>CANSGD010000588.1:1200000-1800000 GCA_947645195.1 Patellifolia procumbens
ATGAAAATGATTATAAATTTACTTTAGATATATTTATAAAATTTATAAAATTACGGGGGATTACACTGAGGTTGAGGTTGTTGCGCTGGGAAGGGAAGTTTCGTTTCTCAAGAAAGAAGTCTACTGAGCCCTTGCAAAGGAAGGCTGGAGGAACAGTCTGTTAAATCATGGAAGGAAGCTACTGTATCAAAATCTGTGTTAACATGGCCGAAAACCATTTGCAAGACATTTTAATCTCATCGACATTGGCAAGTTGATCTTTCAAGCATTTCAATTGCTTGTAATAGGAAAAGATGTCAAAATTTTTTGAGAGATGCAAGAAGTTAAATTGATTTTTCAAGTATACCACACGGGTGTTCTTACTGTCTTGAATACCGCCTTGATCATCATTCAAGGTGATTGAAATGTATTTCCAAACACACTCTTAGTGTTCAACGCCTTGAGCTAAAAATTGTTAAAGACGTGATCCTCTTGCCCTTTGTCTTAAGTTACTACATTTTAAATCTAAATGTGCATTACATTGTTGATTGGTTTGCATTAGAAAGAACAATATTTAATTTGACATAAATTTGAAAATGGATAAAGTTTAAAAGAAAGTAGTAGTAAGTTATGTATCATTATGTATTTTATTTTTATTTTGATGGCTAAACGGCAAAGAGAACATCATTTATTCAAGAAAGCAAGTATCATTTATTTTTTTGAGGAAAAGGGTTGATTATGCGATGAATTAAAGTCCGAACACTATAGAATAATACTGAACAATATTTATCTGAACATTATCAAAATTTACAATGACCTTTATTATTATATTGTTAATATTCTTTGTATACTTTAAAGCCTAGACTCCTAACTAATAATTGTTTATTTATAACTCTAAAGGTTACAAATATCATTATTTACTAATAATTTACACGTTGTTACCAATCTAACAAGAGTTTAATTCCAATATAATTTTCTTACTTGTATATTTGATGTCAAAAAATGAATAACTCTAAAGGTTACAAATATCATTATCTACTAATAATTTACACGTTGTTACCAATCTAACAAGAGTTTGATTCCAATATAATTTTCTTACTTGCACATTTAATGTCAAAAAAATTAATAAATTTTGACTTCAAAATAAAGTAAGTAATTTCGGAAAGATATTAATCTTCAAATGTAGAAAATTTGTCAAAATTACCTATGAAGTATAAAAAAAACTTGGAAAATATTTGATGTTCCAATATCTTACAGTCCCTAGCTAGGATTTAGTTAGTAGGTACCTTGAAAGAAAGTTAACATAAATTATCCAAAGTCCAAACTCTCCTCAAACATAAGACAAGTCAACTCTACTACAGAGTGATACTGTTTATGCCAAATTCCGCACAGGAAAAACTTAGATAGAGACCTACAACTAGAGGATCAATGCAAGGTGGATCAATGCAAATGTATATAGCTATTAAGAACAAAGAAAGCAAAGAGAAAAGGACACCAGAGATGGTGACGCGGAAAACCCCAGGAATAAGAGAAAAACCACGGGTGGCCTTGAGTCCACCAATCCATTATGTAATAAGAACGATTACAACCCTAGTATCCTACCTTTAAATGTAAATTAAATGTCCAGAGATTGTATGCTTAGAAAGTACGAAAGCTTGTGTAAAAAACCAGTGAATACAATGTATTGCCTATTTTTCCATTTATACTAAGATAAATGCACGTTTAAAATAGGCCTGGGCAACGGTTTATAACCACCTCCTTGATTCTCGCAACAACCTTGATCCCCTCCTGATATCTTGATGCGCGTCTTCCTTTAACAGTTTGAATAAGTCTACCTTCCCAGTGCACGTTGAGTTGAGGTAGACTTGGTCTTCCATAAAGATAGGGATCTGATGAGTGATATTTATATCACTCTAAACCTCTTATTTTCCTTTGATTTGAATCATTTTTCTCCATTATCTTACAATTTATAGTTTCACTTTGCTCAATTCACGTTTTTTTTAGTGATTGTAGCTATTTTGTAGATTTTTAGTCTTTTCGATCATTTTCTATGACCTTTTTATGCCATTTCATTCGTGTTGTATGTAGGTACTATCAAAGTAAGCTTTTGATTTACCTACAAAAGCCCAAGCATGCATATATAAGGCTTAGAGCATGAGTAATGAAGAAAGAAAGGCAAAAGGAGGTTAAGGAAGCAAAATCCACCAAGTTTCCTTCATGTTTTGCACAATGGTTGACTTTAAAAGTTTATATCTCACAAACTAAACATCATTTGGTAGTGATTCAAGTTGGAGATTGAAGTTCATCTCAATATCTTTCCAACAAGAGTTCACACGCTTGATTCCGACAAGAAACGAAGGAGTTATGACCTTTACAAGTTCAACTGTCCTGTGCTGACGGATAGGGTGGATATCGCCCGATCACGGCTGTGGATTTCCACAGAGTTCCTGCCTCATGGTGATCGGGCGATCACCACTATGGATCGCCCGATCACTGCGGGTTTGCGGAAACCGTCTATTTCATTTTCTCTTTCCCTTTTTGCCCTTAGTTGGGGGTTGTATAAATACTCTTTTTACCTAAACTTAGAGAAAAATTCTGATTTTCAAACTTGGAACCTTGAAGACCCTAGTTTTAGGGAGGGTTAGCCTCCATAGCTTAGTTTAGAGAGAAAAGTGAGAAAACTCAAAGAGAGATTGAAGATGGGAGATTCAAGGGTGACAACTTGTATTCAAAGATTCAACAATCTATCAATGAGCATTTCTTACTCTATCTATCTTCTTTTATTGCTTTATCTTAATTGTTTTTCTTAGATTAATTATTCATGCTTAGTTTAATTATTTATGGTCTACTTTGTTTAGTTTAATGTTAGATTAATGTTTAGTATCATGATATTAGTTGTTAATTTCACTAAAGCTCTCATTTTTGTGTTTATGGAGTAGTTTGTTGGGTAGGGTTTGAGTGAAAACCCAACTATGGTTGATTTTGGGTGTTTGAATATGAAATTAGGAGTTTAATTAGGCTTACTAATTTATTAATGGCATGATTACTATTTGCTTGCATTCTAGTTTGCCACTTGGATGTTTGTTTTATTGATGCCTTAATCAAATCGAGAGAGGAGATTAAGGTTGACATTTATGCTATTATCTTGCTTAATTACTCATGAGAGTGACATTTGAGTGAGGGTGTTGTGGATTGACATTGTGATTATCCCTTGGTTGCATGTTTGAGACCATAAGAGTGGCTTAATTATGTGGTCTAGGTAGTTTTATGCACCCTTGAGAGAGGGCTTAGAGCTAGTTAAGAGTCAATAACCTCAATTAGTTGCTTGGTTTTCTTTCCTCCATGTTTCACCCATCAAATTCCCTAAATCATGATTGGTTGGTGTTGGATCCCTTTCCCTAATCCTATTTGATCTTTGGTACTTAGTTTTAGTTTAATTGACTTTAGTTGGTAGTTGACACCTTTCGACTCCTTTTCGGCCTAGCTTATTGTTAAATTAACACATATCAATGATCCTTAGTCCTTGTGGAAGAATGACCCTTACTTACCACTTTACTTAGTTTAGTGGTCTAGTTAGGTATTAGTTTAATTCTAGGGGGATTAGTAACGACCTAATTTTCCCCTTATCAGGATCCTTGTAACAAACTTATGGCGCACTACTAGAGATGGGCTGCTTTCCTGCTCTGCTACTTAGCTGGAATTACATAGCTGAAGGGACATAGCTGGATCTGGATAGCTGCAGGGACGTAGCTGGGTCCAGATAGATGCAATTAACCCATTACCTACACAGTTAGCTAAGTAGATATTTAGGATATAACAATTGCCCCTATTTTATAGGTTGCACCTATGTCTTAGTTGGTGGAGTTGCAAGTTACCATGGTGAAGCAAAACTTCGTAGACTTTTAGTAATAAAAATAATTACACCAACTGCGTCAGAATGATCAGATGCAATTTACTCATGTACAAGATAAAATAAAGAGATAAACTAAGATCCGTTAAACTAGGGGAATTAAGTAATCTTTTAGGGTAAAAGATAAGATTTAAAGACAAAAGATATAAGTTAAAAATCTATCTTTTTAACCGTATGAGTAATAAATACCCAGCCGTTTAGGGGAGTTAATTCTCCACATCAATTGCTCTACTCAATTCGAAAACTTCAATTGCTTTCTCTTCCTCTTCCGTAAGGCAATTCTTCGATTTCCTTTCTTCTTCTTCTTGTATGCCTGTAAAGCAATTTGCTAGGATGAAAGCTTTTGTTATAAGCCCTACATCAATGGGAAAACCTAATGATGACGTTGCTTCTACCATCACGTGGGAAGATATCGATGCTATCAAAGTTAAGGGAGGCTTCCCTGACAGTACGGAGTTTATAATCCCAGAGGGGACTGACAGGCCAGAATTAACTCGAGAAAACCACATATGCTTCTATGAGTACCCATTTTTGTTGGGTTACACTCTCAACTTCACACCTCACACGCTCTTTCATAGAGGTTTTGAACTTCTCCCCTAGCCAGTTAATGCCAGCATTATGGAAATATGTTGTATTATAGAATCAGCAACTAGGGATTGGAGCCCTCCTTTTGCCTTAGAAGACCTATTGACCACTTATGGTATAAGACATATCCCCCCAAAGAAAGTAACCCTAAAGGTGAAATCGCAATGTCCTAACCCTGTAGAAGGAACTGGGACTTCTGAGTCTTACTAGAAGACCAGGTTTTTCTTCGTAGCCAAGGACTCCCTTGGCAAAGTTGGGGCTTTTCTCCCAACTGGCTGGCCCTCAGGAGGTATTCCTGTTACAATTCATCTGTTATAAAATACATTTAAACTAATTAACTTTTCTTCTTACCTCTGTTCTTTTACAGGTGCTGTAAAAACTATTAACAGCTCGGAATATAGAGATGAAAGGGTTAAGGTGTAACACCCCAAACCCTACGGGCCGATGAGAGTCACCAAATAAGCATCTCGGACCAATAACTCGCCCCACTAACCAACACAAGTCATTTCGGCACATTTTGTCCTCACTTATGCGCTCCCTAAGAAACTTCCCAGAAGGTCACCCATCCTAAGACTACTCCAACCAAGCACACTTAACTGATAATATCTTAGCAATATGAGCTCCCTAAAATAAGATGCACCTTATTACTATGGGTAATACAATTAAATCCTTTTAAAACAATCATGGGGAGTATTACACACCCCCACTTGAGAATAGCAATGCCCTTGTTGCGCCTGGGAACCCCACATATTCGGCCATAGCCTGTAGGTAGCCCCAGCCTGGAAACTGATCGCCTAAAGACTCCAGATATTTGGCCTAACGATCTCTTGGTCGCTCCTTATGACAATACAGCCCTAGAATCCTCCCCCACTAGGCGCTTGAGGACTCCTAATATTTGGCTTAACGGCCTTAAGGTGTAACACCCTGACAATTCTCTCTTTATAAAACATATATTTTCCCAACTAAAATAGAGAATTATCAATGCATTATCGCCCGTGTGAAAACGTATCGGCTTACTCAGAGTATTGCAGCGGAAAAACATTAAATATACTTTAATAAATACTGAAATAATATAATTGTCAAACTAATCTTCAAACTTCGAAAGTAATTCAAACCAAATCCAAACATTTAAAAATAAATAATCCATAAAACCACTTAATTCAAATAAACTAAAGGTAGGAGACAATAAAATAATAAAACGATCTCCCAACAACGCTCCCAAGTCCCAAATGAATATTTGAGATGATGCATCATGCCTTCAAACCTGTAGGCAAATACTCAATTGAAAACTGCTCGCCAATAAAGGGTCATCACAGGATCAATAGGTACAGCCATGATCGACACACAGAAAAGCACGTAATCAGCAAGGCTGAGTACACACATAAATAAAATAAAACACGAAACCTAATCATGAAACTAATGAACAACCAAACATGATCAGTAAAATACTATCAGACTTCAACTCTTAAAATAAGATTTGACTATAAGATAGACAACATGATAAATATTTAGTAAATTGAATAGACAATGGATCGAGTTGTTCAACCAAACACCAGTCTTCAAAATCAAAGGCCGAGTTACGGGCGCGACTCCGTAACCCCTTGACCAACGATATCGATGAACCTTTAGAAATAAAAATAGGGTAAGGTGATCAATCCGACCTCAAGAAAAGCCATGGGCTACCACCATGTACTCCAACTCATACTAGTCTAGAACTTCAGACGTGCACTAGTCTAAAGTTATTGCTACTCACTTCCACTTTAAGTATTAGTAAGTTATTTGATGTTGGACTCTAAACAGACAACCAACACATAACATGGATACAACAAATATTCCTCTTTTATCTTGGGATTAAATAAGTGATCAAACAATTCCAATTGACCAAGCATTAATCCTCCAAATTTATTTGTTGACTTAAATCAACAATCGAATGTCCAATGATAATATACATACCCTACAAAGCTTTTGGTCTTTGCAAAGTAATAATATAATCATAACCAATAATAATCCAACTTACTCACAAAGTCCTCGGCCTTTGAAAAGTAATAAAATGTCCAATAAGGGAAACAATACCAAAATCCACAATCCAACAATAAAATAATATTAATCCCTTATGTGAATTAATAAATAAACTTCCCTTCCCAAACATGCTTGAATCAAACATCTATTCAATCATGTAATATAAAACATATAGGCAATTAACATGCTCAACCACACGTAATTCCAATTCAATAGCAACGTATAAACCATAAAAGAGTTCCCTGTACATGATACTATAAATAATCCTAAACCTTAGGACATGATACTAGTCTAACACATAAGGACATGTACGTACCTTGTGTAGACAAAGTGAGAGGCCACTTTCGAATTCTAGAAGTCGCCTAAAGTAAATTCTCTGCCTACCAAAACAATAATACAACAATGAATTAATATACCAATTAATTCACAGCAATATAACTTATTTTAAAACGCTTCAAAACTCGTTTTAAAATACTTTAAATATATTAAAGTTCCAACCTTTAACAACCTTTAATATAATACTCATAACCTATACTTTAAAAATTCAAAAATCATTACTTTAATACTTAAAACTCACTTTAAACCAATAATAATAAATCTGAAAATTTAATTTATATTCATAATAAATAAAAATCAGATTTTTAATAATTCGAATAATAAAGTTTTCAACTTTATTTTTAAAACATATAAAAATAATAAAAACTATAACTTTAACATTAAACTATAATTAAACATTAAAGTAGAGGATAAGGGTTAAGAAATAACCGAAGAAAACCACGAAAACCGGAAAAACACGAAGACAAACACGTGTAGGGGAGCGTGAGTTGGCGGTGGAGGCGCGTGGCAGCACGCGCGGCTGTTGCTGCGTGTTACTGCTGGCGGCGCAAGGAAGAGTGAGGGCGAGGGCAGCAAGGAGGGAGAGCAAAAGAGTGGGTGGCGGTGTGGAGGCCAACGGAAAACACTAGTGGGTGGCGGTGTGAGTGGTGGCCGGTGCGGGAAAACCGAAAGGGAGAAAAGAGAGGGAGGGCGCCGATTTTTGAGGGAGAGAGAAGAGAAAATAAAAAGTGTTCAATTAAGGGGTTTGGGGGGTATTTATAGGTTTTGCCTAAAAACCTATGGCACTTAGGTTAGGCTTAGGTTTGGGCTCAAGTTGATCATGAAACTTAAACAAATTGGTTTGGGCTCCTCAACCCAACATTTAAAATAATTTTAAACACAACCCAAACCTTTAAATAAGATATTCAATACTTAAATGCAACTAAATAAATATTAATGATTATTTAAAACGTTTAAACAATCATTTGACTTTCAAAAATAGTCAATACTTAAATAATTAAATAAAATAAGTATGAAAATGATTATAAATATACTTTAAATATATTTATAAAATTCATAAAATTACGGGGGATTACAGTCTACCCCTCTTAAAAGAAGTTTCGTCCCGAAACTTTGCACGAAAAACTAAATCATTTGGAAAAAGCTATATACTTAAACTTTTCAAAACTGAAATCTCGGAAAAGCTTGTGTCACACATGTGCACAATTTACCAACCCAACCTCAAATGTGTCACTCATGGACACGTCATTTTACACCAACATGTGCAAATCGTAAAAATAAGCATAAAAATGCATAAAAATACCATAAAATAGGTAAAAAAGCGCGAAATTCTATTGCATTCTACCCCTCTTAAAGAAAACGAGTTACGCCCTCGTAACTCACCTCAATAAACAAATCAGGATACTTTTTCCTCATATCATCCTCGACTTCCCATGTTGCCTCCTCGGAGTCATGGTGAGTCCAAAGTACCTTCACGATACTCACATCCTTATTGCGTGTACTACGCACCTGCTTGTCCAAAATCTTAGGATCGCTAGAGAAGAAGCCCTAGAAACCATAAACAGGGGAGGGAGACACAAGAAAACGAAACGAAAGGAGAGGGGAGGGGAAGAAGTATAAAAGCAGAAGTAGTAAAAGGAGAAGGAGACTCGCGGAAAATCCCGTCGGTAGAGTTGGTGGCGCCGGATCTCTGGCGAGTTCCTAGGGTTTACAATGGGATTTGGTTTTACTTTTAGAGAGAGTATTAGGAGAGCAGTGTTGTTATTATAACACAACTTAATCCCACTATAACAATTTCATCCCATTTGTATTTTGTTTATCAGGGTTGATGTGGAAGTGGATTTTTTTGTTTCTTGTTTGGAAGAAGGTGGTGTTGAAAAGTACTTTTATGTTCAGCGATGTTTTCATTTTGATGGCAAATCGTTGTTTTGCAACCTCCAACGGTACCATGCATCAAGTTATGTATGTCCTATTCTACAATAGTTATCATAGAAGACCTCATGTAAGCCATATCCATAATATATAACGGCTTATTGTGAACTCGAGTTCACTATTACATTGATTACCTTTTTTATGGTTCAAGTTCAATTTATAATAAGGCAACGATAGCAACGTAAAAGAATAAATATAAGGACAATTTTAAGTTCCGTGACTTAAGTTTTTCACATTTCAATTTTAGTGTCTAAAGTATAACATAATCCTTTTTCAATGAATTGAGGACTCGCGATTTAATTTTTTTAGTACATGCATATTGTAATTTTTAATTTTTACAAATAACGGAATCGACGCATTAAATCATTAGGATACGGCAACCAGAGTAGTCAATAGTGACTAACTCTAAGTAATTCATTTTTTCAATAATATTTATTATTTTCAGTAGCTATATTATACATTTATCCTAATTAAATGAGCTCACAATCATAATTTTCATAAGTAGAGAGTAAAGATTGTTGGTGAAATAAATTACTTAGACTTAGTTATTGTTAATCTTTTTGTACAATGTATTATATAATGGTTTAATAATAGTCACATGATTCTCAAACATGTAAATATTGACCAATGCACGTTACTTTGACGAAATTCAACATTATTAATGCTCGGGTCACTAAGTTGGATTATCACCTCAAGGCACTAAATTAGGATATAAAATAATCACTTCACTGAACTTGAATTAGGCCAAACGTCAATGGACTAAGCTTAAAATTTCTCTAACTTTAACACGGTCTTAATATAGAATATGGAAAAGTCATGACAGTAAACTTAAATTAGACAAAACCTCAAAATATAAAAAGATAATTTATGTAAACGATACACGATGAAATGTAATCTTGGTGGACCATGCTCACGCAAGACAAACTACTTTCTCTATATAGTACTTCGCAAACACAGTCTTTTACCAAAAAGAGGCAACTACAGGTTGATCTCCCGCTTATTCATTAGGGCGAAGAAACTTCATGATGAGACATTTAGCCTTGCTTATCAATGGTTGGTGTAATACGAGCTTCTTTGTCTCTAGAAAGCTCTTTTTTGACCTAACGCAAGTCCACACAAACCCTCGATTCTATGTAAAATCGAGATAGGATGCCAATTCAATCCGACTCCGATTCGATCCAATGGGATAAGTCCAGTCCAAATCCGAAAACATAAAATCCAATAGGAGCTGGACTAAAGTAAAACTAAGTGCGAACATGACTATAATCTAATTATTACCTATTAATTAAGTATAACATATATTTCATAATATAAGTACGCTTTTCATTATCTTAAATAATAATTTAATCCAAGTTCGAAACAATCATAAGGAAAAATTCCGAGTTTATAACTGGGAATATATGGTCCGAATCCAAATCGGAGAGAAAAGTCCAAGTCCGATTAAAATAGAACAGTAAGTCCATCCAAATCCGATCCTTCGTCATCCCTACTTTGAGGAATAAAATACCCTCTTTCCTTATCAATGCAGGAGGAAAAGCAAAGGGGATAATACCGTCACCCGGACTCCTCACTGAGAGGGTGTCAGAATTATACGAATTCCACAGACTGCTTTTTCATTCCATGTTACGCTTCTGTACTTCCTATACTATGGTTTCAGACATTATATCAGAAATAAAAAAAAATATAAGATCACTCCATCATAACGATGTCCAAACACTCATAAAAGAGAATGAAGATAGAATAAGCCCATTTGCAACCATTTTTACAAGCAGAATCGAACTGCAAATAGTAACCACCTATTTCTGGAAAAAAGAATTGGTGTAGATGTATGAAATATTTTGATATACAAAAATGATTATATAAGAAGCTAAATTACGGGACTGTATCTTCTAGAAGAAGCAAGGACATAGCTCATAATTAACATCTTATTAGAGGTAATCAGGTCCTAGTTTGCACAAGAACCTGCATTGCAATTGGTGACTCTGGTAGCAGCTTAGATAATACCCCAAGTGCTTTGTAGAGTTGATTGAGAAAAAGCCACAGCCTGCAAAAAACAAGGCACAATTATTTCCGAGAAGGAAATATACGAGTGATGGGAAAGAAGAACGATGAAGAGCTTATGCAGAATGCAGCAACGATACTTATGAAATCCCACTGATAACAGTTACAGATTCACATATGCACGCGCCACACCAATTAGTTAATGGTGAGTCGTGATTAGCATAAAATGCATATGAAGTTTAATAATAAGAATGACTAATGGTTGTAATGGGGTTACTTAATGCTAGATACATGGGAATATCGGATTACTACAAACACAAATGGGGTAACAGATTATGCAAACATGGTTACCCATTATGCCGTACCGTAATTTTAGCATGCAATGCGCCAAATGGAAAACAAGCCAAATGCAGATGGCTTTTATAGTAATACAATTATAATCAAGTTGAAGGTGTAATGTTCACTACTTTAGTAAGAGAACTCGCCGTTAGAGGAGAAAATTGGCAGTAACTGAATGAGCCAATAGTATATAAGGACAATTTTGTAACCCGCAAGTTTGATTTAAAGTTATGCAGACACAAACTAAAAGGAGAGTAGAAAGGCTTGATTCACACTGACTTCTAGTCAATAAATGTCAGACTTCGACTAAGTACTCCCTCTATCTTGAATTGCAAATCATTGACTAAATACGCATCACAGTATCCTTTTAGTTTTGGCCTACAATTCAGAAAGTCAGAAACTACAATCAGGATCAGCCGGAGGAAGTATTTTGGAATTGCAGGAGCCTCAATACTGCAAGGGACTCAAGTTGAAGCAGAAGCAGGAAAGAGTGAGATGGAATTGTCAAACAAAGTATCGGTGCTCATAGTCACCATGCCTAGACGCCTAGGTGAGGCTTACTTGGCTAAATGGAACATTATGGTCACTCAGTCACTCGGCTATATTGACAATGGCTATTGCCTCCATTTCATTTTTAATAAGTGGACCATAGAGAGAGTGAGGAAAACCAAGGAAGCTATGGAGACAAAGTTGGGGACCACAAGTCCACAATCTCAGAGAAAGCCAAATTACTTAAAATTAAACAATTGACTAAACACTTGATAAACATTGACTAACCATACAACATCCACAACCCCCAGCACCACCAATACCACCATCACCGTCGCCCCTGCCGCCACCACCAACGCTACCACTACCATCATTGCCGGCAACACCAACATCACCGCCTCTACCACGCCACCATTAAAACAGGCTAAGAGACGGAAATATACTCCGATACCCTTCTCTCCTCCCTCACCTTTCCTTTTCCTTCAATTTTTTCTTCATCTCTTCCAAAATAACCCAATTTTCTCTCTCCTCTCATCATATCCATGGACGAAGATCATCATATCCAACAACAATGAAGGCACAATCTGGAAGGTCGAGAGAGAGGGAAGTGGCTAATTGCTACGGAGGCTAGGTTTGGGTTTAGAAAGAGTAAGACGGCTATGGAGTTACATTGGGGTGAGAGGAGAGAGGGTGATGTTGTCGGCCGTGGGGCTCCGTTGGGTTGAGGAAAGAGAGAGAGGGTGGTATTGGTGGCTATGTAGCTCAGTTCGGATTGAGGAGAGAGAGAAGGTACTAGTGGTTGTATGGGGCTCAAATCAATTGAGTGTAATAGACTGATAATGTGATGAAGGTGATTAAGAGATGATAATGGTGTTTTTGATTGAATAAACTGAAATACAGAAATTAAAGGATAACTACAAGCTTTCGAGAGGCTTGTTCTCTCCCAACTAAGCTAAGCTAAACCAACTAAATGACAACTTCATAATTTTCATGATGCCTACACTCTCTCTACATAGCTCTATTTATAGATAAGTTAACCCTAAAACCTCTAATCCTTAGATTATTATAAACTACCTAAAATACCCTTAGCCTAGTAATATCGATTCATTACATTGAGGAAAGAACGACCAGTGAGAGGTAGGAAAAAGAGAGACCGTGCGAAGGAAGATAAAAGAGAAACAGAGAGAGAAGGGTGGTGGCTAGGTGGGGTTGGGTTGGATGAGGAGAGAAAGGGTGGTAAGACAGTTGGTGGGGGCATGAGTTAGTAATAAGGTGGATTGGATTAAGTTAGGGGAGATGAAATAATTAGGTGTACTTAAGTTGGTTGAGTAAGTACAAGTATGTAATTTAGTCTCTTAAACCATTTTTGAGCTCAATGTCAATTATTGTGACAATTCCAAATACGAGAAGTGTGTCACTTACTAGGAGGAAGTAATAATAAGAAGAAAAAAAAAAAGATAGTGTATTAGAAAAAATACAAGAAAAAACAGATGTCACTACCACATGATAACAGAAGAAAAACACCGGAAGACTTTATCTTTAAGAAAAGTCACAAAGACAATGAACGCATAGAGCTAATTTACATACATGCATTTTCAAACTTGTACACAAAGTGACCCAAAGCTAAAGTACCAGACTCTAATTTGAATTGTCTGATCAATACTGTATCCTACATAAAGTTCGAAGGTGAAAGTATGTTACGAGTTTACGATGGGTTTCATACACGAAATTCGGAGGAACAATGGCTCGTTATTTCAATTTCAAAGTAAAGGTTTCTTATGTGCAGCTGTCAATTTCTATTTTCCAAAGTGGTTATGAAGAGAATTGTTTTGAGAAAAAGTATTAGATATTCTGTTGACGTACCAGAAAATTGAGGCCATGAGAAGATTTGACAAGGAAGAAAGATGAGGCCATCAGGGTTCCATTTTCTACATCAATCTGAAGTAACAAAGGCATCATGTTAAAAAAGCAAGCTAGATACAATAGCAAAGAGCGACGCGAGAAAAGCCTGCTTACTTCTCCCAGCTTTAAGATCCGATCCCTCAACCAAGAGCATAAAAGCTCAATGATTCTGGTTTTGGCTGCAATGTGGAACGGATTTCTTCTATTTTATCTGGAGAGGAGGCAGCGGGAGAGAATGACATCTTGATCTTATAAGCTCATTCCTCATCCACATTTTCTTCAATCCCTATACCAAGTGCCATCCACCACCCAGCATGTATGTGGTAATTTAAAGCAAAGGGATTAAATATCTGGGTTTCCAAAATTTATTGCCAAATACTTGCAGTTCACCAGTAGTATCACATGTTGGATGGAACTTCATTTCAATTCCTTCCAAGTGAGTAGTATGAAGCTAACAGGACACTAGCAATGACCTACATTAACGCTCATCAGGGTTGAACTTGCTCCAAGCTTCCTGTTCATAGAAAAAAGCCGAAAGTGTGATACCATTATATCGATTCTTATGGTTACCTTCAACTAATCAACAAGCATGGCAGTCAAAAAGGTAGAAGAAAGGCCGTTTGAGAGTGCAATAAATGAATGAAAAGCTTTTCATAAGAGTCAGCTCCAAGTCCAACATGCATGACTGCAGTCTGTGCAGTTTACATTGCCTAATTTACAACCACTGAATTGGCCAAACTAAGAACAATTGACTAAATAAGAAAAAGCTCATGGGATGAACTTTTCTTCTCAAGCCGATCAACTTCATCTCTTTAAACAAGTAAAAAAACGATTTTAATAATGATGAGAGATAAAAACAAAATTAATTAAAGCAAAGCTCACCTTCAGAAGATCAAAAACCTTTTCACATATGTACTTTTGCTGGATGGTTGCACCTCGTTGTTGTAGTTTATCAGGATGAACACAAAGAGTAGCTTTCTTATAAGATTTTCTGACAGCAGTAGCTGCCACCAAATCAGTGAGGGAAACTGGTTGCCATCCACTATCAGGACCCAAAATCTGTACATGAAAATACAGTTGAATTGCTGTGAGAATGGATATAAAAAGATGTTCCATATTAGCGGGAAACTAGAAAGACATAGTAATACCAGAGAACGCGAATGACATCAAAGAACATTAAATAAAATCAAAGAGCTATTATTTGCAACATATATTTCCATGAATTCCCATCCAAAGACTTGAAGTAAACCTTTCAGTTCTGTATTTGGTGCTCATGTAAATTTTGTGAAGCGAAGTTAGGAGATGGTGTGTATTAATGATGTGTAAGGAGCAACTGAGAATGCATATTTCCCAACCAACCACAATCTGTAATCCTTAATCATCATAGAAGAGGAGAAAGAAGAAAGGATCACTTTGGAAGGTCTAATTTAAGAGAATAGGAGCCACAACTTTGTTCATTTACTCTTTATGTAACATTATTATACATTATGTATGAAACCCCCCACCTCACCAACCAATCTAACAAGAACCAAAAGGTGGGCCTAAATGTCATGGTCCGAGTGGGTATTACTACATAATGTTGAATGAGCACTCATCAAGATATTTGAGACAGTATCAGTTAACCAAATATGTGAGCTTGAGCAGTATGGATATGCTACAAAAACCACACATTATACGCAAAGTTCAAGCTTCTGCTTACATATTGTAATGTTGAAAGCAGTGCGCGCAAGTTTCCTTCCTTTCCCGTGGACCACCTTTTGACCTCAGTATCCAAAGAATCTGCCAACATCTGCAATTAAAATTGATCATGAATTCATGACACGTCGCTACAGACTCATAAGCAACTCATCAAAATTTCCAAAGCTCCAAATGGAGCACCACCTAAAAATATTCTGGTATCTTTAATAAGGCAATTGCCTAGGGCAATTTTCTATTTTTTGTTTCATTTAAAGGGAGAAGCGGGGAGCAACAACCGCAGAGGCCGTTACTATTAGACCCTTGGTCGAAAGGCAATTGACTACCATTCGACTTCACAACAAGAAAGAAATATAGAGTAGTTTACTGAGACTTATAACTCAAACCATTGCGGTGACAAGTTAAAATATTGCTCGACCCACAAAACTTCTTACATTTTTGGCAGCTTGCTCCTTTTGGGCCAGAAGATCACGCCTATTCTTATCTTCAAGAGCACTGGTCTGACAGAATCAAAAAAGGTCTCAGAATGATGAGCATATATACGCAATGTATCTGTTATATATGATTATTAAAAAAAACATACTGCTCGTTCCATTGTTCGTTTCTGCCTTTCCAATCTGGCTTTCTGCCTTTGTGCTGATTCAACATCAGCTCCATCAAAATTCTCTGCAATATGAGGGAGCACAAAGAATGAATGATATGTGATGCTAAGCACATGGCTACACTTTCAACCAGTAATGCAAGCACATAAAAATAGTTCACACTACCAGAACGCATACCACTGTTACTTGAAAACTCTGAAGATCTTGAGCTCTGATGTTTCGGCTCCTGGGGCAGGTTCAAAGGTCAGAAAGCCACTATACAAAGAGACTAGAAAACAGATGAAGGAAAACACAATATACTTTATTTACCAATGATGAATTCTTCTCGGAAGAAAATCTTCCTGCCTGTTCCCTTGATCTGTGAGAAGCCTTCTCTGATAACGCCTTTTGCAGTGCACGCTCCCGGGCCTCTGCTGTCGCTCTTTCTACAGCAGCACGCTCTGTTTTAAGTTTTGCTTCCACTGAAGCCTTGTCTGAGGAGGAAGTAGCTTCAGAAGAAACCTTCCCCGGCTTCTCTTGAGCTCCAGCTGCTACTCTCTGACGTGCATCCATATTTGGTCTTTCTGCTGCATCTCTTCTTGCCCTTTCCCTGGCATCAGCAAACGCCCTTTCCCTAGCTTCACGTATTGCCCTCTCAACTGCCACTCTTTCTTTTTCTCTCCTGTTCAAGTCACTGTGGTGTTCCTTTAGTGGCTCCAATTTATTGAATACATCATCTTTCTCCTGTGGCATGGACATGCTATCAAGTTTTTCATGTTTCTCTCCATCCACTTTTGCTTTGGAGTCCTGATCTATCTCTACAGCCAATCCAACGTCTTCATTAATTCTTACTTGCTGACCTGGTCCTACTTTCTCTCCACTCTCAAACCATCTCCTCCTTCTGGGAGCCGCTTCCACACTTTGCTTGCCTGCTTCCTCGTCAATTTCCACACCAGACTTCACTGCATACAGAAGTTCTCCAGGCTGACTGTTTAACTTTTCAAGGCAGTTACCTGAGACGTTCGCCGGCACTGACTCATCAACGCTTTTAAGGGGCACCTCCAAATTTACTTTAATACCTTCAAAAAGAGACAGTGGCTTGAGTACCCCTTCTTCCCCTCTCTTAACAAACCATTTTCTTCTACTTGGAGTTGTTTCAACATTAGTTCTGCTACCATCCTGATTAGAAGAAGTATCAGCATCTCTAGCAGCTGTAGTCTCAACAGCACCGGATTCCAGTTTATCAGCATGAATTTCTACGCTTCCTGCCAATTCAGACTCATCCAAAACCTCCTGATCTATCTCCATTTCTATATGGTTGCCTTCAAGAATACTAGGTCGGCCAGCTGTCCCGATGCTCTTATCAAACCATCTTCTCCTTCTATGACCTGCTTCAGCACCTGACCTCTCAGCATCGTGGTCACTAGCGGTATTGACCTCCCCATGCAGGTTCTCCTCAGTTTCATGCCAACAGTCAGTTTCATTTTCCATATTGTCATGAGATTCAAATTCCATAGCTTTTACATCAGCATCCTTTTGCCCAGAGGACATCTCAGGTTCATCATCAAGTGAGACGAGACTTTCCTGCGGAAGGGTTCCAATAGTACCACACAGACCCTCCTTAATCTCATTTCCGTCAAGTTGCATGTTGCTTTCAGTGGAGACAGATGATAGCAAAGGCTCCTCTCCAATCAACTCACATGCAATTTGAGCTGATACCGGAGGCCACTCTCCAGTCAACTCGCTTACATTTTGAGCTGATACAGGACTTTCTATACTGCTTTCAGGCTCAGAAGAAGTATTAGCTACATCCATCATAGTCTCAATCTCTTCATCAGAATTTACTGCTTCTTCAACCTTGGAACTGCTCTCAGAAAATCTACAGGGTTCTTTAGCTTCATTAAGAATTACATTTCCATTCTGTTTGCAACCTTCTTCAGCTGAAATACTGCAGCTCTCTTGCAGAGTCACCTTTTCTGCAGTTTCCTCCATATGATCGGTTTCACTCTGAACCCTTTTGATTTCTTCCAACCCACATGTTCGTCCAGAAACTTCTTCAATGTGATTGGTTTCTCTTTGATCCCTGTCATTTTCTTCACATCCGAATACACCCTCAGTGGCTCGAAAATTCTTAGGGGTTTCTTCAACCAGATTAATCTCTTCCAGAATCTCTATGTTCTCGTACTGGTTTATATCTTCCTTTAGCACTTCACTACCACTATCTTTGTCGATTTTCTCTGTAGTATTCTCAAAGTCATGGGAGTTGTCTATTGACTTCTCACGGACTTCCTCACTCGCACTTCTATGACTGTCCTCTTCATGATAGAGATTGCTTTTTCCATGCCCAGGGAGGGTACAAAGCTCCTTCACTATCTCAGCAGATTCTTCATTGCCAGAACCTAAATTGCTCTTCCTATATATATCAACCTGCCCGTCGTTGTCATGAGTGAGTCCCTTTCCACCCTGCCCAGCAAGGGAATTAGGGTCCTCCACTATCTCATCATCTTCTTCGTTGATAAAGCCAATATCACTCTTCCTACTAGTACCACCTTGCCCAACCTCTTCATGGGTGAGCTCTTGATGGTCATGCTCAGCCATGGAATGAAATTGCTCTTCCAGCATCTCAACATTTTCTCCATTCATAGAACATATATGGCCCTTCTTATTCACCATACCTTGCCTATCATCTTCATGGGAGAGGTCCATTTCGTTATACCCCTCTAGAGAACAACGCTCCTCAACTATCTTTTCATTTTCCCCATCACTAAAACCTACATCACTCGTTCTATACATATCCTCTTGCCTCTTATAATCTTGAGTCACACACTTGTCATTCGGTTCCTCATGACTCGCCTCTTCACACTTGGGTTCATTTCTTACCTCGCCTACCACTTGTTCTTGTCCATTTTCTATCTCAGGCTCCCTGTTTTCTTGGAATCCCTTCTTATCCTCTACTTCTGGAACAGGCAGATCGCATAAACTCTGATTCCTAAAGGCAAAGAACTGAAAATTTTCTGAGCTAGGGCCTGCAGTATCTGAAATGAAATCTACTTCGTTTCCAGCTTTGTCCTGCTTCACATTGAAGCTCCAAATTGATTCAGCACTTGTAGTAGAGCCTTGATTCGTTTCAGTTCTTTCCTCGTGATTTTTCAGATCGTGTAAAAATTCTTCAGTTTTCAGCTGAGTTATCATATTAGCTTCCATTTCGTTCAGATCCTCTTTCTTCTCAGTTTCAGTCTGCCAGGACATAAAGCTAGCTAATCTATTCTTTACTCCACTTATAAGTTGATTGAGGTGCTTGGCCGCTTCCCACTCTCCTCCTTCATGTTTATCATCCCCTCTGATCAAGCTTGACGCCTTTGCACCTTCCCCTTCAATGAGTTCTGCTTCCCACTCTCTTCTTTCATGCTTATCATCCCCTCCGATAAAGTTTGACGCCTTTGCACCTTCCCCTAAATTGAGTTGCACATCCATGGAAAGCTTCTTTTGGTCTTCAGAAATTGGGGGCCCTTGAGCCTTTTCCAGCACACTCTTTCTTTCGAAAGGTGAACAAGGTTGCATTTCACTGTCTATTGGAAAACATTTACGCATCTCAGTTTGTTCGCGTTCGTGTATCTCACTGGCTAGTCCATTCTTCTTCGATAACTTCACCTTCAAAGTATCTTTAAACCTCACGTTAGTAGAGCCTTGACCCTCTCGCTCCAAGAATGCCTTTGCCAAACGAATTCTCATTTCAGCTTCCTCAATCGCTCTCTGCAAGGCAGCTGCAGAAACTGCAGCATCTGAATTTACATCCAACTCTTCGGCAAGGGATGGTGGTGAGCCTCCATCAACTCCGAACAGACTCTTTTGAGGTCTCTTGTAGCTTGAATTTTCTGATATCTTATAATGGCTCTCAACAGGAAAATATCGAGGCAAACTTGAAGAAGGATACATCTTTGAAGGCTGTACTTTGACACGAGCAGTACATGGATCATGTGAGGCATCAAATGAATATGAACCACCTAAACGAGGTTTTCTCTTCAGCCCATCATCAAGCTCACAAGAATGTTTATAATCACCAAGATCTAAGCTGTTCATCCTGGAATGTCTCCCTTTCTTCTTCACCTCAGCACAACCAATGGGAATCTTAGCATCATCCTTCAACACCTTAGATGGCCCTGCTACAAAACTGGCTTGACATGATTTTTGAGAGGAATCAGCTGAAGTTGACTCATTCGACCCACATGCTTTTGGAAAGCCTGGATCACACCCGATATTCTGTCTGTTAGCACCAAGATCCAAGCTAGTATTACGTGAATGCTTTATCTGCTCCTTTGCCAGATTAACATCTATGTCAGGTCGTGTCTCATCATTCTGCACAGGGTCTTGAGTAGGACCAAGTTCGTGCAATGTATGATTAGAATCATGAATTGGTTCAATTTCAGCTGCATCTGTTGCCCCGCTAGTATAGCTCGTTTTATCGATATCATCCTTCGAATGCTTTGTGTTGTCAAATGATTGGCATAATCCATTTGCTGCTGTAATAATAGGTCGGCATGTTGCTTGAGATTTATCGACTAACTTTGACCCACTTATGCCAGGTACTTTCTGAAGGCCAGCATCACTATTACTATTCTTCTTGTTAGCACCAAGATCCAAACTAGTATGCCTGGCATGCTTTCCTTGCTTATTCTCAAGATCAAAGTCTGCATCTAGCATATCATCTTTGATGACAGGTGTTTGACCAGGCAAAGTCTTCTTAGTGGCATTAACTTCATGCAATGAATAAGCACGAACATGAGCTGCTTTTCTTGACCCAGAAGTAGTGCTCAATGTCACTTTATTGTTCCCAGGATCAGATTGCTTCTTATTGTCAACTTGGAAAAACCCACTTGCTGGTGACTTCCCATCATAAGATTTGCTAGATGTATCCGAGATGGGGGTTTCCGTTTTTTGTTCATGGCTCCTAAAAAGCAAATTTCAAATGTTGTCACTTGAGTGCATTTTAATAAGTACATAAATACGACATCCATAGATAGAGACAAACATAGAGGTATTCATGTGTGCAGAAGGATGGATAGAGAAAAAGTAAAGGAATTGAAGATAGGAGCACGGGATTTACTTTCAACCGGTAACAACATCGCGGATAATTTAGCACTAAAAAAAGGCCTAACTGGTAAGCAGTTATCAACGGCATTAATAGTAATAAATTTCTAGGTAAATTTCTGAATGAAGTTTCATCCTAAATGTCCGTGGTATTGATCACCCATCCTTAAATACCTCCTTTTCTTCATGATTTGCATCACCTCTTGAGATATGGTAGTGAGCGGTACGAAATTTTTTGAGCAAAAGACACATGTTTAGTGATGAAGTTCCATAACCATAACACTGAAATGAGATTTTTTATACAAAATTTCATACAAATTCATTATCATTACCATCATTTATTATCACCTAGCAACCGCGTCGTTAATAAGAGAGCTATCTAGATTTAGCTGATACAAGGACAAAAAATAACAAGCTAGTAATAAGAAAGGTAATGTTCAGCCATCAAAAGGACAATCATCACAATCATGTTCAGCCATCAAATTCGCTTAAAACTCATTTCGAAGTTCGGGATATAATTAAGGCATCAATCTCTGGTCAGATATAACATCTCAGAGGGCTTTGAACATGTCCACTGTTTGATGAGGTGACTATGAGTAACTCCATTTATTAAAGAAATAACTAATAATTGATTCTGTTCCCAGCAAAAGTACAATCATGAAATGTCACTTAAATCGCTGCATCCTCATGGAAACTGAACATCAGGGTTACTACAAGAATCCCTTGCCTGGATTCCATTGAACAAGGAATATATTTTCAAGTGCAGTTCAGATTTCACAATCGTGAGTAACTCTATATTTCAATAAGAGCCTGGCATCCTCAAAGAGATATAAAAAAGCACTATCCATAAAAGGATGAAGGCATGCCATGATCCCCCAGGACACCTCTCCAGTAATTACTAATTAGTGTGTATACGCAAGTACGTAGACATTTTTGCTCAGTATATTTTAACCTACATCGGCTTGAGGATCCGACCACGCCAATTTCCAGTAAAAAATAGCATACTTTCCATAGGGGGAAATGTTATGGTAAAAAAAAAGAAAGGAAAGAATCAAAGAATACATAAACACTTATAGAACTCAAAAGTATACATAGAATTCAGTACAAGATTCCTTCTCTCAATCAAACAATTTATCTTCTATCTTGGTCACACATTAAAACTCTATCGCTTCGTTCTTTAGCATAAGCGGGCTTCAAAAACATAGCAGGTTTTCTTCTTGTTTGCTTTCCACCTCTATATTTAAGAACATGTGTGGACATATGTCTACCCAAACACTAACACACACTACACTGGCACACCCAGTGAACTACGACTCTTCGTTTAATGACATTCTGAAATGTTCCCCTGCTTTTCTTTCATTTAGGCTGTGGGCATAACGCCATCTTTCCAGTAGTATCACACCATTTCACAGTCAGACTTTTTATCTTGGCAAGCAATGAAGGCCAAAGATTCATTCAATTTCTAAGCTCAATCCATCCCGGGCTTTCCCACACTAATCAAGCCAAAGCTAATTAATTATTTTACCTAAGGAAACATCCAGACACAAAACCAGCAACAGAAGAAGAACATAATTTATTCCAACACTTCTAATTTCCTATAATTTATTCCAACACTTCTAATTTCCTTGCGTAACCGTGTCGCACTCATGTCATGTCCGACACAATATTTCACTTGGTACTTCAATTTCAACTAAAAACTTCACAATTTTCTTCGAAACCGCTGAGTCCGACACCTGTACACCCAGATCCGAGCAGACACTTGTACTGAAGTTTGAGCAACATAGAACATAATTACCCTAACAAAAACCTTATAAAGTATAATCTAGCAGCACAATGGCATCATTCAACAAAAATTCAAGTAAAAATACATACATACTCATGTCATAATACAAACCATTTTCATTCATAATAATGCCCATATCAACAACATTCACCCACAAAAACAACATAATACTAAAACAAAGCATCAAACCCTATCATTTTCCACAAAAGTAAAATTGGGAAACATCAAAGACTAAAAATTGTGACAATATACCTTGACAAAAAAGGAGGTGATGAAATCTTGGGTTTCTTCTTCAACTGATCAAATAACTCCTCACCATCAGGCAAACCAAAACCATCACCATCACCATCACCGACTCCGAAAACGCCACCATAATCCACACTCTCTCCTCTTCTACTAACAACAATGCCATGTCCATTTTCTTTAGGAAGGTCAAGGATTGGAATCGACGAATAAGATAAGTTCCAGGTGCCATTATTCGATTTCGAGGACCCGAAAATTTCAGCATAATCATCTTCCATAAAAGAGGATGATTCCAACTTAGTTGGAAGAGGAGAAGTGAAAACATCGTCGTAAATGTGCTTGAAAGAAGAAGAAGTAACGCCATTGTTACTGAAGCTTGGAGGTTTCTTCTTTGTTGGAAGAGAAAATGACCCACTTTGTTGCTTTACTTCTGCCATTATTTTGCTGTGAAAGAAACATTGGATCTCAAAATCATTAATTTACTCAAAATTCATAATTAACAACAAAAACCCAGAAAAACCCAGAAAAGGGAAAGTGTAACTAAACCTTTTTTGGAGTCCCAGAAATGAAGTTGAGTTGTATGAATGATTGAATGATTAAATGAAGTGAAAGTTCATTTGTGAAAGAAGTTGCAGGGATTTGTTGACAATGGCGGTGGGAAATTGGAACGATGGTCGAGCTCAGAGAACAAAAGATAGAGTTTTTGGGGGTTTTCAATGAGGAGAGAGAAGCAGCCAAAACTCTAATGTTTGATTGAGAGAGAGAGAGAAAGAACAGGGAAGAGCCAAACAGAGGCAGGAGAAGGGAATATGATATTGGAGGTGGAGACATCACTAATCAGTGACGGATCCAGGATTTTAAAATCGCCATGTATCATGTATCTGATATCGGATTATAAATCGCTTATTTGAGATTTCAAATCAAAATTGTGAGGATGTTTCCTCACAGCCTATATATATTTAATTAAAATTTTAGCATGTAAAATGTTAAGAATTTAAAATCTTGAATTGTAATATAAAAGTTATATATAAAGGGCGTTTAGCAATTGATTGGTGGTTATTGGTCGTTGGCTATTGGTTAGTGATTTTTGTTGTATTTGATTGACTGGCTGTTTTTAGTAGCTTGTTTGATGGATTGTATAATTATTGGTTGTTTATAAAAGTATTTGGTAAAAACGTTTCTTAGTGTGTTAAGTATAAAATAGAATCGAAAGCCAAAAGCTTGCAAAGAAAGAAGATAAAAGTAGTTTTTGGCTTTTGGCTGAAAAATCGGCTTTTCAACCACTTTAAAAATCATTTACCAAACACTTTTTAGCTGTTTAACTACCAATAAAAGTCAAAAACCAATGAAAAAGTCACTTAAAAGTCATTTGTCAAACAACCACATAGTCTATTTATATACTCTTTTTATATATATAGATAGACTGTTTAAAACAATATACTTTGTACTCAAAAATAGTACAATGGATCTGATAAAAAAAATTAGTACCGATATTTTATTTTTTAATTATCAAGTATAAAAAAAGAAAAAAAAAGAAAACTTATAATTTAATATTTATCCTCCTTGCGTTGCTTTTTCCAGCCATGAATCATGCTGGATTACAGAGTTAAACTCCTGACATTAATAGGTTTCTAAAGTTTGGTGTGAATTATTTAATTTCTTAGTATCCCCATCATATTTTGTGTTATTTTGTAATTTAGTAAGGATTAGTCAGAGAGTGTTTTTGGGACTAGTCAACTGAATTGATTTAAATTTTAGAGTGTAAAATGGGTCAACTTTGAAATTGCGTTCAATTCTAATCGTTGTATGGTAGCTAGTTGTCGGAATCAACAAACAAATCAAACATTGTTGCTGATTGCTGCTGAGTAGTAACTTGCAAACTTAACCATCTAAGAAAATGATAGATATCCATCCATCAGTTTACGTAGCATTAATCATAACTTTGTCCATTGTTCTTATTAATGATAATGAAAACTGATTTAACAAAGTTAAACCAAAATCTTCGGTGATGAAATCATAGCTTATCTGTGCGATCTTCGTCTTAAACTCTCCCTACCATGAAATTTACTTATTTGGAGTTTTTCAAATGAGCATTGAGTGAAAAACATAATCTTGGCCCTGAGTATAGAATAATAATTTTAATAGAACCATGAACTCAAAACTTAATCAAGTAAGTGTTGGCCCACTGGTGATGGAGACTGGCTTTAGCAGGACAGACCCGTGTTCGAATCCCGGCAACACCCTTGGGAGAGGAATGGAACCAAACCATCTCGAACTTGGTCTTGATCTGGATGTAGCCCGAAGGGTGAATCGGGTGCAAACACCAAAAAAATTAACTCAAAACTTAACTCGTTCGGTATCACTGTGGTTTTCTGTTTTTTGATTTTTGATTTTCAAAGTCATATGATATATGTCCTATAATGAATAAAAAAATTAGTCAAATTTATTGAAAATATGATGATTTTGAAGACTGACAATTAAAAAGTCAAAACCACTTTTATGGTTTCATGTTTTTGGTTTTTAGTTTCCAAAAAAACCAAAAACTGAAAACAAAAAACGATAACGAACAGGCCCCTCCGTTTTTTTTAATATGTACTTTTTTCATTTTAAAACGGAGGGAGTATGATATTTTAGCATTTTTTGAACGGTTGTCTCATCATAAATTTCCAGAAGTGAATTTGTCAATCCATTAGATACTTAAAAAGTAGTTTAGTAGAATATGAACGCTTTATTGATAATCATACTCTACCACATGCAAATCCAAACAAAATATTCCACGCGACATTTGTGTTTAAAACTTACACGACTCCTTATTAGGAATGTAAATTGAACATAATGTTACGCTTTGTATACTTTTATAAACCATTCCTTATTATAAATTTGTATTTCTCACAAATAATTCCTTATCGATTCTGTATTCCTCTACAAAATGATTCTTTATTAGGCATTTGTATTCTTTCACAAACGATTTTGTATAGTGATGTGAGTTTTTACACAAACCAACGGCTCCTTGTCAAACATCTGAATTCTTTCACGAATTATTCCTTTTTGGGATTCAAATACTTTTCTTTTCAAACCATATAATAATACACATCAATACCATTCACTCGCACCATCAATTTATCCACCTTTTGAACGTTCCGAAATCTTGAAACTTCTACAAGAGATAAAATATCACCAACAGATAAGAATATTTTCATAGCAAGAGAGAAATATACATAATTTATTAGATATTTAAAATTAGATTTAAACTTACTATTACAAAAATTGATGGATAGCATAGAGGGAGATTCATCCTTCATACTACTATATCCTAAATGTCAATAAGGAAATTTTAACTTCTTTTAGGGACAACTATTTATTTTATATGAGAATATAACAATGGGTAAAATTATTTAGAAAAATGGATAGTTAAAATTAAGGATATTGATGTAAAACTTTAATTTTCTCTTATATAGTATTTTTTTCTTATATAGATGTTTATGGAAATTTACTTAATTTAATTTAGAAATGCTTTTAGGATAATTTATTAGATTTTCACTCATTGTCAAAAAGGAATAGTATGCTAACAAATTAAACACATATTTGTTGAGTTTTACTTTTCCAACACTGTAATAATCATTAGTGCATCTAAGAGCTAATCGAAGTGCCCCAGTTCATAAACTTGACCCAGCCCAATCCAATTTGACCTGAAAAGTCTAAGAATTGAATATTTTACACTACTCGTCTAAAAGTCGACCCAAGTTAGTCAGAAAAAGTTTGACCAAGAGCAATATGCCCTGTCTCTCAGGCCTAAATGACCAATCCGCCCTTTCAGAAGATTTTCGGGGCAAACTGCGATGGAATTCAGGCCAATTATTATATGAAAAGGCCAAAAAATTAGGCGAAATGGGTTAGATAGTTTGGGCCTAAATTGCGTTGGGCTGAGTTGGGCCTATAGGTTGGGTGCTTTGATCAGCTATAGTCTAAAGTAAATGGGATGTTTAATGAAAACCCTTTAGGTAGGTTTTTCATTGTGCTTGGCTTATCAATAAGTGGTTACCACATCAATGTATTCTTAAGTAGCTGAATTTTCAGTCAAACGTACCAGCTTTTTACATTGGCTTTTAGTTTTCTCTTTTCATTAATGGTCTGTTCTGTCCAACTTATTCTCAGCTAATTTCAGTTCAATTCAGCTTTTAACAATATTTTTAGTCTCACATTTTATTATTACTTTGAATATAGTTTAGTTTAGTTCAATTCTATTCAATTTAGACAACAAACACCTAAGAGTTTATCTTACAAAATATATTTATGAATGACAAGTCAAACAACTAACATAAACAATCAAATATAAAAAACTAGTCAACCCAAACAAGTACTCCCTCCATCTTACAATTAGCTACATTTGCTTTTGCGAAGATTTTTAGGAGATGTGACTGATACATCAGAAAATGTAAAAGAGTGATATAAATTATTACTTCATTATTAGATGATAAAAAGGAGTAGAATAGGTAGACAAGCATAATTAAATGAAATAATTGATTAATGCCTCGTATGGTTTACATGGGAAGTTATTTCCCATGGAATTTACATTTTATGGGAATTTTTTTCATTTGTTAATTTTCAAGGAATTAGGCAAAATTGTTCGATTGACACCACATGAGATTGCGTTTCATATGAAATTACTCACTGGGGGGGGTTGGTGACTTATATCCCGTGTTCCATAGGAAATTACATTTCTCTTTGAATTTGTAATTCTTATACTTCTCTCATCTCTTTCTAACCAAACACAATACTCATATTGCATTATGTTGGTACATTTGTAGTATAATGGGTTTTGTCATATTGTATGTGGAATATATAAGAAAAGGAGTATGTCTTAGATACGGTTTTATGAAGATATAGAATGTATGTTGCGAGTCACGACTTAAGTCACGACACAAGACGGGCTTAGATTTACGAGGTTGGGAAGCAGTGGCTTGATTGCGGATCACGATGCTTGTCGCAAGTCGCGCCTGAGGGCAGCTCGCGGGCCATGACCTGGATGTGGTCGCAAGTCTCAACCCGTGTCGCGACTCGCACTTCGTTTTTGCATATTGACGGTCTTATGACTTGGTCTTTGGGCGTTTTGCACGGTTTGTTGCATGAAAACATCTCTGATTGTGGGTGTTATGTAAATAACCCTTGCACATACAAGTGAAGGGAAAGAAAAGAAAAGAAAAATATCATTTTACATTGTGTTTTCTCTCTATTCATTCTCTCATGCTTGCTTAAGATATTCTGACAGATTTCTTGAGTGTTCATCATAAACACATAAACACAAAAAGTTCTTCAGATTCTCTTCTAAGATCATAGAAGTGAATTGTATACTCCATTATATCTCATTGGTTGTTTCGTGATACCCGGTGATCCTAGATGGACGAAATTAAACTAATAGAAAAGCGTAATTTTCGTGTCTTGGAGTGGTGTATATCCGGCCTCTAGTTCATGTTACATCTAACACATTTCATAGGAATTTCTATTTCTAAAGGAAATAACTTCCAACCAAACAACACCTAAAATTGTGAAAAGCATGAGAACGTGATAAATAAATAATAAAGTAAATAAATTAGTGTTTCCTTTAAGGTAAATGTAGCAATTAGTATAACAAGGAGGGAATAATTGCTAAAAGGTTGTTGTTGGATAACCGATACTGAATCATAGTAATGGTAAATTACTAATAAATACATGTGCAATTTTAAAGATAAGTTTCATGTTCATTATGTAATGAAGACTCATTCTTAAACATGTGATTTATTTTCTTCACAAATTTCCATTATCACTCAATACCACGTTTAAAGTGATAATTATTTGTAATAAACTTTTATGAATAAAATCACAAATTTATCATCATTACTACTACCATTTATTGCTATCTACCATTGTCAAAAATCCCAAATGAAAAATAAAAGTGATCAAATTTTGATATAACGTGTAGTAAGTTGAAATGTACTCTAGAGAATAGTATCACTACCAGCATACATCATCTCATCACAGCTCAGACTATCAACTACTCCTACTATAAATCTATAATGAATTAGTTTCGGATATTCAGTGGACCATCCCAAAAACAATACTAGCATATAGTAAAGTGGAAGATCTGGGTACAGATGATTGCTTTTTATTTCTTTTGATAAATCTGGTACAGATGAGGGGAAGCAAGCCATAATGACAGTCAACAAAAAGAGAGTAATTATGGTAGGGTTTAGAACAAAAGGCATAAAAGGGAATCAAAAAAGCATTAATCCCTCTTTTAAACTTTAAAGAATTACATAAATGATTAGACAATTAGTGCCAAAATGTGAAATTTAATACTCTATTTATCTTCGATAAATATAACACTTTTACTTTTACGTTTGTTAATGCAATAATTTGAGTTTTTTAATATCTCTAATTACCGACAAGTAAAAATCATGAAAAGTTGATATCTTGAATGATATATATTGATACGAGAATATTCATCCTACATTCAGATGCACCATAAGTATGATACATCTAGATCTATTAATTTGCTCATTTGGACATATTCAAGTGAGCAAATTTTAGACACAAAATGAGTAATGAGCAAAAAAATTGCGCTATATGTATCATGCTCATAGTACACGTATAATAAAAATTGTATACTGATATGAATCTAACCAGATCCTACATTATTGTGTTTTCTCTTACATACAAAATACATTCAGTGATCAATGAAACATTTTAATAGTGTTAAAGTTAACTCGTTTTACCTATCATAGAATGGAGGAAGTAGTAGTATATTTTTAGGAAAAATTGTTAATTACCACCTTTTATAAGGCACTTTTTGTAAATTACCACCTTAAAAATTTTTTTTTTTAAATTACCACCTTTTAAGTTCAATTTTTTTTATCTTCCCACCACTTAACGTTTTCTGTCAAAGAAATCGTTAAGTGGGGCCCACTCTAACTACCAACCTAAGGTTATAACTAACCCAAAAAAACCCCAATTCAATTGCAAATAGTGAACCCTAACCCTAACACTTTCAAAGTCGAATTGGAGAGCAATAGTTCATCAAATTTGTTCGAAACTTATAATTTCTGGCAATCTCATTCGATTAGGTCACATTTGAATGTAGGGTTGTTGTTTTCACTTAAAAAAAGTGATTAAATTTCGTGAAAAAGGCATATATGTTCCGAAAATTAGGGTTTTTTCAATTAGGCCCAATTTTTTCCTTTAACTTATTGATATAGTTTTATTAAACCCTAATTTTATGTTCTACCTTCAATTATGCATGATTTGTAGTAATTCCTAACATTTGTGGCTTTATTTTGCAGGATTAATTCTTGAAGGTCAAATTGGAGTGTTTGCAAGGTTGATATGAAAGTTGTAAATTGCATTTGGAGATGTAAAAGCATTAATTTTGTGATTGGATACTTAGTTTGTTGTTGTCATAACACCTATTTTAGTATGGTGAACAAATATTTTGCACATGTAGTATTTGTGAGTACTTATAATGTAATTCATATTTCCGATATCAATGTAATCAAATCTACTTAGTTACTCATAACATTGGCAAATAATATCCCAACATTGCTACATTGCTACATTGTCAAAATAAGACATCATTGTCAAATAGTAAAACTGATATTGTTACTACAAATAACAAAATTACTATTGTCATAGCATTGTTTAACTTAAAACTCTAAACTAATCCAAATGTAAACTCTTCTTCTTGGTTGGTTTCACTGGCAACTTAGGTCTAGGTGGTCCTGTTGGCTTCTTGTAGTTGGGTTTAGGAAGTAGAGCTTGCTTTCCCTTTGCTTGAGTTAATGTTGATGAAGCTTGACTGGGTTGAGGTTGGGATGAAGATGGTGTTGTTGTTGCTGCTGAAGAAGGTGTTGTTGCTGCTGCTGAAGATGGTGCTGCTGCTGCTGCTGAAGATGGTGCTACTGCTGCTGCTGAAGATGGTGCTGCTGCTGCTGAAGATTGTGCTTTTGCTGCTGCTGGTGCTCCCTTTGCTGCTGAAGATGTGCTAGCTGCTTGTTGCTCCTGCCATTGAATAAAGTGATAGTGTTAGGTTTTTTTTTCTAAAAAACAAGTAATATCAACATAAGTAAGATCACCTTAAAGGAGTTTTACCTTCTTGGATACTCTGGCAGCCCTTTTCACTCTTTGGTCACAAGACCATGCATCTTCTTTTGGAGTCCTACCACCCTTACCCTTAGAAGCTTTTGTCACTTTATCTTTGTTGCATTTGGACTTATTGTGGCCTGTTTGACTACAGTTGCTACATGTGACAGTCTTCTTATATCGTTTACCCTTCTGTCCATCCTCTTCACCCTTCTCCTTCTTTCTTTTATGTTTTTTTGGCCTTCCAGGCATTTTCTTTTCAACAGGAGGGAGGGGATGTGGTAATTCAGTCTTAGGCCAATGCTTCACTCCAGGCATAGGTTGAATAGCAGGCTCATAAGCCCTACAATAAGCTGCTCTACTGTATATTGGGTGCACATAATCCTCAGGATCTGCTCTCTGCTCCAGTATACTCCTAAAACCATGAATACATGGTATACCAGTGAGGTCCCATCTATAACAAGAGCAGCTCCTTGTTGCCAGATTTACAACACATTGGTCTCCCCTATGTTCCACCTCATACATATCCCTCCTTGATATCCTCACTATACAGTTTCTCACTTCAGTCTCATAACCCCTAAAAATGCTCTTAATGTAGGGCATCATCCTACCTTCATATTTCTGAATACCCTCCCATTTTTCATAATTCCTAGCCATGATGTACCTCCTCATCCACTCCATTTGGGTGAGGATTGGCTTATCCCTAGCATCCTTTATAACTGCATTGAAAGTCTCACATAAGTTGTTTAACAACATGTTAGACTTTGATGCAGTTGTAAAGGCATGCCTGGACCAATGTATGCAATTGATGTTGTCCAGATAATCATATGCCTCCTCATTTAATACTTTGATGCTTTCCATTGCTACCTCAAAATCATGCTACATATTCAAAGAAAAAAATCAAAACAAGAAACATAATCAAGCATAGTAGTTTCATCTACCAAACAAGGAACATAATCAAAATCATACATGATGTATTTCAACTTGAAATTTGCCCAAATGTGCCTCACACAGTATCTTGTTTCTGCCATAGGGACCACAGTGGTAAATGCATCAAGCAGGCCCTGCATATAAGAAGTACATGTTGTAAATGTTTAAGAACAAAAACAAAATTAGAAAAAAAGAACTAGTAAGCTTCTTTTACCTTCTGCCTATCTGATATGAAAGTCAACCCAACACCTTGTTGATCACCACCCAAATCTCTCATAAGCAGCTCCAAAAACCAACACCAAGTTTCTGTATTCTCAACTTCAACAGTAGCCCAAGCAAAAGGGAAGATATTGTTGTTGCCATCCTTCCCAACAGCCACCAAACATATCCCTGGATATGCCCCCTTCAAATGACAGCCATCAACCCCAATAATAGGCCTACAACCCCTTTTGAATCCTTCTTTGCAGGCCTCTAAGCATATGTACATTCTCTGAAAAATTGGGGGTTCTGGACCACCCATCCCATTCACTAAGACAACAGCACTTGAACCAATGTTGTACTTCTTCACAGCAGCTACATAATCCCACACTCTTGCATATTGCTCAGCTGCATTCCCATAAATCAATAGCTTCACTCTAGCCCTAGCTAACCAAGCTCTAGTATAAGAAATCTGCACACCTAAGTCAAGAAATACCTTCTTAATAAATGCTTTCAGGCTCCATGTGGGATTTGCCCTCCACTCTTCAAGATATCTCTCACTCAAATACTCACTGCTCACTTTGGAATTCACCACCATTCTCACACACCTATGCTTAGATTTGAAGGTCCTAATCTGCCAGTAATCTTCACTAGGAGCTTTCCTAGCATGTAACTTGAAGTTGCACTTCAAAGTTCCCTCCCTCCAACAGTTACAACCTACTATTCTACACTTTTTAGAATCCCAAGCACAATCACACTTATACTTACAGTACACACTCAACCTATCTTTATCATTGTGCAAATAGTAGTAATCATACCTTTGTTCAATAGCATGCCACTGAAGTGCCTTCCTAAGAGTTTCAACACTACCAAATTTGAGCCCCACCTTAAGTTGGATGTTACTGTTGAAGTCTACTTCAGGGTTGAAGAATGGTGAGTTATCAATTTCATCATCTGAACTAGCTAAACTCCTTAGCTCATCAGAGTCCCCCTCAATCTCCTCTTGTATTTTCACCTCAACACCACCAACATCCTTCTCTAACTGCACACTACTCACAGCCTGGTTTTTTGCATTCTCACCCAAACTCCCTGCAACATCTCTCAGTACCTGCTCAGATCTTTCCTTGACTCTTGTTTGTATAAACAACTCATCATCATCATTTTTATCTACCTGTATTTCCTCCTCTCCTGGTTCCCAATTTATATCAAGATCAGAATCTTGATCACTACTGCTAGAACAAGACAAACTCAGGTTGTCCTCATCCAAACCTAGTTTTCTTCTTGCACCAGATCTCCTTTTCACACTCTTGTCCTTCCCCTTTTTCTTCTTCTTACCTCCTTTGATGGCTACCTGTTTCAACCTAGGTGTAGTTCTAGGTTTAGGTGGTTCTTGACTAGAAGAGGGAGGAGGACTGTTAAGTTTAGTGGGGGGTTCAGTTGTGTTTTTGGAAGGTGGAACAATGGTGCCTTTAGTACACTCTCTCTGAAACTCTTCCCTACTAATCACAGTTGCTTCTTGTTGGTTTTTTGGAGAAGAAGAAGAAACTGCAGCCTTCCCTTTAAATCTGTTTAGCTCAACTTTTACTTTGTACAAAGGATGAATGGGGGCAGCTTGGCTTTCCTGAGTCAAAGGCTCCCTAAGTTGAGGATTTTTTGACCTAAACCTCTGCCCAACAGCAGTACAAGGCCTAACTACAACTGGACCAGCTTCAACAGTACAATATAAGTCTAAAAGCCCATGCTCATCTTCAGTCAAAAGCCATTTCTTAATTGCATCCTCATCAACTATTTCAACCCTCCCATGTAGCATTGTTTTTCCCTTTTCTTTAAACCAAATTTTAAAGTTGGTTGGTGGTGGTTGATTGTCAACTATGAAGGCATCATAGACTATATTCCTAAGTCTACCCACAGTAATTTCACTCAAATAATTTTGGCATTTTAGGTAAATAATGCCACCTTCATATACAACCAACCTTCTTCCTTTGTGAGGTTTCTCTACAAATTTACCCCCCACATACACCCTCATATCCACTGTTTTTTTACTCATTCTGAAAATACAAAAAAAATAAAATAGCAATCAATAACCAGCAGCACAACAACACAGCATCACAAAAACGTGTATTACAAACTTAATTTGATATTTAATAACTCAACTACCAATTACCCAATTAGCATAAAAAACCCTAATTTCAGTTTAATAATCAATTGGTTGCAAAACCACATGAAAACTGACATAATCAACAAATTAATAAAGTTAGGAATAGAAGATTACCTCAATTGCCCTTGTAAAGAACCCAGAATCGACAAAAATGGAGGTTGATTTCGTCCTCTCAGTCCACCTTCTTCGAAAATGACGATGCTTTCTTAGGGCCCACTTTGTTGCTCAGTAATGAAGATGAAGACAGAGGTAGATTCTCATGAGTAGGAGAGAGAGAGAGATTTGGGTAAAAAAACCCAAGTTTTGGTGGTAAATCAAAAGGAGAATCAGTGAAGAGAGAAGAAGAGAGAAGAGTCTTGGTTGAGAAATGAAAAGCAGAGGGAGAAATGGAGGGAAATTCGTTTTAGGTATTAGAGTGGGCCCCACTTAACAATTTCTTTGACAGAAAACGTTAAGTGGTGGGAAGATAAAAAAAATTGAACTTAAAAGGTGGTAATTTAAAAAAAAAAAATTTTAAGGTGGTAATTTACAAAAAGTGCCTTATAAAAGGTGGTAATTAACAATTTTTCCATATTTTTATTGAGATACTTGTCCGAGAAATTGAGCAAATCAAAAGTTGAAATAATAAACAAAATAGTATTATCACTGTGTATAGAGCTCCATCATCACACTCGTTCGTTAACAAAGAAAGCAAAGATCTAATAGTGCCCTTCATGCCGTTACCTTTCCCTTTTTTCAGCATAAGAGTGACACTATGATCTAGCTTTAACGTTTTAAAATCGTAGTAGTACTGAAGTTATTTCATTAGTTTTAATCATATACTCCTTTCTTTTCAAAAGAAGATATTAATTATTCCAAAGTGTAAAGAAGGATAATTATCTTGTTAAGGGTGCATTCTGTTCACCTTATTAAATAAGTTTGATATTTAGATAAGTTCTAATAAGTTCCAATATATTTTAACTTTAACACCTTATAAAATGAACTACAATAAATTCAGATAAGTTCTAATAAGCTCCACCAAGTTGAGTTAAAATAAGATCAGAGAAGTTTTAGAAGAAAAAAAAAGTGAACATAATGCACACAAAGAAGAAGTTGGATAAGGAAAAGTGAAAGTATTGGGTCAGACTGTCTGACCAATACTTACTGTCAGACGGAGCCCAATACTTCCCTCACTCTCATTCGAATCTCTGAGGCGAGGCTAGACGGCCGTTTCGGGCGGCGCAGATGCTACAGTAAGTGATGCGGATGAAGATCCTAAATCCAAGTTCTTCATCTGCAGTTTTCTTGAATCTTGAAGATATGAAGAAGAGATTGGAAGAGCTTGAGGATGAAGCTGGAATAGAATAGAGAGAAATGCAGAGATTTAATGGACATATTTAGCTCTATCTCCCAAGATGACCATGTTGAACACCAGGTTTCTCTTCTAAATCACTTTTCAATTTGTGGGTTCTCTTTCTTTTGCTGTTTTTGTGCGCTTCGTGAGATGCAGCAGGAGATGGGAATTCCTGAAGGATAATATAAGTAACTTGCTTTCATTTACTCCCATTTTTTTCATTTGCTTCTAACTTGCTTTCATTTACTCCCCTTTTTTTCATTTGCTTCTAACTTGTTTTCATTTACTCCCTCTTTTCATTTGCTTCTAACTTGTTTTCATTTACTCCCTTTTTTTTCATTTGCTTCTAACTTGCTTTCATTTAGAACCTATTTTATTTCATTTGCTTAAGTTTTGTTTTCAGTTAGACTAAAACACGTAAATGAAACAATAAAATAAGTAACTGAACTTAAAAAGACATCCAATTGAAATAAAAAGATCAACTGAACAAAAGTTGAAACCAAATGAACAAAAGTTGAAACCAACTGAACAAATTTTGAAACCAACTGAACAAAAATTGACACCAACTGAACAAAAATTGACACCAACTTAAACAAAAATGAAACCAACTGAAAAAAAAGAAACCAACTGAAACAAAAATGAAACCAACTGAAAGTCGTCCGACCAAATGTTATGGTCGGACGCGTCTGACCCAATACCTTCTCTAAGGAAAATTATCCTATAAAGAAGAAGTTGAAGAAGGATAATTACCATCATGCGAAAAAGATTGAGAAGGAAAAAGATAAAAGATCGAAGAAAATATGTTAAGTCTCTGCCTAGGTTCCTTTAGGGTATCCCTAGGGCGTGGGTGTTATAGTCTTGTGAGAGACAGAAATCCCCTTCTTTATTTCCATGCAATTATGGTAGACGAGTCGACCTCGAGGTTCGTGTAACCATCAATAGCAGCGAAAGAAAAGGAAATTGTGGATCTTGAGGAAGAAGTTTCGGTAAAAAAGATTGAGTCGCCAATAATGGGTCGTATTTAGTCAATTTGGCCATATAATTTTGGTGCGTTGGAACTACAATGAACAAAGTGTGGGCGCCCTCGTTTTCGAGAGGTACATAATGACTTGTTTGTGATTCAATTTCTTCACTAAAGAGGTAAGGAGAAAGTGTTGAATAGGAGACCTTCGACTTTTGACCAAAATCTAATAACACTGTAAGAGATAGCCGGCGGTTAAAGTCGTCAGAATTAACATTGAACTTATGCCTTTCCCGGGTGCAAATTTATAACTTGCCTTTTAGCTGGTGAACAACATCGAATGCAAAGTCAGTTGCAATAAAATTAAGGGATGTTTTGGAGGTGGTCGAAGAGAAAGTGATGTGGGACAAGTCGATGTGGGTACGAGTTATGTTTAATGCACTAAAACCTCTATGAGGTGTGCAAGATATTTGCAACCTAGAAAGGCGAAGAATGCATTGTCGATCTTAAGTATGAATGACTCCCTTTTGTTTTGGATGTGGGGGTTATGGCCTTATGGGGCAAGCTCGACGTGATAGTCCTAATGATGAGAAAGAAGCTAGGAAAGGCGAGCAGTGGGGTGTATGGCTCGGGCTTCTGCGGGGGAAAGGATTGGAGGATGGGCTGAAGATGTTAGGAGTGTGTGTAAGGGGAAAAAGCCTCTCTCTTTCACACCAAAACCATCAGTCAAGATGAGGGAGGCTGCAAAACAAAGTGGGAGTGGTAGATGGGCTTTTGCGGGCTAGGTTGAACTTTTTTCAAGCAGGGAATACAACTTGTTCACAGTCTGGCTAGGTTGGTCAAATGTCCAGGCGGCTAAGGATTGTATCATTCACATGACCAATTTTGACGCCTAATTCAAGATTTCAATCCGTGTCATGGCTAATACAGGAGACTGCAACACGTGCAAGAAGATCCTCGCAAGCAACGCGGTTCAAGGCCGTGCAGTAGTTCTCGATACTTCAAATTCTATATTTCACAAGTTGAATATTATCTTTTGGAAATTATTAAATTCAATTTTGATAATAACTTGGGAAATTGGAGAAGAAATTTTGGAATTCAGATTTTGAACTATTTCATATAGTCCTTCCACACAAAGTAATTGCAATACTTCCCATATTTGGTGTGCCCCATATTTTTTGCAACACTTTCATTATTGCAATAACAATAAATATTTTATATTATTTCAATATAGGTTTCCAATAAATATTTTATATTATTTCAATATAGGTTTCCAATAAAATACACGAAAAGGGGTCATCTCTCCCCCTTCTATTAATAGAAAAATACATCATTATCTCTTATTACATCTAATTTAACAATAAACTAACAAAAGAAAATCAAAATCTAGCTCTCCATAACCTCGAAGCAAAGGCTAGTGTGGCGATTGTTTGGGGCCGGGGGAAGTAAAATGTGCTAAAAAAGGTCTTTTATCCAAAGAGGGCCATTTAGAAAAGGGTTTCGAGGTTTTTGAATACCATTTAATCAATTAAGTCGTTGCTCGTTATCCAACTATGATCAAATTAGAAGGAACAATATCTTTTGTTATCAGACACTTTGATAAGGAAGCACGATAAGATTTCTACATATTGGCTAAAACTTAGAAACCTGAAAGTTAAAGTGTTTCATTTTGGAGCCGAGAACGATTTTAAACGTTTTGCAGTTTTTTTTTTTGTGTAATGCCAGCACAAGTACAACAACATTAGTCTGCATGCCCAAAACATGTAGAATTTGTGTAATGTCTCGTGGATCCCTTCAACTATTAACTCATATTGAGCTTTTCACCCTATAAGCAAAATCTCTTGAATGTTTGCACTTTATATGAAATCTAACTCGTATAAAGCTCTTGGCTCAATACGTGAAGTCCGATTCTAACTTGTCAAGTGAGATTACTTGTTCTTTTTCTTTTTGCCAAGTGAAAACACTTGGTAAGGGAAATTCCCATGCCTATCCTATTTTGTGAGAGGTTGTTCACTTTTACATTCTGATAAATTTTTTATCAGATATTTAACTGAAATTACCAACTAATTTCCTCTCTCAAAAACAATTCTGTTATTAAGTTTTTGAATAAACACCTATTTAGTATAACCGTATTTTGTGAAACCACTATCAATTGATGGCAGACTTCAAACCATCCATATTAATTAAGGGCACTATTTCATCGACCTCCTTATTTTCTTTACCTATAAATTACCCCTTTGATCTTGACGATAACACAAAAAACTAAAAATCACTTTTATTTCTCCACATTCCCATCTTTCCCTATTCATTTAGGCTCATCACACCGAACTGAACTGAACCTAATTCAAGTTTATTGCAAACCAAAAGAACATGGCCGAACTCTTCCTCCTCTCAGTTCTCTCTCACACGCATCTAATTGGTGCTTGCAGAAATGCACATTGAATCCCCCGGCTACTAATTAGTGCAAAGTGGAAGAATGGAGAGGGATAGGTTTTTTTTTGTTAAAAACTACCACATACAAGTCCACTTTCCAGGTATAGGACAAGCCCTAACACTCTGACCCTCCTTATCGGAAGCCCTTAAACTCTTTAAACAACTGAAAAATTCGCATGCTCCTCCTATCCTAATCTCTCAGAAGTCTCACGATTTTGTATTCTTAGCCATGTTTGGTTGGAGCAAAAAAGATCCCCCAAACGGAATGATTTAAGTGAATCTCATTTCACTTTGTTTGTTTGGCCCTAGATCTTACTACTCATTATGCTTTGAAAACAAAACTCATTCCGGTTCTCTGACCCTTCTTATTCATTCACAAGTTGCGCCCATCAACAATCGTCGCAGTCACTTCGATTTCTACAACTCTTGTTAGGATATGAGCAGTAGAACAATCTTTGTCGCTTGGATATCATCTCTCCAATTGAAAATATTTCTAGTCCTCTACTCCAATCTGCCGATCTGTTGAGAAGATTAGATAAAAAAACAACTTTATTAACATTTTGATTTATGAGTTTAGAACTTACGCTTCGTGAGACATAATCCTTGTGATTTTTCTAATGGAGCATGGGGAACGACAATCAGTTAAGCATTGGAAAATCAAGACCATCAAATCCCTGTTATTACGCAACTTGAATCTGTTGTTATATTTTGGACTTATGGTCATATCTAAAGGGTACTTCCAATTTGGTTTAATCAGAACTTTATTTTTATTCAAAGTTGAAAACTGGGGAGAGGAGAGATAAGTGGGTAAATGAGGCGAGTTTTTCAATTTTACAAAGAAGAATGGATATTTTTATCATTTTTAATTCCATTTCTAATTTAAACCAAACAACTTTCAAAAAGTAACAAACTTTGTTTCCACTTCTCTTCTCTAATCTATTCCATTCCATTCCCTTTCCACTCCATTCCATAGTTTGAACAAACATGGACTTAATTTCTTCAGAGTCCACTGCGCTCGATTTCAATGACCCATCCAATTCAATTCCACTCTGATTTCTTAAATTTTATTACATTTGTACCCTTAACTCCACTCATTTTATTTCGATTGATTTCAGCCATTTTTTCACACACTCACAAGTCACAACACAAATACTACCTAGCAAAGCAGGCATCCAGTTGTAAGAGCAGTGATAGTGCATTGCTATTTGCTACTCCTCAGGGACTTGTTTCACATAATGATGCAACATAAATCCTAAATTCTTTAGTCATCAACTCTTGGAGAAATGCACCAAAGCAAAATGAGAACAACGATTCACAATGAACTTTGAAAATATGAAATCCGATTTCATCACATGAGGCGACAGCAATGGTCTCCCAATATAACATAAAATTGAAACTACAGCCAAAAAAGGTTTAGGTTTTGATTGATAATAACTTGAAGCTAACAAAATCACTAAGGTTGTATTCTCACTCATGCAGTTGCAGAAGCAGAAGTTAAGAAAGCTCTTCCGGCTTCACGTCGTGATAGAGGACCATGGCATCCAAGAAGCTGCAAGGTAGTAAGGAAAAAAAGGGATAGTTATAGCAATCAGATAGCACAATTCGTTTTACTTAGAAAAGTAGGTGATAGCAGCCTTGTAATCTAGAATCAAATATGAATATGAAAGCCCAAGAAAAACAACAGAAGATTGGCATTATAACTAAGAATTTCAATCTAAAACAGGAATGTTACACGAAACGCGTCAAGCTATAAAGTGTGTACTAACAGGAACAAAAAAGTTAACAGATCCAACATGTTCAATCGGTAGGTTTCATCAAGTTCAGATTAGTTCCAATAGGTTACAATAGGTTTCAATAGGGTTTAATAAGTTCCAATAAGTGCTTAACAAGCTCAAACAAGTTGTAACACCTTATAAATGACTTTCAATAAATTCAGATGAGTTGAAATAAATTCAGAAAAACTAAGTGAGGGAAACACATCTTCAGTGGAAAAAAAGAAGGCATCATCACTACTTCAAAGAAGCATACTACAATAAGTTTTTTCTTTTTGATGGGTACAATGAGAAGTTAACCAAACTAGAAAAAACAATACTCCAGTTCATCCAGAAACAAGAATACAAACAGCAATATAGCACTTAATAGTCCAAGGAAGTTACCAGAGACTTGCTTATAGAGACATGCTTCAAGTTAAGCTCAATGTCAATGTAAGGAAGAGAAGGTATTGCTAGTGTCTCAAGATAATCCATCTTTCAAGACAATAGGCGAAAAAATACACAATCCTCATGCAACATAAAGTTCAATGTAAAACTTCATAAATGGGCAGCTTCAAAAAAGCTCCTTGTAGAAATGCAATCACAAAACATCAGCAGAAGAAGGGCAAGAATCCACAAACCTTGGCATTGACTCCATCAGAGACTATCCTGTTCTCAGACTTGTACTTAAGGTAATCAGCACGATTGTATTTGGTAAAGCCCCTATATCAGAGATAGATCAACAGAATTAGTAGGTGTAAAAGCAAGCTCAATAGGTATAGTCAGAAGATGCCTGGGTCGGACTTAAAAATACCCAAGTAGGAGATAACTTCCTTTCTTTTTTTAAACTTCTTAAAGGCATAGATATCACACATTGGTGCCTGTAGCAATTTAATTCAAAGTTAAACAAACAAAAGCAACCGAAAAACTTACCACTTCCTGCTGACAATAATCTTTTGACGACCAGGGAACTTGAACTTGGCACGACGGAGAGCCTCCTGAGCATGGTGGCTGTTGCTATCCTTGCACCGAACAGAAAGGAGTACCTGACCAATTGCAACACGAGCACAAACCCCTTGAGGTTTGCCGAAAGCACCCCTCATACCTGTCTGAAGCCTATCAGCTCCAGCACATGAAAGCATCTTGTTGATACGTAGCACATGGAAAGGGTGAACCCTAACCCTTAGATGGAAAGCATCCTTCCCAGCAAACTTAGCCATGTACTTGTTGCACGCAATTCGTGCAGCTTCCAAAGCCTCACTTGACACATTCTCCTTCTCCCAACTGACAAGGTGAACACAGAAGGGGAATTCATCCACTCCCTTCTTCTTCATCCCGACATCATAAATCCTAATTTTAGGATCAGGTACACCACGACAAAACCTCGACTTGGGGTATGGCTTGTTCTTAATCTGACGATAGCATCTTGCCGGTCCTAAATTAAACCCATTAGAGAAAATCAGCTTCTAAATTTCTTTAGCAAAAACAATCCCATCAAAGCAAATCACGTTTCAGTTTCTTTAGCAGAAATCACATTAGAGTAAATCACATTCATTGCGCATTAGCAGAAGCAACTTCAGAGACCACATGTTTACTCACATTATGCGGACAGAACCACAAAAATTTCAACAATCTTAAATACGTTATTGGACGCATCAATATAAGACCAGATAACATTAATACAACTATAACAATTAGTCCTTAGATATTGATCAACAACCATTCGGAACACTCATCCATACTCAAACAAACCAAATTATGCGCAAATAATCCAAAAAAATATTCTTATCTTATTACTCATATCGAATTAGACTATGCTAATTTAACAAAAATGGACAACATCTAAGAAAAGCTATAAAAACTGGGGAAAAGAACAGAAATTTCACATTTGAATCGGCAGAGACGAATCCAACGAAATGAACACAGAAATTGGAAATGCAAGAGAAGAAAGAAAAGAGTAGCTTACTTCTTCCCATGGCGGCGATTTCCAGCAATTGCTCAGCTCCCGATTTACGATAAACCCTACTAATTACAGGTGATATTATTGATCTGGAGTTATATAAAGGGCTATGGAATTGTGCCCTATTTGTTGGGCCAATGGGTGTTTTCACGTTTATGAGATGGTTCAATATTTCTGTAGTAGTCTTTGGTCTAAGGCCCAAAACAATAGGCTGGCACCAAGTACATGGTGCAAAGTCCTTGGGATTTGGGAAGGCCTATTTATAGACCTAGAGCATGTTTTTCCCCACTTATTTTGTAGTTTCTTAATTCATTCAATTTTATTCAATTCATTTGGTTTAAACTAGGAGTGACAATGGGTCAGATTCGGTTGGTTTATAAACGAGCTGAATATATTATGACCTAAATCGATATTTTTAGTCAAACGGGCTGAGAATTTTAAGCCAACCCATTTAAACGGGTCAACCTTCATTTGTACTTTGTAGTAATTAGCATGGTTTTAGGGACTATCCAACTATTTGACTATGTATTATCTTTATTTTTTTAGTAGAAAAACCAACAAAATCAATCAGTCTTAAATAAAAGATTAAACTATAAATTGAGAAAGATATGTTAATAATTGTGATGTAATAATCAAACCCTTCTCAATAAAATAGGTCAAATGGAGGAGATTAGTGGCCAAATCCAAAACTCTCATCAGCAATGATGGCAGGAAAATTCAAAATCTTTTTGAAAGTGCAAAGGCTAAGAAAATTGTTGCTATGGAACTTCCAATATTAACAAAAACATACTATTTGCCACAAGTTTAGAAATTATACTACTATGACTCGCTAAGAGTTTCTTTCACTTGGAAAAACTAGTATACCTCAACATCCTCCATAGCTCATTCAAACTTATAAAATTTTATGAAAACTTTCATTGATGCCAAAGCGGAAATTTTTAATCTTACGATTATTATATGACATATCCCCTATAAAGCTTAACTTACAACACTAAGGGATTATCTCAAATACCTTATGCAAAATTTGTCCTTCTCATATGGAAGATGCATAACATTTTTTTCCACTATTACTCTCTTACAACATAAATTTGGAACCAAGAATGCAATATATCTATCCTTAACACCAACAATCCAATTCCTTCCCGAAAACAATGTATTGTTCATAATATCTTACTTTTTTTTCAAAACAAGGATCATTTTAGTAGTACTAAACTCTTAGAGTTGATCATCACTCTTTGGCGCATATGGTTGCCAACCTGGTGGTATGTCTTAGCAATCTAAGAACAACCGATCTTCTTCACTACTGCCAACCTACCACAATTGTGTTTGGGAATAAGTGTTTTCACAATTAAGTGCCCCTTTCATCTAACAAGTAATGCTTATCTATAGAAAGGACACTTATCTACCTTGCATCTAGCTCTAATTTTTTTGGCATCTTTCTTTGGAAAATAAGTCTCCCTCCCAATCCGTCAACTTAAATAGCATTTTCAAATCCTTGACCTATGTAGAATGGACACTCTTGTTCAAGCAAGCACCCTTATGTGGTTTTCCTCTTTCTTTGCTTCATTTATGATCGGGTTGTGGTAATAAGTAACCATAATCAACTTCATATTTTGAATTTGGAGGTTGTCTAGATAAGAAGAACGTCACCTTCATAATCTGAATCTCTTGTGTCAATGCTTTTCCCTTTAGCTGCTAACCTTCTAAGTGATTTAGTTTCTTCTTCAAAGTATTTTTCTTTCTTGTTTTCTAGCTTGCATAATCGCTCTTGCTTCTCTAACTTCATCATCTTCATTGTTAGAACCCTCCTCATCATAATCAATTTCTTCAATGAATTTTTGACTTTCATGCTGAGAAATCTTTAATGAAGTTATGATTTTCGGTTGTGAAAACTTCAATCAGATTAAGTGGCTCAATATCTTCAATAACTTTCTCATCTTCAACAACAATTTTTTATTTTCAATTCAGAACCCACACTCTCATTCAAATCAATTTCAACTATTTCTTCGTCATCATGCTCTGTGAAAACATCAATCATCCTATACTCATTGAGTAGACTTTTGAACATTCCAAATGCAGTGCCATCATAACCTAGGAATTCTAAATCCTTGATGGAGTGCTTTCAAAGGATCATATTAGTGCATCTTAACAATGTTGTTGTACCCTACTGAGTTTATCAAAGCCTTGAAGTAACTTGGATCAAGATCTCAAGAATGTCATTAATCACCTTGACATTGCCCCCCTGTGTAACTCAACCTTGGCTTATTAATCCCATTTCCACCATTATGAATCACAATGCATATTGATATATCCATATTTTTGTCAAAGTTTTATACGATTCATTTCATTCATATAACTCACAATCTAAAGTGAGCAAAATTTCAAAGAATAATTCCATTTGATTCATATAAAGGTGCTTGATTTTGGCTCACATGTGAATATGCTATTCAAGAATAACTGATAATAATGATAAATCAGCAATTGCTAAGTTTTGTTAATCACAAAGTTACTTGCACTGGTTTCCCTATAACAAGCTGACAAATCCTATAACCCACTTTTTTTTTATCTCTACGAGGATAGAAGATAAAGAGCAGAGCTTTGGTATACAGGTCTATGGCGCCAAGTTTTCGATCTTTTAAATAAACCAACATGTTGCATTTTGGTTTAGACGGAGTTAATAAAAAAAAGGTCGGCCCCACGCTTAAACATGGTTAGAAATGGTGACTGTAAAATGCATGCTTATGGGTTCTGATTCGTGAAAAAATAAAACAGGTCCTTAACAGTGAAAAGATAATTTAGGTCCTAATTGTTGCCTTAATTTGGTTAAATAAGGAAGGATAGAATAGGATTAGACAAATTACTAGTAAGGCTTCTTACATTGACTCATATACTCCCTTTTTTTTGTAGTAAGGGATATTTTTAGATAACGATACTAAAAAAAAAGTAACAGTATAACGCACAACATACATATAATAGCCGAGAGACTAACATTGGAAACAAACTAATAAACCTATACCATTAGATTAATTAATGGCGGTGATTAGATAATATAATTGTGTTATTTAGCAAATGAGATTGCCTCAAATGGTAAGCCGTCTACCTTTCCTTTGGCAAGGTCCCGAGTTATCCCATATCTATTTATTCTACTTCCTCCGTTTATTTAAATGTGACACTTTCTATTTTAGGAAGTTTTAAATTAAATGTGACACTTTCTTTTTTGGTCAATAAACTCTCTCTATCTCTCTCCTCTCACATGGGTCCCTTTATTTTTTTCTCTCTATCTCTTTCCTTCCCAAAAATTGCCTAAGAGTCCGTGAATTTAAAAGTGTCACATTTAAATAAAAACGGAGGAAGTATAAGAAAAAGAGAAGGAAGTCATCAAAATTAATATTATAATTACTTTTTAATCCCTAATATTAATAGCACTAATTCTCTGTCTATAATTAAGTGTGTCCAGTATTTTATTTCAAAAAAGTACCCTAAACAAAATGCCCCTTCTCCCCATTTTTCATTCCATAATTTTTTTTTCTCGTTACCAATAACTATTACATTTTTATGCATCACTTATATGTTCTCGCACTCATTGCGTGCATTCAAATCTAGTAAAGAAGAGTATTATAGCTCTTGAGAGGCCGAGTGGGAGGGGGGGATAAGTCAGTGCTGATTGCCGAGCTTGTAACTGTAACGCCCCGAAATCATTTTGCAAAACAACTTTATTAAATCCATAACTTAGACAAAAAACTCGAGGTCGATCATTAAACTTAATACTTAGGTCATACTAGGCCATACATGAACGCTCATACTTCGATGCACCTTTCTACTTATGATCACCCAAGAAATCACTTTAGCTCCTGAAATTACTCGAAGATTCCCAAACTGATCGTTATAATCTCTCAAAATACTTAAGCATCTAGTTTCCCATTGGATCACATCTAGGCAGTATACAGTCTAGGACTTACACTTCCGGCTAGCTTTCCGCTCTGGTAAATCATCATAACCTCAAATGTACTTAACTATCTACTTTCCCAAATGGATCATACCTAGGCAGTGCATCGTGCACTTCCGGCTAGGTTTCAGCTCTGATACCACTCTGTAACGCCCCGAAAATGGGTGCCTTAATTAATCACCATTAATTATAACTAATCACAAGATTTGCGGAAGCGTTTCCTTAAACCTGTGGGTTATGGACCACCAATAATATAATATTCTTACAAAAGCTCATGATCTCATAATTACAACCAAGACCTTAAATACTTCCTTCATCTCATTTCTTGAAATCCGTCCCAAGCACTTGCTTTTCCCAGATCCATCTCCATCCTTCTTTCATAGCCTAAGCTTCGTTCAGAAGAAAAATAGAGAAACAAGAAAAGACAGAAAACATTCCAAAATGAGTGGAAAACTCGTAACTTTACTCCAGCCCGTAAAAACGGTTTTGGTTCGAAAACATTTTTGCACTTACAGGCACATATTTGCAGGAGATAAAGCAGACACGTACTTCACATGTAAATCATATTTCCTTGAAATAAGACAATAATCATATTTGCCATTTAAATCATACTTGACTTATAATACTCACGTTCATACGATACATGAAATCATGTTAACGGACACTTTCATGCTTCATAAGAATATATGTAATCTGTGTAGAACTTGGAAGCTAAACCATGTAAGAAATTATCGTCATGCATCTATAATTACGTTAATTACTTTAAGGCACGTGTCATGAACAATTAAGAATGAACATTGAGTAAATCCATCACGTTTAAAATGTAACTTCAGACTTTAAACAGAAGGAAAGAATAATTCAATCATTTATGATTACAGTATGATTCATAATAACCCATAATTCCTTTTTAATCAGTTTTATACTGGTTGTTGGACAGTATTTCAGCTGGTGGGACGTCTCCCACAACGGGCCAGTGCCCCAGTAAAAGAGCCAGTGCTCATCAGTAATAACAGTAGCGGGCCAGTGCCCCAGTAATAACAGTAAACAGCTCGGTACGTGCACGACCATCAGTCAGTCAGGATATATACAGCTAACAAACCAGTTCTTTCACTTGAACTTATCATGTTTCATAACTTTTAATATCCATCAGTGATATTCAGTATACTTTAATCATTCAGCTCAGCTCTACCTTTATATAGGTAGTAAAATCATAACATAAACAATATTCATCATTCGTAAGTCACATTTCATAATAACTGTAAATGGACAACAACTCCTCATATATCACATTGAACATGGATTCTGACTTAAGATTACTTTTAATAAGTCACAGAGGTAGAGTCATAGGTCATAAGTTTATCATGGAAATACAAAACATACATATTCATAAATCATGTAAGCATGTAATTCATGGATAACAAGATGAGACGACCTACTTTGTTTAATTCACATGAGTCATAAGTCTTGTAATAAAAGTATTAATTATATATATTTACGAAATCATATAAACATGTATCACGTAACTCAGAACCGACATTCTTTACTTAAACATTAAATAAAAACAATAATTAGATTGATAACTCACATTAACATCGAGTTTTATTTAAACATGGATAAAGCCGTAAAATCATTCTTTCATTTAAACAGATACTTTCAGACATATTAATGATGAAATATACTTTTACTCACATAAGCATGAATCATGGATTGATCGTAACTATAAATTAATAGTAATTTACATATACATGCTTTTACTCGAATAAACATATAACATGATCATATTTCATAAATTATTACTTAAACATACGATGGTCATTTAACTTGTATCATTCACATTTAAAAGAAATTCATACTATATAAATATAAATTCAATAAACTTTAAATAAACTCTAGGTAATATCATGAATCTAATTTAAATAATAAAACCCATTATCATAGTACAAAGGCTCATATAATTGCATTTTAACATACGGGCATGTAGTCTAATGCTGGACATAAAGGTTACCTTAACCGCTCAAATCCATAATACCGTCATAACTCCAAGAACGCCATCCTTACACCTTTCGAATTCCCACATTCCGTTTATCGCCCCATAAACATCAATAAAATATCAATTAGAATCCACTCAACTAATTACGAATATTTCTTAATGACCCGTTTTTCGAAAATCTTTATTTAAAACCTCATTATCCTTAAAAATATATATTTAAAATGCTATTAAAATCATTAGCTAAATAAATAATAATAATTTCATAACTGATTTTCTAAAATAATTTAGAATACTAATTGGGTAAAATGGGCAATGAGTTTATACCTTTAATAAAGTCAATGTTGACTTTTGGGTCTTTAGAACTAAATTACTGATTCTCTTTATTTTTGAGAATCAGTTTCTTTGGTTCTTGTGGAACCAGGAAGAAACGAAGGCAGGGGAGAAGAGGAGTGAGGATGGTGTGGCTGGGTGGCGTGGTCTGCCGGAGTTGGGTGCAGCAAGGGGTGTCTCTGGGTGGCCGGACCTCCGGCGTCTGTGGCTGCTACTGCTGCGATGTGGCGCAACAAAAGGGAAGGGAGAGGGGTGAATGCGGGTGGAAGACGAAACAGAGCAGGGCCTGCTGGTGGCGGTCTGGTGGCGGAAAGAAGGTGGCGAGATGGTGGCGGTATTTCAGGCGACGGCAAAAGAGATGGGGTTGGGCTTTTGACACGGTGGTGCTATGGTGTTGCCATGGAATAGTTTTAGCTATTTGAAAGTAGAGAAATTGAGAATGAAGAAGGAAAGTCAGATTAGTGGCTTGATTGTTTCTCAAATTTGGTTGAAGATTGCTCCTATTTATAGAGAATTTGAGGTGTTCAAGTACAAATTGAAATCTTCCTCTAATGGATAAACATGAAGAGGTGAGGATGAAGATGAGTTTCTCTTCCATTTGATTGGTTTGATTTTGGGGCAAGGTTAACTGAAATTCTCAATTTCATTGTTATCTAAGTGCAGCTTTGTCTTGAGCTTATCACATTACCTCCTACATGCTCCAATGGTAGAGAAGAAGAGGAATAGGAGGTGGAAGAATGAAGAAGATGACAACTTGAAATCTGATTTCTTTTTCTTTCTTTTCTTTTCTTTTTCCCTTTTTCTTTTTCTTCTTTTCTTTTTGGGTTGAAATAGCTTTTGGGTTTGGGCTTGAACTTGGATTTAGACTATAGGATGGCTATGGATTGAACTTATAAGTTTACTAAAGTATTTTAATTTCTTAATTTAATTTCAATAACCTATATAATTAAAAATTACTTTACAATTCAATCAAAATATTTTTGCAAGAAATCACAATACTAAATAATTAAAATCACAATGTCATATTTAAGTTAATAATCTTAATTACTTAAATAATAAAATAAGCTTAAAAATCGGGATATTACATCCTTACCCTCTTAGAAAAAGTTTCGTCCTCGAAACTTGAGTTTAGTACGACTAAGCTCAATACGTTCCTTGGACCAAGATAAAATGCAACAAAATAAAACCAAGAACTCTCAATTTCATGATTTTTCTTTAAATATTCAGCCTCCATTCTGCCAACAACTTTTGTAACTTGATTCAACTCATTTTCCGAGATCAAGGAGCAAAGAAAACAACGAAGATAACTTGAGCTTTCATTCTACCATTGTATATCATAACTCCGCTTCAACTCGTCTTTTAATATCGAGGGGCAAAGGAAACAATAAGGGCAAAATTCGAACTCTATTATCACATTGTATCTTCGCTTCAACTCGAAACTTAGGATTAAGGAGCAACGAGAACAAAATGGGCAAATTTATTGGCAATGAATCTTAATAGGATCACTTAATACTGAGAGTTCCCGTTTGAAAATCATTTTGCAAAACAACTTTATTAAATCCATAACTTAGACAAAAAACTCGAGGTCGATCATTAAACTTAATACTTAGGTCATACTAGGCCATACATGAACGCTCATACTTCGATGCACCTTTCTACTTATGATCACCCAAGAAATCACTTTAGCTCCTGAAATTACTCGAAGATTCCCAAACTGATCGTTATAATCTCTCAAAATACTTAAGCATCTAGTTTCCCATTGGATCACATCTAGGCAGTATACAGTCTAGGACTTACACTTCCGGCTAGCTTTCCGCTCTGGTAAATCATCATAACCTCAAATGTACTTAACTATCTACTTTCCCAAATGGATCATACCTAGGCAGTGCATCGTGCACTTCCGGCTAGGTTTCAGCTCTGATACCACTCTGTAACGCCCCGAAAACGGGTGCCTTAATTAATCACCATTAATTATAACTAATCACAAGATTTGCGGAAGCGTTTCCTTAAACCTGTGGGTTATGGCCCACCAATAATATAATATTCTTACAAAAGCTCATGATCTCATAATTACAACCAAGACCTTAAATACTTCCTTCATCTCATTTCTTGAAATCCGTCCCAAGCACTTGCTTTTCCCAGATCCATCTCCATCCTTCTTTCATAGCCTAAGCTTCGTTCAGAAGAAAAATAGAGAAACAAGAAAAGACAGAAAACATTCCAAAATGAGTGGAAAACTCGTAACTTTACTCCAGCCCGTAAAAACGGTTTTGGTTCGAAAACATTTTTGCACTTACAGGCACATATTTGCAGGAGATAAAGCAGACACGTACTTCACATGTAAATCATATTTCCTTGAAATAAGACAATAATCATATTTGCCATTTAAATCATACTTGACTTATAATACTCACGTTCATACGATACATGAAATCATGTTAACGGACACTTTCATGCTTCATAAGAATATATGTAATCTGTGTAGAACTTGGAAGCTAAACCATGTAAGAAATTATCGTCATGCATCTATAATTACGTTAATTACTTTAAGGCACGTGTCATGAACAATTAAGAATGAACATTGAGTAAATCCATCACGTTTAAAATGTAACTTCAGACTTTAAACAGAAGGAAAGAATAATTCAATCATTTATGATTACAGTATGATTCATAATAACCCATAATTCCTTTTTAATCAGTTTTATACTGGTTGTTGGACAGTATTTCAGCTGGTGGGACGTCTCCCACAACGGGCCAGTGCCCCAGTAAAAGAGCCAGTGCTCATCAGTAATAACAGTAGCGGGCCAGTGCCCCAGTAATAACAGTAAACAGCTCGGTACGTGCACGACCATCAGTCAGTCAGGATATATACAGCTAACAAACCAGTTCTTTCACTTGAACTTATCATGTTTCATAACTTTTAATATCCATCAGTGATATTCAGTATACTTTAATCATTCAGCTCAGCTCTACCTTTATATAGGTAGTAAAATCATAACATAAACAATATTCATCATTCGTAAGGTCACATTTCATAATAACTGTAAATGGACAACAACTCCTCATATATCACATTGAACATGGATTCTGACTTAAGATTACTTTTAATAAGTCACAGAGGTAGAGTCATAGGTCATAAGTTTATCATGGAAATACAAAACATACATATTCATAAATCATGTAAGCATGTAATTCATGGATAACAAGATGAGACGACCTACTTTGTTTAATTCACATGAGTCATAAGTCTTGTAATAAAAGTATTAATTATATATATTTACGAAATCATATAAACATGTATCACGTAACTCAGAACCGACATTCTTTACTTAAACATTAAATAAAAACAATAATTAGATTGATAACTCACATTAACATCGAGTTTTATTTAAACATGGATAAAGCCGTAAAATCATTCTTTCATTTAAACAGATACTTTCAGACATATTAATGATGAAATATACTTTTACTCACATAAGCATGAATCATGGATTGATCGTAACTATAAATTAATAGTAATTTACATATACATGCTTTTACTCGAATAAACATATAACATGATCATATTTCATAAATTATTACTTAAACATACGATGGTCATTTAACTTGTATCATTCACATTTAAAAGAAATTCATACTATATAAATATAAATTCAATAAACTTTAAATAAACTCTAGGTAATATCATGAATCTAATTTAAATAATAAAACCCATTATCATAGTACAAAGGCTCATATAATTGCATTTTAACATACGGGCATGTAGTCTAATGCTGGACATAAAGGTTACCTTAACCGCTCAAATCCATAATACCGTCATAACTCCAAGAACGCCATCCTTACACCTTTCGAATTCCCACATTCCGTTTATCGCCCCATAAACATCAATAAAATATCAATTAGAATCCACTCAACTAATTACGAATATTTCTTAATGACCCGTTTTTCGAAAATCTTTATTTAAAACCTCATTATCCTTAAAAATATATATTTAAAATGCTATTAAAATCATTAGCTAAATAAATAATAATAATTTCATAACTGATTTTCTAAAATAATTTAGAATACTAATTGGGTAAAATGGGCAATGAGTTTATACCTTTAATAAAGTCAATGTTGACTTTTGGGTCTTTAGAACTAAATTACTGATTCTCTTTATTTTTGAGAATCAGTTTCTTTGGTTCTTGTGGAACCAGGAAGAAACGAAGGCAGGGGAGAAGAGGAGTGAGGATGGTGTGGCTGGGTGGCGTGGTCTGCCGGAGTTGGGTGCAGCAAGGGGTGTCTCTGGGTGGCCGGACCTCCGGCGTCTGTGGCTGCTACTGCTGCGATGTGGCGCAACAAAAGGGAAGGGAGAGGGGTGAATGCGGGTGGAAGACGAAACAGAGCAGGGCCTGCTGGTGGCGGTCTGGTGGCGGAAAGAAGGTGGCGAGATGGTGGCGGTATTTCAGGCGACGGCAAAAGAGATGGGGTTGGGCTTTTGACACGGTGGTGCTATGGTGTTGCCATGGAATAGTTTTAGCTATTTGAAAGTAGAGAAATTGAGAATGAAGAAGGAAAGTCAGATTAGTGGCTTGATTGTTTCTCAAATTTGGTTGAAGATTGCTCCTATTTATAGAGAATTTGAGGTGTTCAAGTACAAATTGAAATCTTCCTCTAATGGATAAACATGAAGAGGTGAGGATGAAGATGAGTTTCTCTTCCATTTGATTGGTTTGATTTTGGGGCAAGGTTAACTGAAATTCTCAATTTCATTGTTATCTAAGTGCAGCTTTGTCTTGAGCTTATCACATTACCTCCTACATGCTCCAATGGTAGAGAAGAAGAGGAATAGGAGGTGGAAGAATGAAGAAGATGACAACTTGAAATCTGATTTCTTTTTCTTTCTTTTCTTTTCTTTTTCCCTTTTTCTTTTTCTTCTTTTCTTTTTGGGTTGAAATAGCTTTTGGGTTTGGGCTTGAACTTGGATTTAGACTATAGGATGGCTATGGATTGAACTTATAAGTTTACTAAAGTATTTTAATTTCTTAATTTAATTTCAATAACCTATATAATTAAAAATTACTTTACAATTCAATCAAAATATTTTTGCAAGAAATCACAATACTAAATAATTAAAATCACAATGTCATATTTAAGTTAATAATCTTAATTACTTAAATAATAAAATAAGCTTAAAAATCGGGATATTACAGTAACCGACCAGATTTGTTTGTAGCTGGGTCTTTAATACCTTATAAATGTCGTATTTTCATTTAATGATATTTATCTTTTCTTCAAAAAAGTATCTCACTCATATTTTGTTTTGAAATATGTCACTCATACATTATTGGGATTGGTTGTAACAACAAATTCAAATATCGTAAGTCTATTCCAAATAGTTTAAAGGGAAATTCTAACCGGTCAACCCCTTATTTTCCATTTTCTCATTGGTAATCCCCTTTGTTTTTTTAATTCAAACATTAAACCCTAGTTAAGGATATTTATAAGATATAATCCTATTAGTTATATTAGTGTTATTTTAAAATTTAAATGCTTAACCATGGTTTATGCATGTAAAATTATTGATATACTCCTCCCTTTATTACACCTAACCTACTCTCATTTCTTCTTCACACGACGCTTCCTCTTCCATCATTCCATAACTAATGAACCAACTCCATTTTTACTCTCACCAAAACCTCACATCAAACATTACAAATTAACCCCAAAACCACAAAATCACTTGAGTAAGGAAGAATTTCAATTAAATTGTCCATTTTTTCGAGCGACTTGATGTTGTTAATTAGAGGTTAATTAGTGTTTTTGGTACTTAGTATAAGGAAGTAATATTGGAACAAATGCGCACTTTTGTGTTTGGTTTATTTTGAAAAGAGGCATATATGGTGCTACATTTTGGCATCCTTGGACAGTAGATTATGGTATGATGTGAACTTTGTCAATTTGATTAATGTGCCAATATGTGCTGCATGTTGATTAATCCCTCAGTGCTTTTGATTAAGTTATATGAGCTTCATTTTGGCTAAAATTTGCACTCTGATTTCATTAAATTTAGTGTTATGCACTTTGGAGAAGTGTAATCTAACAAACAAAGGCAACATACATAAGGGGGATAGGGTTATGCATTTTGGAGGGAAAAATTGTGAGGTTTTAGAGGGAAATAAGAAAAGAGATAAGCCTAAACCATGGTTAATCTAAAATAACAAAATTTAACTAAAAATAACACTAATATAACTAATAGGTTTATAGCTTATTAATGTGCTTAACTAGCTAGGGATTACTGTTTGAATTAAAAAAAAAGGGGATTACCAATGAGAAAATGGAAAGTAAGGGGATTACCAGTGAGAATTTCCTAGTTTAGACTTCTTTGGAACAAAAAGCTTTTAGTTTGAAGTCAACATTTACATTCCAAATTCATGTAAGGTCCCAATTTATTTTGTTTCGGGAGTGAAATCAATAGTAGCCAATTCAATTTTCAATCAGTATTACCTAGTCCATAAAATAAAACTGATATTGTTGAGACTGGTTTTGGGTCCGAAAAATCAAACATGATCTTAACTGGTTATGGTTCTTAACTTTTCGGACATGGTACCTTTTGTATCCCAATTCTCCGTTGCAACCGATTCTAAGATTATGTATTCATCATAATAGGCTCCATATTCGGATAACCTATCCCAAAATTTGTATATATATAAGTATTTGTATAAACCAATAAAGAAATAAAAAATCACCAAATTAAAGTATATTTTGTGAATTTTCAATAAATAAGATACTTCATATTTATTGAGAGATTTTTTTTTTGTTTTTTGCCGCTATATAGATGAAAAAAAAGGTGCTAAAAATTGACAAGTTGAATGGGGATTCTGCTGTAATACTTCTCATGATTGATTTAAGGAAAAATTGCCTCTAATAATGCAACCTTTTGGCGATTCGCAAATAATAATGCAACCTTTCGATTATTCTGGAATAATGCAACCTTCATACCCCATTTATTTTAAATAGGTCAAAACCGGATAAAACCGAATGTAACTTGTATAATAGGTTTAATAGGACACGTGTCAACTAATAATTGGTTGTAATAAATAAATTTATTAAAAATTTTAAAAATAAAAAGATAAAACAAAAAATATAACTACCCTCCCCTTACCCCACCTTTACCCAGAATCCCCACCCCACCTTCTCCCACCTCAATTAACGGTTGTTTAATTTCTTTTTCCTCCACCGAAAAACGCCACCGAAACCGCTCTTCCTCCCTCTCCTTCACCCACATCCTCCGCAGCAGGTGCCGCACAAAACACGAACTCCCTAACTACTCTTCTTACTCTGATCATTTATCCGTTGTTCGTAACATCGTTTTACCCATCTGCGACGATATTATGGCTGATTCAATCTCGGGTTCAATGGTGGTTAAACCCGGTTCTGCGATGTTCGCCGGCGATATTTCTCCTTCAGTTTTTGACAAGCCAATAACCTTATCATCTATCAGTTTTTGAAATTGATAAGGATGGGGTTGGGGAGAAAGAGAAGGGGGAAGTTTTTGAGGTGATTAGTGGGTTGAAGGATGGGATTGAAGAGATTAGTTTTGGGGAGAATGTCGCCGGCGAGAGCGGAGGGGTTTGAGATTTGGTCAATTGGGTTTTTGGTGGTGTTAGTGAGTTGGATGCTTTGGGGAGGAATGCAGAGATTGATTAAGAGAAAGATATGGTTATGGATTTTATTGATTGTCTTATTGTTGTTGATTATGTTGTTCCTCCCTCTACTCAATCTGCTAGTCTTTAATAGAGTACATGATTGTTGACTTATTGTTATGGGTTAATAAAGTTTTGATCTTGTCTTGTTAGTACTGTTAATTTGATGGGTATTTGACTGGTTATTAGCTTGTCAAATTTTGTGTGCCTGGTTATGGTGATCATGCTATTACATTTTTTGTTTGTTTCAATTTGCTCATTTGTAGGGTTTTATGGTTTTAGATCTTCCAATAAGTTTGCATAGAGGAAAAGGACAACCTTTTATCCAAATCGGTGTTTAGAGGACATCCTTTGTTTCTTCTTCGCGCAATCTTCTCGATCAACACCAGCGCACAACCATCGGTGGGAAGGGAATGGAGGGGTGGCGAAGGGGGTGGGGGTGGGGGTGAGGGTGGGTTTAGTTTAGGTTTTTGTTTTAAAGTTTATTTTAAATATTATTATTTAGCATTTAAATTTTTAAATAAAAATACAAATAGTTCAGGTCACCGGTAATTTATCCTATTTAAAATAAATGGGGTATTAAGGTTGCATTATTCCAGAATAATCTTTAGGTTGCATTATTATTTGCGAATGGGCAAAAGGTTGCATTATTCTAGGCAAATTTTCCTTGATTTAAAGGGTTTGGTTGTATTATTCATATCAACAAGGTGTATCTTCTTTTTGGGGTGCTCATACACTAACATGCATATTCGATCCACATGTACCCCATATATTCATAGGCGATAATAAATAAGAATTAATAAGATGATGGCAAAAAACATCTTCCTCTGGGAATATCACTACTCATGAGTAGGGGTTTAAATTAATGAACTATTAAACTAACATAGATAACTAAAATAAGTAAATAAGGAAAGATATTTACAATGAAGATTCCGTCCCGGATAGTAGATATAACTTCTAAAACCAAATCAACTAATAAATTAATCCTCGCAACTCGACTCCAAAATCTAGAGAAAGCTTATAAATGACATGTAACGATGGTCCACAATCAGCAAGGAGTAACTAAAAACCCTCCTAATTCATTGTCCATCAAATAAATATAAATAAAAAGATTACTATTAGAAGATACCATAAGTAGAAATACGAGAAAAGATATGTAATTAACAACAAATAAATAGAAAATTAAATAATAAAAATAAAGTCATAAACCAAACAAATATTATCATAAATTAATGGCTAGCTCATGAAGGGTAATGTATAGAATAAAATAGATAAATGTTAAATAAATAAAAGGTCTTTCATTTAAAAAAATCAAGGTAAGAGTAGAGCACAAGTGGATCCCAATCCACTACTCCCATATGGTCATCGTTAGGGAAATTCCTTCAAGACTCGTAAAATTATAGTCTAAGTATGCCCATATCCTCGATCTAGCACTATTGGGTCCAATAAAACCTGCTAGCTAGCTCTCAAACTCAATAATGAACCAACATGGTAACCCTAAAATGCAAATTGGGTGGTTAACATGTGTCCTCTCCATTGGCAATCAATCCTCCGGATATCTTAGCTTCATCAAATAATTTATTTGAAAGTGATTATGAAAACACATAAAGACATATAATCTTCTTTAGATGATAACGCTAACTTATTGGAAGTTAAAAGTCACCGTAGCCTCGTACCTAATGACTTAAACACCGGAATTATATTTTTCATCATATATAATTTTGGTCAAACAATCATAATAATATAGTTACTCCATAATACTTAAAAGAGAGAACATAGTAACTTAACAATCTTAAAAGTGTCAATGAAAAATACTAAAACAGAACATACAAGTCAAGATGCTACTCGTAACGAATTAAATTAAAACCGGTTAGTTGCTTCTCGTAATGCAACCTTTTGGCGATTCGTAAATAATAAAACAACATTTTGATTATTCTATAATATAACAACCTTTTATACCCTATTAACTTTGACTAAAATAAAATGAAATTTTTCTTGAAGAATTGATAATTTCTTTTCTTTATATATTCTATGCAATTATTAAGAGACAAGTGTTCACATTTACCTTTTTCATAAGTTTAATTTCATTTTATCCTACTCAAAGTTAACGAGGTATAAAGATTGCAATCAACCGGAATAATAAAAGATTGCTTTTATTTGCAAATCGCCAAAATGTTGCATTATTAGAAGCAATTATTCCAATAAAAATTGTAACAATAAAACGTAACTTATAAAACTTTATAAATATGAGAAAAATTTGTAAAAAACCACTACAAACTTTACACTTTTTGATAAAAAACCGCCAATTACTTTTTTAAAAAAAAAAATTTAACTACTATAACTTTGCAAAATTTTGTGAAACACCACTCTAACGTTGCAAATATTTTGTACGGGAAAAACCTTTTTTTAACGAAAAATGTTTAACTTTTCCGCTTGATGGGAGCCCAGGCCACTCTCCATCTTTCATCTCCATTACCACCACCATAGCTACCACCAACCTCACTTTAAACCTTCATCGCCACTCACCAATTACCACCCACGCAACATCCTCCACTTCTACCTTCAAAAACCCTAACCGTAAATTCACCACCAACCATCCACCACGACTGTCGTTCAATATTTCGTCATCAATACATAACACCACCTACCTTCGCAAGTTCACCACCAAGTACCATCTACCTTCGAAACTTCAACCTTTTAAATCGTCACTAACTAACCACCATTCAAAATTTTGCCATCAACTACCACTTCCCTTCGAAATTTCGCTGCTAACCACCACAACCCACCTTAAAAAGCCATAAACTTTACAACCCAATTCGAAAAACTTAACCCTTAATTTAAAAAAAAAACCCCAAATTTGCTACCATAAACCCAATTTTGTGTGGAGGTGAAGTTGATTTGGATGTTGAACGTGGTGGTGAGGAAGAAAGGAGTTGGTAGTTTGACTGAAGAGAAGAGTAAAAGAGGGAAGATGTGTAAGTGGGCATAGAAGACGAAAAATTAACGTTTTCCGTTAAAAAGTGGTGTTTCACAAAATTTGCAAATTTAGAGTTATGATTCACAAATTTTTGCAAAGTTATAGTAGTTAAATTAAAAAAAAATAGTGTTTTTTTTTCTTCAAAAAGTGTAAAGTTTGTAGTGTTTTTTTTACAAATATTCCTAAATATGAATCATAATTATATGAACAAAAGAACAAAAGGTACTCCCTCCGTTTCATTATATGTTCCCATTTTCCGTTTTAAGATGTTTCAAAAAGTTGTTCTCATATTGAATCTTTTCCATTTGTATACATTTTTTCTCCCCATTTTACCCTTCAATATCTCACATTTACCTACCTTTTACTGATTTGTACTTTTAATGAGCCCCACTTTGAATCTATCAACTATTATAATATTGTATAATCATCATTTTTATTCTTAAAAAAAACAAAAAAGACTAAAAAGTATATGAAAATTATTAAAATAAACACAAGATTCCTCTATGATTATATTTGCATTGATTTTTTCCCATATTCCAAATAGGAACATCAAAATGAAAAGGAGGGGAATACTGGTTAGCAACCATTATATAGCAAGAAGTTTCCTGACATCTTTCTCATATCACCAAAATCAAATAATACAAATTCAATCTAATTTTCCTAGTTAAAATATCAATCTGATTATACCCAAGTATATCTAAGATTTATCTTATAGCTAGTTAGAGATTATATCTGATGTCCTTAGTATACATGGCTTATTCAATCATATATAATCATCATAGGGGCAACCAGGGATATGATACAGTTTCATTTCAGATTTGCCACCCCAGAATGTAGCACTTCTAGGCTTCTAGCTACTAATAATTAATTAGTGAGTATGTTAAGAAGTAAGACTCTAGTTCTCATCAAACGCCTAATAATAGACTCTAACTCAACTTCAAGGTCTTCCATGGCATTTCCTACTTCCTCTAGTCTCTTATTTGCCACACCAACATCCATTGAATCACATCTCTCCAACAGTCTTTGGCAATTTATTCGCCTTAATTTCGACGCAAACGATGAACTTTGAACATGATTAACACTAGGTACAGTAGTTGGCAATAGAACAAGAGATAAAAGGGACTCTAAGATAGAAATAGTAGCTCCTCTAACTTCCCTTAAAACATGCACGACTACGATAAGACTATGGTCCAAAAGCGAAAGGTCAGACGTAAAATATTTGCTACTCTGCATCCTTTTCGTGTCTCTAAGGCATTTGGCCACCTTCTTTTTAAGCTTCTTCCGGTGTAGGGTGTGGGCTGAGATATGGGCTCCGAAATCGAACCCGTCGATTGTTGCTCGACGTAAGGTTTGTTGGAGGTCTTGGAAGTGTTGTTTTATTAGTAAATGAACTTCTCTTGTTGTAACACACAAATCCAACATCTTCAATGATGCCTCGGAGATTTCTCGAACCGACGCCATTGTCTCATGTTGGTGAGGGTGGTAGAGGGCTTGTTTGATATGTGGAGAGTGTAGTAGATCATTTGCACATTTGTGTAGGTCGCTCAAATCACTAAAGTTAGGGCGAGGTGATGACATTATTATCTTACTATTATATGGTTTTAATGAAAATCAAAATGTGTATAATTGTGTTATAACGGGTAGATGTTAGGCTAAATTTGAAATTTTTTTGATCTCTAGTTGGTGAATAAGATTGAGATAATCGAATCTTATCCCTAATAGATGGTCTTATAGATTTTAGAAGATAACTAAATTAGTAGAGGAAGAAGAGCATGAAGTATCCTTTTTGATGTTGTACGGAATATGTACAAAATTGCTAGGCTGGGACAGCTAGTACTTGGACTATGAGCTGAGCAAATATGCCTATAGGAACCTTCCGTAGTGTACGTTGCTTGTATGAAAGAGAGACACATACATCAGGTTGAGTAGAAAAATCATGTATTATTGCATGGAGGTGGTTAAGATAGTATATTGTTGGAAGGTGACATGGGGAAGCTTTGAATATACCGAGTTAGTCTTGCATATCTTTTGTTAGGTGGGTAGAAAGTGACAAAATACAGTGATATAGACGGGACTTGATCTCAAATCTTAGATGTTGCATGTACAAAAGTGTACCAACTAAAGTTGTACGTTGTCATCCGCTCATTCTTATATATTGGTCATATCGTATACGTACATATGTGAGATCTCACAAGAGTTACTTAACTCTTTTGATAATTTGGTTTCTACATAATGTACATCCATTGATAAGTCCTAGGTTCGATCCCTTGGTATAACCGTATAAGCAATATGATGGGTTTGGGAGCTGAGGGAGGGGACTTGTGGGAGGTAAGTTTAGGGCCTACGTTTAGGCCGTGAAATAGGTTAAGCTAGATTATTATCCTTGGTCTTGAGAAAAAAAAAAGAAAATGGTAAATTAAGGAATATATGTATGTATTTTTTTTGGTAAGAAATAGTAGTCCGGACCCCACTCGAATTATATTGGGCCAGACACTTGAGAGTAGGGGGAAGAGTAAAGGAAATCCATACCCTTAAAGTGCCCCTAGTGGAGATTGAACCCCGGATACGCTACTTTCCACTAGACCAAGTACTACTTGGTTAGATGTATGTACATATGCAATGCATTTTAAGTGAAACAGGAAAATGTTTAATAGAATGCTTCTGTCATCGTGTTGTTTGATAACTAAGATTGGATGCTCAAAGAAAATGTCTGAAATAGATCCATAGTTTTAGGAGGTGACCCTCCTTGAAGTTACATTATTGTCTTGCCTAAAATACGTAGAAATTTGAGGTTCTTGGTTTTACACGTATAGAACAACCCTATAGATCCAATTGTTTAGAGTTCGATTAAAGATTTTGGTAAGGAGACAAAAGTTGCTGGTTGTGCAGTATGTGCACGAGTGGAAAGCAGGGTGCTAATAAATTGGTTCTTAAGGAGGAAGGAATCATACTTCCTCCGTTTTTAAATTAGTGACACATTTGTATAGTGTTTACTATTCACAATTTAGACTTTAATTGACTTTGGTGATTTATATTTTAGGAAAAACATAGTCATGTGGGATCTTATTAGATTCGTTTTAATTTTTATTTTTTTAATATCAACTTATTATAATTTTTACTTATTGATAATTATAGATATTAATGTTTAAAATAATGCATCGACAAACGTGAAAACATGAAGTGTATCACTTATTTAGAAACAGAGGAAGTATATTCATATGGAGAATGAATTGAGTGTTAGGGATATAGTTTAGTCGATTAGAACATATTTTCTACTTATAGCAAGTTATTGGATCGATTTTTGAATTTTCTTTGTAACTTTCTATACAAAAGATCGAAGGAAGGGACTAGGGACACGACTTTGTCTCTGATATAGTTTATTTTTTGAATTTTGAGGGACTTTGATAAATTTTAATATCAATAAGTTGTATGTTATAACGGAAGCGTTTGAACAAACAGAACTGTGCATCAAGCAACAAACAAATAAATCAAGAACTTGTTGAGCTTCACTATCAAATATGATAGATACGTTCTCCTTGTAGGAGAAAGTTCTTTCACTATGATATGAGAAGAATAAGATTATAAAGGGCAATCATTCGCTTGAATTTGCTTGCAATGGATTCCCAAAGACTCTCTTTTTAATCTTATGTATTGTCTCCTTATGTCTCTTTGGGGGTAAAGTGTTAATAACCACTTAGGGGCAAAATTTTTTGGCCGGAAATGGTTTTGCATTGGCAGTGAAACAACCGGTTTTATATTTATAAGGCAGTTATTTTCAGAATAAATTAGAAATTGGATTTAAACCAAAAATGGCCATTACATTAATTAGATGGTTTTTGACCAAAAAAATCCTTTAAATTATGGTTCATAATTTGTTTTTTTTTTTTGAAAATTAACGAAATTGGGTTCATAAAATTGGGGCTTTTTGAAAACTAATAAAAGTAGGGTTGCTAGATTGGGGATTTTGAAAATTTATTAAATTAGGGTTCACAAATCGTTTTTTTAAAAGTAAAATCGGGGTTCATGAAATTGGGGGTCTTGGAAAAATGATAAATTTAGGGTTCATAAAATTGAAAATTTCTAAAATTTGCTAATATTCTGTCTTTTGATAATTTGTTTTGCATTTGTTGGCTTCAAAGGACAGTGGAATTGGTATTGATGGTGGGGAGTAATTGCAAAAGGTGGAAGGTGTTTACGGCAAATTTTGGTTGGTTAAAAGGGAGATATTTTAGTTAGAGTTGGCCTGAGTCCGTATATTTCAAGTTAAAATTGGGCATTATTCCAAGCCCAAAATTGTGAAGAGAATATAAATCGTCTTTTTTGATGTAGCCAATATTATGGTTATGAGCTTGTTAATGAAATGTGGATATGAAATTGAGAAGGTATTGGGTCATACGCGTCGGACCATAACATTTGGTCGGACGACTTTCAGTTGATTTCATTTTTGTTTCATTTTTGTTTCAGTTGGTTTCAATTTATGTTCAGTTGGTTTCAATTTATGTTCAGTTGGTTTCAATTTATGTTCAGTTGGTTTCAATTTTTGTTCAGTTGGTTTCAATTTTTGTTCAGTTGGTTTCAAATTTTTTTCAGTTGATCTTTTTTATTTCAGTTGGATGTCTTTTAAGTTCAGTTACTTATCTTATTGTTTCATTTACGTGTTTTAGTCTAACTTAAAACAAAAGTTAAGTAAATGTAATAAAATAAAATCTAAATGAAAGCAAGTTAGAAGCAAATGAAAAAAAAAAGGGAGTAAATGAAAGCAAGTTAGAAGCAAATGAAAAAAAGGGAGTAAATGAAAGCAAGTTAGAAGCAAATGAAAAAAAGGGAATAAATGAAAGCAAGTTAGAAGCAAATGAAAAAAAGAGAGTAAATGAAAGCAAGTTAGAAGCAAATGAAAAAGGGAGTAACTACATACCTTCATCCTTTTAACTGAAACACTAACTCATTTCTCTCTCCTCTACAACAATGGCTGCCACCAGACTTTCTCTCTTGAATGTCCATCTTCTTTTTATACCTCATGGCACAAAGAATATACACAGACAAGCCCAGAGAAAGAAGGAGCAGCGGGGCGGCGGCGGCGAAGGAAGAAGATGAAGAAGGAGTAGCGGCGCGGTGGCGGCGGAGAAAGAAGATGAAGATGAAGGAGCAGCGGCGCCGTTCTCGCGGCTTCGTCCGACGAAACATATTGGGTCAGACGGTCTGACCCAATAGTTTCACTATAAAATTAGACCGTTTCTTTTTAAAAAAAATTTTTTAGTTATTTTACATGAGGTAGTTAACATGTGACAATTTTTTTAGAAGGTAATGATTTTAGTATTGATGAGTTGACAGAATGTTAAAGATATGTAATTGTTTATAAAAAGGTTGTAGATTAAATAATTGTTCTGAAAAAATAATATTTATTAGGGACTCCCTCCATTTTTTTCAATATTACATTTGCTTTTGTGCGCGGACCAAAAAAAAAGTGAAAAAGTAAGAGAGAAAGATAGTAAAAGTAAGGAAAAAGTGAAAAAGGTAGAGAGAACGAAAGAAAAGTAGGAGAGAAGTGTAACAATTAGGTGAGTCAACCTTCCATTTATGGGAAAAGGTAGAAGTGTATACTAATTCAAAAAAACATCCAAAATGGAAAAATGTACATATAAAAAAACGGAGGGAGTAGTTAATAATCTTAGCTAAAAAGAATGAACAGATAGGCATCATGAGCCCATAATATTTGATTTCATGATATGCTATAATACTCTACATACTTTTAATTATTGACTATGTTTAAGAGTAAAACTCTAGTGTGTATCAAGCGCCTAATAATACACTCTAACTCAACCTCAACATCTTCCATGGCCTTCTCAACTTCTTCCAATCTCTTATTCGCCATGCGAACCTCCATAGAATCGCATCTCTCCAACAACCTTTGACAATTTATCCGTCGAAATTTCGACGCTAACGACGACGATAACGATCTTTGATTATGAATAATACTTATAATACTTATAGTAGTTGGCATAGAAAGAAGATTTAGAAGAGACTCTACTAAGGAAATAGAAGCTCCTCTAACTTCCCTCAAAACATGCAATACTATAAGACTTTGATCTACAAGCGAAAGATCCGATGTAAAGTACTTGTTTTTAGTCCCTTTGATTGTTCTTAAACATTTAGCCAACTCCTTGTTTAGCTTCTTCCTATACAATCCATGAGATGACATTTGAGCCTCGAAATCCGAATCGCCCTCGATCTTGGCTCGACGTAACGTGTGTTGGAGCTCTTGCAAGTGTTCTTTAACCAATAAATGAACCTCCCTTGTTGTGCCGCAAACATCCAACATCTCCAACGACGCCTCGGAGATTTCTCGAACCGATGTTGTCGTTGTTTCTTGATGGATTAGAGCTTGTTGGATTGGAGGAGAGTGAAGGAGATCATTTGCACGTTTGTGAAGGTCCCTTAATTCGCTGAAATTTGGAAGAGTTGACAACATTTTTGAGATGTTTTTTGAGTTGGGTTTTTTTATTTGTATTGGGTATTGCTAATGTTCGATGCAAATGATGAGAGAATGGGTTGTTAACACATGATTATATATATGCGAGACTAAGTTTGAAAGAAGATGAGGATGAAGTTTCCTAAAGAGCTTAGGTTGGGAACAGCTTGTTAGGAAGAAATTGTTTATATGAAGCTTCCGTACTTATATAATATGGTTGATTAAGAGAATAATTAAGAGGCAATTTTCAAGTGAGGATTTTGTCAAGATATTGTTAAGTGTCTGTTGTTAAAATTGTTGGTTTTATCTTGTTGTATTAGTAGTGCATACACGTGCACATACATAATAGATGGGAACTATTATATTACTCCCTTAGTCCCTTTATGAAATTGGATAATGGCTACTACAAACTTCATGTAGCCTAATAATTGGGCAAAAACTAAAAAGAAAGTGAGGCCTCTCTAACTATATCATTGCTTAAAGTAGGAGGGCTATCGAGTGTTTAAAATGTAGTGTCTTTAAGGCTAATAAAATAGTGAAATTATTGGGCAAGACCGTTTGACCCAATATGTTTCGCCGGACGAAGCCGCGAGAACGCCGCCGCGCTGCTGCTCACCATCACCGTCGTCAAAACCACCGTTCACATCCTCATCAACAACATCATCATCAATGGCAGCCAAACAAATCACAGATATTCAACCTTCCTACATCTCTCTCTACAAAAACTCCTCATCGACAAACCCAGAAAGATCCGCCATTCTCAAATACTTCTTCTCATTGGAAGCTCAATGAAGCCGAGAATGGCAGAAGAGAAGAACTGAAAGCGTGACTCATTGTGCCGACAATGGCAGAAGAGAAGTCATCAGAATCCATGGATGACAATGGCAGAAGAGAAGCTGCAATGGAATATAGTTCAGTTGGTGTAGTTATTGATGAAGGTATGTTTTAGTTACTCCTTTTTTTTTTCATTTGCTTCAAATTTGCTTTCATTTACAACTTATTTTATTTCATTTACTTAAGTTTTTTTTTCAGTTAGACTAAAACACGTAAATGAAACAATAAGATAAGTAACTGAAATTAAAAGATATCCGACTGAAATAAAAAAGACCAATTGAATTTTTTTTGAAACCAACTGAACAAAAATTGAAACCAACTGAACAAAAATTGAAACCAAATGAAACAAAAATGAAACCAACTGAAAAAAATGAAACCAACTGAAAAAAAATGAAACCAACTGAAAAAAATGAAACCAACTGAAAGTCGTCCGACCATAACATTATGGTCGGACGCGTCTAACCCAATACCTTCTCAATAAAATAAGAAGAATCTAAGATTGTTTTGTCGTGGTAAGAACCATGCATGAAAATGATATTCAGTGTGATTGGATGCTAATCATAACGACCGACCCGTTCCCTAAAATTTATACAACATTCACATATATAAGAGTTTCGAGCCTAATGTTCTTATCCCTAATAGAAGAGTAGACGAGCTTAAAGAGGATGAATATGAAACTTTTTTGTGTATTTTTGATATCATGTATTTATATAGAATTTTTCCATTTATTTATGAGCTAAATCGTGTGTCAATGGAGCTCCGGAGCTATTTTGTGCTAATTACTGTACAGAGTAGTGATTTTGTTGTTTTATGTTAAATTGCAGGTTTTAAGGAGTGTTCTCCTTATTGATGAGCTTTTTGGAAACAACCGCACCGTTATGAGTTGTTACTAGAAGTTGTTACGAGCGTTTTGGATGAATAACGAGGTCACAAGACCCCTAAAGAGTGAAGATTGAGTGCCAAAAGCTAAGAAAGATGGAAACCCGTGTATCGATCGGGCAAAATCTAGCCCGATCGGGCGAAGATTATTGCATCGGGTGCTGGGGTTGCGTACCCGATCGGCCAGCCCTTGCCCGACCAGATTGGTTGACCCAAAATTTTGGCTCCAGGTTGCTACTGCTGCTCGATACTGCGAAGAAGAGAAGCCTGGCCCAAATACGCCAGCCCGATCGGGCAATGCTGGCTCGATGGGATCGGGTGGACCCAACTCCTTACAAACTACTGCTGCTATTCTTAGGCGAAGAAACAAGGTTGGCCTCATTTGTACCCGCCCGATCGGGCAGGCCTAGTCGATGATAATTGCTGCCGCATTTTTGTTGGGCAAAGGAAGGGAATCGGCTGGGCTGATTTTTTGTGTTGGTCCGATCGGGTGGGTCTTTTGCCTGATCGGGTATCGAGCACGCGGAGTGAAATTCTATCATTTTAATTCTGTTTTAATTATCTTTTAGAGGTTATTAAAAATAGCTAAACTCATTTATTTTAGAGACATCTTTTATTCAGCTTTGTTTAGTATTAGTTTAGAGAGCTTTCTTAGAGTAAACACTTAGATTAGTTCCAAAGGTGGTTGAACCTTGGAGTTATTTCAATAAAGGTTATTGCAATCCGTCAATTAGTACTATTCTTCTCTCTTAATCTCTTTGATTATTTCTTAATTGCTTGGTTTGATTATTGAATTGTTTCATGAGGCAAAGGTTAGCGTTTTATATTAGTTTTGTTATTGTTGATTCAATTATGAGTGAGTAGTCTTATTTCTAGGGATTTAGGGAGGAAAACCATGTTTATACCACGAATTAAATTTGAATTGCTATTAGTTTCTAGGGCTTGATTAGATTGAATGTGGTGTGATTTGTTCTTAATGAGTAATTAATATTATTGCGCTGTTTCATTGATTGCTTGTGGTTAATAATTGTTTGCACAGATCCGTCTTACTTTTAGAGGCCTAGTACACATCAGTAATTCTGATTATGTTAGTGAACATGCGGCATATGTTGAATTATAAGTGTTAAGTCTTAACCATAGCTTAACACGTGCTCTAATCTCTCGACTCTTAACCTAGGTTCTGATAGTTATTTGACCCTTTTGATTGGTATAACATGGTGAACCGAACTAATGCCCTAGATCTTGAATTCATAGTTTAATTCCCATTTTTATATTGCTTTCTTTAGTCTAATAGTAGTTCAGCTGATTTCTATCTGATCTTGTCTGAAGTAGCTGTTTAGCTGAATACTAACTTAGAAAGTCTGTCTCTCTGTGGATTCGACCCTACTTTCCTTGATTATTGTTGTTAGAGGATTTAGAATTTATCTTTGATTAGGTGATACGACTTTAGCCTATTAATTTTTTCTCTTACAAAATCAGATTTCATGTATTGGAAGAGAAGACGAGTCAATGTTATCAATAATGAGAAACTAAAGATGCTCAACAAGAGTTCTTAAAATGTAACTCCCAACCCTCTCAAGGCATTTCACCAACAAACAAGCTCGAAGAAGAGACCTTACAAGCTTGAAGCGTGGTGCCTCCAACACCAAGAAGCCAAGGAAATCATACAGGCAAAAAGGTCTAACTCGTCCAAGGTTCGTATCTCAAACGAGTTCAAACAAAACTCAGAAACACTCTTCAAGTGCTGAAAAGATGGTGCCTCGATAAAAAAAAGCTAGTGAAATAAATTGTGAAGACATTAAAGATATCCTACAAGAAGCACAAGGGAACCTCCTATCCCTGCAAGACGTGGCACACGAAACAGAAACAAGAATGACTTGTGAGGAGAAGGCCAGGAATAAATGGTGGTACTGGAAGCAGCGAGCAAAATCAAAATGGAACGCTTTTGGTGATCAAAACATAGCCTTCTTCTTCAGAAGCGTGAAAACTAGGAAGGTATGCAATGAAGTTAGATTTCTCAAAGAAGGGGAACATTGGATCACAGACAGTGAAGAAATAAAGGGAAATTCCTCCAATTTTACGCAGACCTTCTTGGATCACGACAAAACGCACAAACCCCCCCAAAATCTAGAATTCACTCAGCTGCTACCCACCATCAACTCAGACCATATCACTTGGCTCCAAAAACCTATATCAAGGGAAGAAATCAAAGCTGTTGTTTTTGATGCCAAACCGCTCAAATCCCGGGCCCAGACGGAATCCCGCCTATATTTTTTCAAGAAAACTGGGACCTAATCAAGGAGGATATTATATCTGGAGTTAACTCCTTCTTTCTAGTGGGACAATGCCAAATGATTTGAATAGAACTTATATGACACTCATCCCCAAAGGTGCCAAAGCTCAACAAGTCTCAGAATATAGACCTATAAGCCTCTGCAACTCCCTCTACAAAATAATATCCAAAGTCATAGTCAACAGGCTGAAGCCCATCCTTAAGGAAATTGTGGGAGTATTTCAAAATGCTTTTGTCCCGTGTTGTCAAATGTCAGATAACTGCCTTATTGCTCATGAAATCATGACTAGGGTGAGAAGGAAAAAGAAGGGCACAAAGTTTGAAGGCGTCCACAAGGTAGATCTAAGTAAAGCTTATGACCGAGTCAGTTGGAATTATCTGGAAGGCCTTTCCCGAGATTTGGTCAGAAAGGAGGAGGCAGGAAAACTCAAGGGCATCAAGCTGGCTAGAGCTGCACCGTCAATTACCAACCTGTTTTTCGCAGACGATGCTCTTTACTTCTTTGAAGCAAAACTGAAATATTGCTGGGAGCTAAAAGACAGCATTCAGAATTTCTGCAACAACTCAGGTGAGATGATTAATTTAAACAAATCACATGTCATCTTTAGCCTAAACACCCCATCAAGATTCATGAAACTTTTGAGAAAACCGCTAGGGGTCAAAAACCAACAAGGCTTGGGAACTTACTTGGGATGCCCTATGGAAGTGAATGGTAGAAGCACCACCAAATTCAAGGACATCACGGATAAAATCATTCAAAAAATCAACTCGTGGAAATTCTCAACACTAACCCAACCGGACAAACTTATCCTCCTGAATGCGGTTTTGTCCATGACGACTTCCCACATCCTAAGTATCTACCTTCTGCCACAAAAAATATCAAAACAAGTCACCTCTCTGTTCCTAAAATTCTGGTGGTCACCTTCCCTGGAAAAAAAACCAATCTATCAAAAGAAAAGAGAGGTGCTGGAAAATCACAAGTATGATGGGGCGTTGGGTCTAAAGAACATCAAAGCTTTCAACATAACACTCCTGGCAAAGCAAGCATGGAGAATTTATAATCACCTTAACTCTCTCCTTGGAAGACTAATCAGAGCTAAATATAGAGAGGACCCCATTTTAAACACATTGAAAGATGACAACATCAAACCACCTCAAAACGCCTGTTTTGCCTATCGAAGCATATTCACGGCAGCTAAGACTTTAAAGAATGGCTGGAAGAAACAGGTGGGAAGTGGTAACCATATTCGAATCTGAAAGACACTTGGGCGGGCAATGGCATCCTTCAAGGAAAACAACAGCAACAATAACAAGTTATAGGCAACAGACCGCAATTAGTAAAAGAACTCATCACAGCTGAGAGGGAATGGGATCAACAGAAGATTGGAGTCTATTTCCCAAACAGGAAGCTTTAAAAGTTCTCTCAACTCACATACCCAAGTTTAGCACAAACGACAGAGTTGTATGGAACCTCACTGCAAGTGGTAACTACATGGTTAAATCTGGCTACTGGGCAGCAAAAGGAAAATGGGATTCGACACCTCCAGACTCCAAGTTTTGGAAAGAGATGTGGCAAGCAAATATTCCACCAAAGTGGAAAATCCTTCTATGGAAAATCTCTAGAGATGCTATGCCAACAAAACAAAATCTGAGGAAAAGGGGATGGGATGGAGACGTCAATTGTGTTTTCTGCCATAAGCATACAGAAACCTCAGCACACCTATTCAGGGACTGTTCCATCACCCAACGCATCTGGGCATCCAGTCACCTGGGAATAAGAAGCCCCGAGGTAAGTAATACTGGCCTTAGTGATTGGATAAGTTTTTTTTGGCTCTATCTACACTCTATGCAAGAAGAGGCAGCAACCTACTTCACCTCCGTTCTTTGGGCAATTTGGATACATCGGAACAACAAAATTTTTAGAAAAGATAGTGCAAGCCCAAACAACATTATGCGAATCCAAAAGGAGGTACTACAGCGCTGGTACCAAGCTTTGAAGCTGGTAAACGTCCAAAACAGCCGACTCAACAAGGTTAAAGCGCTTGTGGACCAGCCTGCATGTTTCCAGAAGGGTAGTAGATGCAACGAAGATCCCTTGTCAATCCAAGTAGATGGTTCCTTGGTCCCCCAAAGCAAAATTAAGACCAATCAATGGGGAGCGGCTATAGGATGGAGCAGCGAACATTCACAACACACAGTTCGAGGCTGCAAAAGGGTACATGCTGCATCCCCAATACAAGCAGAGGCCCTAGCTTGCTTGTGGGGTCTTAGGGACATCATTGGAATTCTTAACGTATTCAAACGTCCGGATTCAGCGCCACAGGAAATCTTTACTGTCAGGAGAGACTGTAGAACAATTGTCAATGATTGCTCTTTCTTTATATGTACTAAAGTTCCCAGACAGGGAGTTGATATAGCCCATGATCTAGCTACCAGAGCTAGAAAGGGAATATTGTAACTTCACAGTCAGTTTTATAATATTACTCCCCCTCTTGCCAAAAAAAATGATGGATATCAAGAAAAATGTTATTGGAAAGAAGATACAAAACAAGGGCTATATTTCATGTTTACTGGTTTTATTGGGGGAGAAGACAATCAGTTAAAAATTGGATTTCCATAAAATTGCTTTCAGCACAATTGGGTGGAACTTGACCCTACCGGGCGGGGAGCTCACCCTGCTCGGGTCTTAATGGGTCAGACACTTTGAAAGAAGGGGAATGATAAGGGAAATTCTACTCTTAAAGTGCCCCTAATGGGGATTGAACCCCCAACCTCAAGGTTGGAAGACTCTCTCCTTTCCACTAGACCAAGCGTTGCTTAGTAATTAACTAATTAAACCTAGAGATTTACTGAAACAAAGTTTATACTCTCTTTATTTTCAAACATAAGATACGCTATTTTAAATTTTACAAGGAAAAATTGGGACAAACCACTTTTTTAAACCATGATTTTGCGAAAACCACCTTTTATAATAATGTTTGCGAAAAGAAACCCAAAGTAAAATTTTGTTTGTGAAAACAAGCCTCGAGGCAAAAAATCCAGCGCTGACTCAGGCATTAACCTACCCTTTTTTATGTCAACCAACTTATAATTGATATCAGCATGCTCTATTTATTTTCTCCCTCCTTTTATATTTCAAACTATACCTTTAAAAAAGGGTATTTTAATGCCTGAGGTTTCTTTTGACAAATAATTTTTTGTTTTAAGTTTGTCTTCGCAAAAATTTTTTATAAGGTGATTTATCGCAAAATCGTAGTTTTAAAAGGTGGTTTCTCGTAATTTTTCCATTTTACAGATATAATTCAAAACTCTTGGAAGATGACATATAAATATCCTTATTAACATTAGGTTGATCTTACAAATACATGTTCGTGCGAGCACTAGATGCCCCTCAGGGTAACCAGGTTGTTCAAATGGACAAATGAGATAGAGAAGGCAAAAACCTTTGAGAACGAATAGCCTGGGCCATGCAATCGTTAGTAGATCTGGCTAAAGCTGATCCGACCTGCTAACCTAACCTAAAATAAGCGGGTTTGGGTTAGGTTTTTCGACCTGATTACTAAATGGGTTGACCCGACCTGATCTGTTAATTAAATGGATTAGATTAAGTTTGAAATATATAACCTGAATATAACTTGATTTGACCCATTTATATAACATAATCCCAAAAAATAATTTTAATAAATACTAAAATTGGTCAATAAAGATAAAAAAGGTCTAAAGATGAATCACAATTATCATATTTTTAGGAAAAAAATAAAAATGTACACATTTTATGATGAGTTGTATATTAATTGTAATTGATTAAGATAAAAAATTAGATAATTGGAGATAAATGAGTTAAATGGGTTAAGTGACTGACCTGTTTATTAAATAAGTTAGGTTAGAGTTGAACTTTTCGACTTGTTTAATAGATATAGGTTAGGTTTATGTTGAAGATTTTTAACCCATTTAATTCTGACCCGAACACGAACACAAACCTGACCCAACCACATATGTTTGTCAGCCATAATCATTAGGGCCCTGTTCAATTCACCTTAATTTTAATTATTTTCACTTATTTCAACTGGACTTGATAGGTTTTAGTCGTGTCACCTAATCAAAAATAAACCTACGGACCTCTAACTAGGTAGTCAGTGGAAGCAGGGTCGAATCCACAGGGAGACAGAGTTTCTAAATCAAAATTTAACCAATTCAGCTACTCCAGATGAAATCAGGAAGGAAATAATTAAACTAAAGAATAGACTACGGAAGACTGAATAAATCGAGGATTAAACTATGGAATAAAAGTCTAGGGTATTAGGTCGGTCCACCATGCTTATACCAATCAAATAGGGTCAACTACTATCAAAACCTAAGTCAAGAGTCGGGGGATTAGAGCCTATGTTGAGCTATGGTTAAGACTCAACGCTCATAGTTCAACATACGCCGCATGTTCACTAACGTAATCAGAACTACTGACGTGTCCTAGGCCTCTAGTCGTAAGACGGATCTGTGCAAACAACTATTAACCACAAGCAATCAATGAAATTATACACTGACATTAATTACTCAATAAGAACAAACCACATCACAATCACCCTAATCAAGCCCTAGAAATTGATAGAAAACTAAATCACAATCATGGTATAAACATGGCTTTCCTATCTAACACCCTAGAAAGAGAACTACTCACTCATAATTGAATTGACAACAATAAGACTAATATGAAACCCTAAGAATTGCATCATGAACAATTGAATAATTAAACTAAGCAATCAAAGTAATTAAAGAGATAAAGAGTAGAGAAGAGTACCAATTAACGGAAAGCAGGAACTTTTATTGAAATCGAAATAGGTTTGATCACCTCTACATTAATCTAAAGTGTTTGAATTAAACTAAGAGCAATGTAGAATAAAACTAGTCTAAAACCTAATGAAAGATGAATAGAAGATAATGAGAGATAATGAGGAAAAGGTATTTATAATACCCCTCAAGTTCACTAAAAACGGAAACAAAAAGTGAAAAAGCGCGATAAAAGCACCAGACCCGATCGGGCCCGAGTACAGTACCCGATCGGGTCCACATACAAATTCGCCTAACTTTACTTCTGGGCTCTGGCAGCAGCAGTGCAGCAATAAAGCGAGAAAACGGCCCACCCGATCGGGTCGGGCGGTAGTCACCCGATCGGGCCAGGCGACGAAATGTGTCAGCAAGTTCCTCTCGAAAGCAGCAGCAGAATGAGACCAAGCAGCACTCTACCCGATCGGGTCGGGCGGTGGTCACCCGATCGGGTCTGGGGACATGCTTCCTCGCCCGATGCGATCGGGCAATCCTCGCCCGATCGGGTCCGCAACTTTTATACCCGATCAAAAATACTTCGCCCGATCGGGCTATTTCTGCCCGATCAATACGCGGAAAACTCCTTTTGACTCCTTTGCTCTCTAATCTTCACGTTTAGGGGTCTTGGGACCTCCTAAACTATCCATAAAGCTCGTGAGCCACCCTACGTGCCTCATAACATCTCATAAAGCCGTGGTTGCTTCCAAATGGCTCGGGAATAAGGAGAAAACTCCATAAAACCTGCAATTCAATACTAAAACACGAAACCACAACTGCATACGAAAGTTAGCACAAAATAGCTCCCAAGAGCTCCAATGACGCATGAATTAGCTTGTAAATAAGGGAGAAAACTCTATATAAATGCGTGATATCAAACTCCCCCAAGCTAAACCTTTGCTTGTCCTCAAGCAAACAGCACATGAACATGGAATAGATTACCTCACCCCAAAGATAAAAACAATCAAAGCTCAAAACATTTTCAAGACTAAGAATCGTTCAAGCAGGCAAAATTCAAGTTTGGCTAATCAAATCCATCCAACCACCAATCATTCAAGCAATTTATCAAATTCAAGCATCCACAAAGCATACAAGTCCTGAAAAGGCACTCACAAGGGTGTCACTCCTCTCAATTTTGTGACAGGCAAAGAATGTGCCCGAACACTCACCAACCCGACCATAAGTACCCTTCCCACTCACACTCTCATGTGTTTAAGAAGGTTCAATGACGCTCATCCTAGTCAAGTCGACTCAATTAGCAGAAATACTCTTTAACTTTGACAAACTGACTCGAAATCAATCAAATGAACAATGCAGACATAAGCTCAAGAGGACTTTATAGGTTTTAATGGGGCTTAGGCGAGAGGTAGGGGATACTTTTGGGTAATGTGGTGGAAAAACCAAGAAAGGGGGAGCATAAATCATTCAAACAAGGCCTAAGATGGCCTACACAACTCCCAACAATCACCATAAAACCATGTAAAGTAACCCAACTCTCATAAATCAATGAAAAGCTCATAACAAACCCAATTTTCTAGCAATGGAGCGAATATTCTTTTATGAACGTGCGCGAATGAAAGAACTAGAATTCTTTTGAATTTTCATTTCATTTTTCTTTCATTTTTCTGAATTTCATTCACGCAACTCTAAACTTGCTTTCTTTCTTTTCTCTTTCTCACTCTCAAACCACAGCAAATGCACTTTTAAATTCCTCAAAAACCAAACTAAACCAACAAACCAATCTCAAACTCAACCCATACAAAAGCTCCCCCAAGCTAGGCTTGGAATAATATCAAGTGAAGGCTTTTGGCTCATAATAGGGGTTTAAGTAATACGAAACAAGTCATTAGGCTCAGCGGGGCTAAGGAGGATAAAAGTATATCAAAAACTCACTCTGAAGCTCAAGAATAAGACAAAAGAACGCCTCTATCACAGCACATGCTACAAGTCATCTAGAATCAGACAAGTACGAAGTCAAAGTCAAGATCAATCCACTAAAGAGGAACTAACACACAAGAATAGACTGGATAATAATATGAATCCAATAGGCTACAAAGAGGCCTCACAGTCTAACCCATTCAGGTATGCAGCACAAAGTGGTCTAATATAATCCAGAAATGCTCGAAATCATAGCAATCAAACATCAAATCATAGCCTCAAGATCACAAATGCCCAGCTATCCAGAAAACAAAGTCAAATCAGTTTCAAATAGAGCACAACAAGGGGCACAGGGAGGCAACTAAACCAGTCATGGGAACCATATTTTTTTTATTTTTCAGTATTTTCCGAAAGCAGTAAAACTATTCTAGAAAGCAGTAAAAGAGATAGAGAATACAAACAGAATTCCTCCCCCAAGCTAAACTTGGCAGTGTCCTCAATGCCAAAAGGTGATAAGGACTATGCTAAGAGGAAAAACAATGTTAGTACCCTCACTCTCGCTCACAAAAGGAAGAAAAATAAAAAGAAAAGAAAAAGGGAAAGAAAAGAAAATACGAGTTGCCTCTCGCACAGCGCTGGTTTATAAAGGTCCCGCACGACCATAATCCTCCCTCTCTCAAATAGGAGGGGCATGGCAGTGAGTGCCACCCTCATCAAACATCTTTCTCCTCCAAATGTTCTTGACAATGCCTCCAGACGGTGAGGCAACCCTAGGTGGAATTTGAACCTTCTCCACCCCTACTTCATCTAAAACCTTATCCCTGCAAAAAGATTGTTCAAGCATAGGAGCCTTAACAGCATTGGTTAGTTTAAAAATCACTTTATCATCACCAACACTCAGAGTTAAAGACCCAGACTTGACATCAATGACAGCACCAGCAGTACACAAAAACGGCCTACCCAAGATAATAGGAATCTGGGCATCCTCATCCATATCTAACACTACGAAATCAACAGGAATATAGAATTTCCCTACCCTAACAGGAACATCCTCTAAAACACCTAGAGGGTATTTTATAGAACGATCCGCCATCTGTAAAGTGATTTGTGTGCATTTAAGGGCTCCCATGTTCAGTTTCTTATAAACAGATAATGGCATAACAGAAACAGAAGCACCTAAATCACACAAAGCCTTATCAATAAAAATAGGTCCAAGATGGCAGGGTATAGAAAAACTACCAGGATCTTTTAACTTTGGTGGGGTTTTATTTTGAATAAAAGCACTACACTCTTCAGTAAGAGCGACACGTTCTACCCCACCAAGTCTCTTTTCTTAGTAATCATGTCTTTCAGAAATTTGGCATAAACAGGCACTTGGGTAATTAAGTCTGTGAATGGAATCGTTACCTCAAGGTTCTTGACCATAGACAAGAACTTACCAAACTGCTGATCGACCTTGGACTGTTGCATCCTGTGAGGAAAAGGTAGCCTTGGTGTAAAAGGCGTTTCAGAAACCTTCTCCTTTTTCTTCCCTGTCTGTTCAGCTTCTGCAGACAAATCGACTTCAGACGTCGAATTCTTTCTTTCTCCTTCCTCTACCACCCTCTTCGTCCCTGCAGTCGGGGTAACCTCATCAATGGGCACTGGAGGGGCATCATATGCAATGCCACTACGAAGAGTGATGGCATTCACATGTTCTCTCTGAACTGGTTGCCCTGGCAATTGTCCCTGCTGCCTCTGTGCATTAGATTCTGCCAACTGAGCAACTTGAGCCTCGAGAAGTTGGATGTGCTTCTCTTGGGCCCTCCTTGTTTCCTCATTTGCCTTTTGCATAGATAATATCAGTTTCATCAGTTCAGAATTGCTAGGCTCTTGTGGGTTGTTTTGTGGAGGTGGGGTGTGGAAATTTTGTGGAGTTTGGAAGTTATTGGGATGATGGGAGTTTTGTGGTGGTGGTCTTTGGAAATTTTGTGGGGTTTGATGGTATGAAGGTTTAGGGTAGTTTTGTGGAGGTGGAGGTTGATGGTTTTGTGGGTTTTGGTAGTTATGTGAAGGGGGGAAGGTTTGTGGTCTTTGTTGGAAGGCATTGGCCTGCTCCATCTGAAATTGACTGAACTGACAGTCATGCCCAAAGTGACCCTGAACACCACATACCTCGCAGTAAGATGAGGTAATGGGTGCTACTGCAGACATAGCATTGATGCTCATGGGTGGAGGTGTCGGACTAGAAGACTTCATTAGCTGCTGAGTTAGTTGCGCCATCTGAGATGTAAGCAATGAAATAGCGTCAACTTCAAGTACCTTCTTAGTCAAACTCCTAGATGATGAATGGTCATTGGCTGCAAGATTTGATATAAATTCATAACCCTCATCAACTGCCTTGTCTAAAAACACTCCTCCTGCAGACGAATCAACAATACACTTCGTCTGAGGTTGCAGACCATTGTAGAATGTCTGCGTCAAGAACCATTTGTCCATATTATGGTGTGGACACTCTCTCTGTAAATCTCTAAACCTAGCCCACGCTTCCCTTAATGTTTCATCAGGCTCTTGGGAAAATGTGGCCAGTTTATTTCTGATTTCTGCTGTTTTAGTGGGTGGGTAATACTCTCTCAGAAATGCAGCAGAAATCTCACTCCACTCAGTTTCTTTCACATCGTTCAACCATTTTTGGGCTCTATCTCTCAGTGAAAACTCGAACAACATGACTTTGAGTTGATCTGGAGTGACGCCGGCATGTTTAACGGTTCGACAAAGTTGTTGAAACCGTTGCAGATGATTTGCCGGATCTTCAGTATGATGCCCACCAAACTGATTTTGCTGGACCATGCTGATGAGTCCAGGTTTAATCTCAAAGTTGTTAGCGGCGATGGTGGGCATTGGTGGTCCAGTAGAAAGACCATCCGGGTTGGGCACCCCATATGACTTCAGTGATTTTGACATAACTGAATTCAAGGTGTCTGTTCCAGAGGTGTTCAGCTGAACAGACTGCTTTTCTTTCTGCTTTATCTTTCGGATCCGCCTGATTGTCCTAGTAAGATCGGGGTCCGCTGGAATTGGGGAACCGTTTCTTTGGGACCTGGGCTTACAAAAGAAACAAAAAGCAGCAGTAAAGGGTACCCCGATTGAAACAACGAAGTTCCAATGAGGTACAGAGAAGTAGACCAAATAATTAAATAAAAACTTAGAGAACTTGCCGTCTCCCCGGCAACGGCGCCAAAATTTGATAGGTTTTAGTCGTGTCACCTAATCAAAAATAAACCTACGGACCTCTAACTAGGTAGTCAGTGGAAGCAGGGTCGAATCCACAGGGAGACAGAGTTTCTAAATCAAAATTTAACCAATTCAGCTACTCCAGATGAAATCAGGAAGGAAATAATTAAACTAAAGAATAGACTACGGAAGACTGAATAAATCGAGGATTAAACTATGGAATAAAAGTCTAGGGTATTAGGTCGGTCCACCATGCTTATACCAATCAAATAGGGTCAACTACTATCAAAACCTAAGTCAAGAGTCAGGGGATTAGAGCCTATGTTGAGCTATGGTTAAGACTCAACGCTCATAGTTCAACATACGCCGCATGTTCACTAACGTAATCAGAACTACTGACGTGTCCTAGGCCTCTAGTCGTAAGACGGATCTGTGCAAACAACTATTAACCACAAGCAATCAATGAAATTATACACTGACATTAATTACTCAATAAGAACAAACCACATCACAATCACCCTAATCAAGCCCTAGAAATTGATAGAAAACTAAATCACAATCATGGTATAAACATGGCTTTCCTATCTAACACCCTAGAAAGAGAACTACTCACTCATAATTGAATTGACAACAATAAGACTAATATGAAACCCTAAGAATTGCATCATGAACAATTGAATAATTAAACTAAGCAATCAAAGTAATTAAAGAGATAAAGAGTAGAGAAGAGTACCAATTAACGGAAAGCAGGAACTTTTATTGAAATCGAAATAGGTTTGATCACCTCTACATTAATCTAAAGTGTTTGAATTAAACTAAGAGCAATGTAGAATAAAACTAGTCTAAAACCTAATGAAAGATGAATAGAAGATAATGAGAGATAATGAGGAAAAGGTATTTATAATACCCCTCAAGTTCACTAAAAACGGAAACAAAAAGTGAAAAAGCGCGATAAAAGCACCAGACCCGATCGGGCCCGAGTACAGTACCCGATCGGGTCCACATACAAATTCGCCTAACTTTACTTCTGGGCTCTGGCAGCAGCAGTGCAGCAATAAAGCGAGAAAACGGCCCACCCGATCGGGTCGGGCGGTAGTCACCCGATCGGGCCAGGCGACGAAATGTGTCAGCAAGTTCCTCTCGAAAGCAGCAGCAGAATGAGACCAAGCAGCACTCTACGCGATCGGGTCGGGCGGTGGTCACCCGATCGGGTCTGGGGACATGCTTCCTCGCCCGATGCGATCGGGCAATCCTCGCCCGATCGGGTCCGCAACTTTTATACCCGATCAAAAATACTTCGCCCGATCGGGCTATTTCTGCCCGATCAATACGCGGAAAACTCCTTTTGACTCCTTTGCTCTCTAATCTTCACGTTTAGGGGTCTTGGGACCTCCTAAACTATCCATAAAGCTCGTGAGCCACCCTACGTGCCTCATAACATCTCGTAAAGCCGTGGTTGCTTCCAAATGGCTCGGGAATAAGGAGAAAACTCCATAAAACCTGCAATTCAATACTAAAACACGAAACCACAACTGCATACGAAAGTTAGCACAAAATAGCTCCCAAGAGCTCCAATGACGCATGAATTAGCTTGTAAATAAGGGAGAAAACTCTATATAAATGCGTGATATCAGGACTTCACTTTACTGAATTGGACTTATTTTTGTTGAAATGAACTTATTTTTAGAACTGAAATTATTGTTAATGATTGATTTGTTGTTTCTTCTTTGCACTATTGTCTTTTACTGACTGAATTTATTTTTGCTGAACTAAACTTAATTTTGCTGAACTGAACTTATGTTACTAAATATTTATTGTTGTAAGGTGAACAGGGCCTAGATCTGGGTGAATAACACTGTCTCGGAAGGACAATCTTTGGTTTTCACCTGAATCGGTGCATCTCTTTTGGCATGCTCTGATTGATCTGTATACTATAAGAGAAGAGGGGGGTGGACATCAATATTAAGAAAAGAAAAAACAAATGAAATAAGTTAAAGAAGTTATTAAGTAATTAAGTTTTATTTCCAATCTTAGCCATTTATATTATTAGCAGCAAATGTTTAAAACTTCAAACTAAACTATCTAAAATTTACAAAATAAAAATAATATTAAAAAATATCAATGGCTATATTTTCTTTAGATCTACAAATAAACACCCACTTTGCTATGTTTTTATATACTTTTGATTTTTTTTTTATTTTCAACTACACGGGTTATTGATTGATTGCTCATGAGTGGGGGAAAAGTTATTACAAGAGACGGTCTAATTTTATTCTAAAATTAGACTAACTTAAATCAATCACCTTATTCAAAGCCCATCACTTTATTTGAAAAGGTGCTTCATCCTCTTCTTTCTATTGAGGTTGGACTGTTTCCTAATTTTATATTAAAATTAGGTGCTCTCTTATAAGACCAACTCGGCGTGGGGGTGCATTTGATCAAATTGATCATGATACATGATAAAGTGTTTTAGGATGATTGAGAAAGTGGTAGAGGAGAGGGATAATGTTTTTTTTTACTCATGAGTGTTGATGCTAATGACATCTTCTATTAATATGTTTTTAAGTTTATTTGTCTTTTTTGGCATTTCTTTTTTAAATTACTACTGCTAATCTACTTTCTAATATTTATTACACTTTTTCTATGTATTTAAATTGATTCACTATTTAAACTCTATTGAGATTACACCCACTAAAAACACAAAATAACTAAAACTTAACAATTATTTTTAATACTCCCTCCGTAACATAATAGTTGCAACAATTTCTTAAAATGGGTGTAACATATTACTTGCAACAATTTTTCATCTTTTTTATTTTGGTAAATTTTATCACATGATATGATGATGTGTTTTTTGGTCCCCACCTACTTTTGTACTCTTATTTTGTTGTTTTCTTTCTTTCCCTCCTTTTATCTATTTAAACCATGTGTTTCTCTCTCCTACTTTTATTAATAATCAACTCACTTATCCATACTTAACATATTATGCCTAGGAATTCCCCCTAGTTCAATTGTTGCAACTATTATGTTACGGAGGGAGTAATTGATATAGGGAAAATTAGGTCGTTACTAATCCCCCTAAAATCAAACTAATACCTAACTAGACCACTAAACTAAGTAAAGTGGTAAGTAAGGGTCATTCTTCTACAAGGATTAAGGAACATTGATATGTGTTAATTTAACAATAAGCTAGGCCGAAAAGGAATCGAAAGGTGACAACTACTAGCTAAAATCTATTAAACTAAAACTAAGTACCAAAGATCAAATAGGATTAGGGAAATGGATCCAACAAACTACTCCATAAGCACAAAAATGAGAGCTTTAGTGAAATTAACAACTAATATCATGATACTAAACATTAATCTAACATTAAACTAAATAAAATAGACCATAAATAATTAAACTAAGCATGAATAATTAATCTAAGAAAACAATTAAGATAAAGCAATAAAAGAAGATAGATAGAGTAAGAAATGCTCATTGATAGATTGTTGAATCTTTGAATACAAGTTGTCACCCTTGAATCTCCCATCTTCAATCTCTCTTTGAGTTTTCTCACTTTTCTCTCTAAACAAAGCTATGGAGGCTAACCCTCCCTAAAACTAGGGTCTTCAAGGTTCCAAGTTTGAAAATCAGAATTCCTCCCTAAGTTTAGGTAAAAAGAGTATTTATACAACCCCTAACTAAGGGCAAAAAGGGAAAAATAAAATAAAATAGATGCTTTTCGCAAACCCGCAGTGATCGGCCGATCCATAGTGGTGATCGCCCGATTACCATGAGGCAGGAACTTTAGAAAAAAACACAGCCGTGATCGGGCGAAGCTTCGCCCGATCAAGAAGTGGATCGGGCGATCCACTGGTCCGGGTGGCTTTGTCTTCTTCTCCTCTTTTCCTTTCTTTTTGGGTTTGGCTTTCTTCTTCCTTTTCTTTCTTTCCTTCTTTTCTTCCATTCCTCTTCCTTGGACTTGGACTTGGGCTCTCTTCTTTCTTTTCTTTCTTTATTTCTTTGCACTCATCTTTTTCCTATATGTTAGTCATATACAAGAAAAATACAATGTAAAGCATATGGAATAGAAAATAAGAAGAGAAAACCATGAAAAATGAGAGAAAATCAAAGGAAATAGTGAAAAGCTCCAAATAGGATGGAGAAGATGAAAATAGATGTAAGAAGTAAGGAAACACCGAGAAAAATCAATAAAATGGACCAAGAAGCTACCCTATGAGTGCGATAAATCTCACTCATCAATAGTATGCTTGTATACACTTCAGTGGAGAATTTACTATGTAATGTCTCCCAATCTTTACATGCATATTACTCCTTCACACGAGGCACACAATGCGTGCATATAAGGCTAGTTTTTGTTAAGACATTTTTCTGCTTCTATATTGTGGCTATTTACATATTAACCATTTTCCTATATACATCACTCTATGGGCCTGATTTGTTCAGCTTATTTTCAGTTCAGTTCAGTTTAGTTCAGTTCAGCTCTTAAGTTCAGTTCAGTTTAGCTCTAATAAGTTCAATTCAGTTCAGTTCAACTCTAATAAGTTCAGTTCAGTACAGTTCAGCTCCAATAAGTTCAGTTCAGTTCAGTTCAGTTAAGCTCCAATCAGTTCAGTTCAGCTCCATTCGTTATCTAACCATTTTGTTTAATATTACTATTATTGTTCGTCTAAATTATTCTACTTATTATTATTTTTGTTATTATAATAATAATAATAATTATTATTTTTATGTATTATTTTATTATTATACCTTTACTCATTATTATATTACTATTCTTAGGGCTGAGCATACTTTGGTTGGTGTGCGGTTTAACCATATTTTATCTCAATACGAGTATTCTAATTTGCAATTGTTACTTTATGTTACCGACTAAATATTCACTATTACATCATAAAATAAGCTACAAAAAGCTAAGAGACATTAAAAAAAATTATAAAATTGCTAATAATATTGGACTACTATTTAAGGTACAACATCGTCATACGTTGAATATTATAAATACTTTCGCGTTTTGTGGTGGAGTTTGGTTTATAAATATTATAGACCAACCCACCGCAAATTGTGGTTTGGTTAGAAACACAAACTAACCTACGTTTTAAGCTAATTATTATTATAATTGCTAATTATTATTATAATAGTAATATTAATTTACAGTCTAGACATTATTATTATTATACAATCATCATCAAGTATTAATATATTAATACTAATAATAGGAATTACTCATTATTAATTATTATTATTATCAGTAATTATTATGTTTAAAATTAATTTATCATTATTACTATTATTTATTCATTTATAACTATCATGTTATAACATCAAAAATAATATTATCATTTTTCTTTAATTATTATTATAAATTCTAAATTATTAATTACTATTACTTAGAAGTATAATTATTATTTAATATTCATAATTATTATTGTTTAATTATTATATATATATTTATTTCAGTTCAATACAATTCAATTTAGTCCAGTTTAGTTCAATTCACTTCAGCTCTAATAAGTTCAATTCAGTTCAGTTCAGCTCCAATAAGTTCAGTTCAGTTCAGCTCCAATAAATTCAGCTCAGTTCAGTTCAACTCCAATAAGTTCAGTTCAGTTCAGCTCCAATAAGTTCAGTTCAGTTCAGTTCAGCTCCAATAAGTTCAGTTCAGTTCAGTTCAGCTCCAATAAGTTAAGTTCAGTTCAGTTCAGCTCCAATAAGTTCAGTTCAGTTCAGTTCAGCTCCAATAAGTTCAGTTCAGTTCAGTTCAGCTCCAATAAGTTAAGTTCAGTTCAGTTCAGCTCCAATAAGTTCAGTTCAGTTCAGTTCAGCTATAATTAGACGAAGAGAATAGACCCTATATATTATAAGCGATGTGCCATATAAGTATATCCCCTCAAAAACTCTCTATATACTTCCTCCGTTTCGCAATACTCGCAACATAAGAATAGCAACTACTATTCATCTACCAATCTTATGTTATATTTTTCACAAGTGTATACGAAAAAATATAGTCAAGCGGGGTCTTATTTGATTCGTCTTAATGCATACTATTATAATTTCAACTTTTTATAATTTTTATTTATCAATAATTAGAGATATGAAGGTTCAAAGCATTGCATTGGATAGTGTGTAACAAGAAACGTTGCGAGTATTGCGAAACGGAGGAAGTATATTATAAGTATTTTGTAGAGAATCTTTCATCCTTATTAACTTTAAAATTTCTACGAATCCCGTATTCAATTTTCTACAGAATTTTTTTCTTCGTTCTTTTTGATAAAACGACATGACACATATCAAGCATGGCTTGGCCTAGTTGTAAGATATTTGTTCTCCTTACTTCAATGTATTATAAGCTTTGTGAGACTAAGTCGAATTGCAATCATATCTTGACACTATTGAAAAGTTATATTGACATTGGGTTTAAGATTTTTTATTGCAAATAATATTTTAAAAGGTTTTTTCTTAAAAATGAATGTCCAAAAGGTTTTATTTGAAAATTTTTCCTAATTTATAAGATATACTTTAGATAAGTTTGACTTTAAATAAGCCAATCGGGGTATCAAACAAAAACGGAGGTATTAAAATAGCTTATTTAGTTTGAACCATAAGAAATACAATCGAGAAAATAGATATTGTCTTTCTTAAATTAGGATTGAGTGGTAGATAATGATGGAAAGTAGGAGTATCTTAATTAGTACTTTGTAGTTGGCACCTTTAATCTAACCTTATAGATTATGATATAAGAGTACAACTGTAAATGGAATATGTATTTGTCATTTCTAAAAGGACAAACTCGTTCAGAAGTCAAGATCGACAGTGGAGAAGGTGTTAAGAAACTGCCGGAAATTTGGATATTTAGACAGAGTGTCTGTACAAGTGCCGTTGGAGGATAAACAACAGAAAATGCCAAGTGCATAATATTTGATGCTTGTTAGTGAGATTATCAATGTACAGATGTACTGATGTTCACCTTATAGTATATACTTCCTCCGTTCTTTAATACTCGCATCATTGAAACAGTTTACGCAACCTAATGCACAATTTAGATGTTAAATATCTTTAATTATACACAATAAAAATTATGCAAATTAGATTTTAATAATCTATACATTGAGACGAATCTAACAAGATTTCACATAACTATATTTTTTCTTACATATAAGACACAATATTAATTTAAGTGGACATGTGTGAATAGTGTGAAAGATAGAAATGGTGCGACTATTAAAAAACAGAGGAAGTAGAAGATTATGCATCGTGTACACCGAAGAGTATTATGATATAATGAGAATGGTACATCTGGATATATAATAAAATTTGTGAGTATATAACAATGTACTTTTAAAACAGAATTCCATAATTTTATTCTTTTTCTACTTGTATGACCCACTAAAATTTAATGAATAAAATAATGAGTAATACGTACATAAATCTGTGTATGTCTCTTATAAATTCATTGAGACTTTTTGGATAAACTTCCGCTCCATAATTCTTTATTTTTGTTAGAGGAACAACTTAATTAAAAGTCTCTCATGACAGGTCAGTGCCTGGAGCCACATAATTGGTTTTGTATCACGCCCCTCACACAAAGTCCTTTTAGCTTTGAATTTTGAGATGAACTTTAACCCGTGATATTAAGGTCACATTCACTTTTATACCATGTCAGAAGACCAACTTAACCAAGTTGATGGTTTGAGTCATTTGATTGGTTTTTTACTCTATCAACTTTCAAGGTCAAACTTCATTAATTTTGACCACATATTCTCATTGTTTGTAAAGAAAAAATGGACACGTTGAACTTATTAGATTCATCTAAATGTGAGGTTCTTAATATCAAATGTTCATAATTTTTAATGTTATATCATCAAATATTCAAATTAGTGTATTGAAGGCTGCAAAATGACAAGTATTGCAATAATTTTGGACTTGAGGAATCATGTTTTTGGTCCTATTATGTTGACCTTAAATCAAGCACTCCCTCCGTTTTTTTTAATATGCATGTTTTACCATTTTGGGATTTTTTTTTAATATGTACCTTTCCACCTTTTGCCATAAATGGAAGGTTGGCCCACCTAATTATTACACTTCTCTCCTACTTTTTCTTTCCTTCTCTCTACCTTTTTCAGTTTTCCCTTACTTTTACTAACCTTCTCTCTTACTTTTGCACTTTTTCCTTGGTTCGCGCGCAAAAGCAAACATGCATATTAAAAAAACGGAGGTAGTATTAAAAATAAGTTTACTTCTGTATAAAACTGTGGTTGTATGGAAAAACATTAAATAGAAAACATTATAATTAAATAAGTTTAGTTTAGTATAATTAGGTATCGTTCAGCTAAATTAAGGGCATGTTCTTCATTTTATTTTCAATTCAGTTCAGCTACAATCAGTTTAGTTCATCTCCATTCAGTTCAGTTCATTATTCCAATATTTCGTTCATATTATTGTTATCTGTACTAATTTATTTTACTAATTACTCTTGTTATTATTATTATTGTTAATATTATTTCTATATATTATTTAATTGGCTATTATATCTTTACTCATTGTTATTATCATTATTATTAGGATTTAGCATGATTTGGGTTGGTGCGATTTGCGGTTTACTCATATTTAATCTCAATACGAGCAAATGTTTCAATTGAATACAAAATTTGACGCTAAAAGAAAAAGGATGAGGAAGAAGCAACTTCACGATGAAGAAGATGAAAATGAAAATGTTTATTTAGAGTTTACATTCTATTTCTTCATAATTTTAAAGTCTAAGAAATCAACGGAGAAGATGAACTCACGAAAATAATAAGGTTAAGATTTAAGGAATTATAATAACTATTGTTATGAAATATTATGGTGGATGTCTATTAGGAGATAATATCTTGTATATATTAGTTATCGTGTACTCCTATTGTAATTAGGTCACTTATTCCCCAAGCAAGTTGCCTAGAAGATACGACTATTTCCCCTACAACTCACAGCACTTATTAGTTTATGGCAATATTATGTTTTTCAAAATTTTGTTCAAAAATAATTATTTAGAGTCATAAAATATATTTTAATATAGTATCCTTTCAAACTATCTATATTCAATTATTTAAAATTTTCCTCTATAGAAAATATGATTTTTATATAATATACTCTGTGTTTTTTTAGGGTCATTTTGATATTCCAGATAGTATTTTTATTAGGGACACTTCTCTTGTATGGTCGGTCGATCCACCTAATATCACTCATCCTTTTTATTTTTGGCCTCCTTCACGTTATCTTTTTTTATATATATACTTTTTTCCTTACTTTTACTCTCCTTCTTCCTATTTTATTAATTTTTTTATCCGCGTGATAACAAACATACTTGGAGTATTTCATTAGTATCTTTGTATGTCCTTTCCCATATTCTAATTTTTAGGTTATTATCATTATTATTAGGATCATTGCAAAATGTATATTGAGGAATAGTATGATACCGGTATATATAATGAACGGATGAATAATATGTATATGCAGGAGGATTGGACTTGAGAATAAGGGATCTAAAATAAATGTCCATTTTGATGTCGACATATTAAAGCTTATTATGGACCAGAAGTCCAACGAAATGTGAATGATGATGATCAAAAGTTTGTCATGGACCAGAAGGCCAACGAAAAAATGAATTTCTAAAATACACATTGTATAGTGTCTTGTATTTTGAGTCTTACAATAATGTGCATGAAGATAGAGTAAATGCATCATGCATCATATTATATATAGCTTTTCATATATATTAGGAAAAATTGACAGGAATAATCCCACCTTTGGTCGGTTTTCCACCACTGGTACCACCTTCAAATAATTCAGGTATAATCCGACCTTTAACCCTCATATTCTCCTATTAGTACATGATGATGGCAACCTGTCTGACTGGCCAAATTACCGTTGACTTTTTTAAAAAAATTATATAAAAAAAGAAAAATCAACCCACCCCCTCCCCTCCCCCTTCCCCCATTGTTGACACCCCACCCCCTCCCCTCCCCTTCCCCTCCCCTGCCATTCTGCCACCCTCCCCCTCCCCGATAAACACACCTGCCCCACCCCCAAAACCTCCTCAGCCCTGTTCCCTTCCCCTGCCACCTACCCCCTCCCCCGTCAATAGCCATGCTTAATTTCTCAAACTCCACAACAAACAACAAGCTTCCTTCTTCTTCCTAGCTCACCTATCTTTCTTGAGCTCCATTAATGGCTTCCCTCCTTCACCACCATAACCATCATTCTTTTTAGCAATCAAGAAATCTGACAATACACTTTCTCCCTTTTCCCTCCACTGTAAACACTCCGTCACCAGAAAATCGGCTTCCCCGCCGGAAAACAGAGCCACGCACCCCTTGCCCTTATTCTCTCCTCTCTCGCTGCTGTCGCTACCACCAAGGCAGCACCATAGAACCTCCGTGGCTGCAACGGAGCCACCACCACGCCAAAAGCTCCGACCACCACCACACCTCCTCTTCCCTCTCTCTCGCTCTAACCTCCTCTGCCTCCCTCTCACATTGCTGCCACGCACCCTCGCGGCTGCCGCGCAACACCGCACCACCACCACCGGCTGCCACGCATCCCAGAAACTGCCGGACACCAGGCCCACATCGCAGCTCCGCCACCTTCACCGTTGTGGGGGAAGGGGAGGGGTTGACTGGGTTTCACTTTTTTTCTTAAGTTTCTTTTAATTAATTTAATTTAAAACTTTAATTAAAAATTTAGGTTTAAAACATTCTTAATTAGGCATTAATCACGTAATTAGGAAGTTTACCCATGATTGTAGGTCACCAACAGGTTAGGGACCAATGGGAGAATATGAGGGTCAAAGGTGGGATTATTGCTGGATTAATTGAAGGTGGTACTAGTGATGGAAGACCGGCCAAAGGTGGGATTATTCCTATCAATTTTTCCTATATTTTATTTTATTTATATGACTTCTTCATAATGCATGCACATTTAGTATATTTAGTACTTTATAGTTTATACATTGCAGGTAATATTTATAAGAAGGATAATTTATTCTTGTAATCCAATGGTTATTGAATTACTAATCTCATAGTAAAGATATGATAATATCATGATCTAATATATATATACGATGAATCATTGAATATGTGAAAAGTTTCAGAAGAATTATATATGAAATATATGAACCTCTAGAGATATACATACACATACATATTAAGTAAGTAAGGCAGACCATGGATAATATATGCATAAATATGGTTGACGTGACCAACACATTTCGAGGAGTGAATTTGGTTATTAACATCTCAACCCGCAGTTTGAGTACTTGAAATCAATACCCCTTTCAGTTGAACGATATCCTATGGAAAAACTTAACATTCTGCAAAGGAAGACCCGTAAATTACATTATTGATGGTCCAGAAGTGCCACAATATCTAGAAGTGCTATTTTATTTTTTATGTATCATCAATTTCAGAAGTGCTAGATAATAGTATGGATAATTTACATTGGCATAAACTTTGTTATCGTAAATGACTTGATTTTGGGCATTTGACAAAATATTGATCATTCCGCATATTCGTTGACCTCCAGAAGTAGGTTCATTCTATTTGTATTAAGTACATACAAGAAGAAGATTGTGGTCCATTTTAGGATGAGAAGCTCTCACATACACAACATGCATCATGGAAGTGAAAACAACAATGGTGATTTTGTAACATCTCCGATAATTTAAATAATAAATTTCTAGATTATCCTTAATTTAATGAATATTAGACAATAGCGGAAATACTGTCCATCGGAGTATTACTTTCTAACCATAATAAAAGGCTGTCTAATCATCATAAATAGAGATTTATTATCCATTGTGAGGTTATGGGCCTATTACAACTCAAGTCATCAAAATGACGAAATTCTTAGTAGAGAATGATAACAAAAGATCATAATTTCTATCTCTCACTCTATCCCGTTAACCACCCGCATCAATAGCTTTCTTCACCTGCAAAATACATATAAGGGGTCCACAATCAGTGGGGAGCAACTAGCAGTCCTCCCAGGTTAATCAAGATCAAATAAGCTAGTTACAGAAATTAACATCGACTATAGCAATCACAAACCATATTAAACATTCACAACATCGTTAATAATTGTAGTTTCTCCTTAAAACAATAATATACTGAAAATAACCATTTGTATCAAAAATAGATTCAAGTTCCAAATCCAATTACCATTCCCAAATAATAACTCAACACAACATTACAACAACCAACGTTAAAGGAAGAAATGAACGTAAGTGGATAAATGTACACCCTGCTCAGTGTACAACTACCCACGGTTCCTACATGATAGAAGTATTAGGACACGCACACCCTGCTCAGCATACGGTATCCTATGTCTAAGAAATGGCCATAACTCCCAGTGTTAGTTTCAATGCACCCTGCTCAGTGCGCCGTACCCTGCTCAGTACAACCTAACACTGGACGACAACTAATATCAAAGCGGACTTACGTGCCCTGCTCAGCACGCAAGTTAACTCTATGTACCCTGCTCAGTACAAGAGCGACAATTCATACCAAGGGACCCAGCTCAGCCCCACAGGATTTCTCTTCCTCAAAAAAACAAACTGATGTACCCAGCTCAGTACAAAGGTAATAAAGTATCATTTTAAAATATCTCTATGTACCCAGCTCAGTACAAAGGAAAAATCATCTCAACGATAGCATCAATATAAATAAACTGTAATAGTAAATATGAGATTTCAAATAAATTTTTTTTATTTAAAATCCAAAATACCCAAACCCTGTATTATTGGTATAAGTGAAACGAATCCAACTTAATATCAACTCAACAATATTTGGTTTGAAAATACACAATTTGCATATTTCATTAGATCCAAAATACACAAACCTTGTATCATTGGCATAAAGTGGAACGAATCCAACTTGATATCAACTCAATAATATTTGGTTTGAAAATATATAATTTGAACCATATATTAAACCCCAAAATACACAAATCTTGTATTATTGGCATAAGTGGAACCAATCCAACTTTAATATCAACTCAACAATATTTGGTTTGAAAAAATATATATCTTGAACTATTTAAATCCCAAAATACACAAATATTATATTATTAGCATAAGTGGAACCAATCCAAATTAATATTAACTCAACAATATTTGGTTTGTAAATATATATTTTGAACCATATATTAAATCTCAAAATACACAAATATTGTATTATTGGTATAAGTGGAACCAATCCAACTTAATGTCAACTCAATAACATTTGGTTTCAAAATATGTAGTTTATCAAAGTGACATAAAAGTCATAATAAAATGAAAATGAATTTGTTTACAAATTATCAACTTACAAAATTTAATTTGATGAAATTCGAAAACAATAATTTTTCTTATACTCTCTTTAATAAAATAACTTTATAACATTAATTTAACATTAAAGAACTTTTAAAATTAGTCTTAAAGTTGCTGAAATTTTTAGGAAAACATAAAGTGTTTTCGGCATTTAGATTTGTATTAAACAAAAATTTGAATTTAAACCATTAAATCCAATCATAATAATCTAAATTATTTTTAAATAATTTAGGCACGAAATAGAGATTATTTATCTAAATATTAATAATTTTATTTTGGTAAAGAAAAGGATAAAGTAAAATTTATAGTTTTTCAAATAAAACAATTTACTAATCGATAAATAATCCAACATATTTACACAACAAGTCAAGTAAATTAATCAAGATCATAAAATAAATAATTTAAATAATATATAACAGTACTTTAACAAATTTTCGTGCACATAGAAAAAATTTCATAAATTATATTTAAAATTTCAACACTAAAATACTTTCGGTAATAATTACACAATTAACAAATTAATTACTATAATTCAAATAAAATCACACCAACCAATTTTCAACAAGAAAGAGTACATATACATTCCAAAATAAGCACCTATTCGACATAGATACATATATAATCAATAAATATAATTTCTACACTCAAATATACACATATGTAATTAGAAATTCATAATTACTAATTAATTCATAATAAATCCGAAAATTCATATATAATTATCGTAAATTCACATAATTCATATCAAGTAATAATATAACTATTTATACTATAATAGATATAATTTACTCTAATTAACTTATTAATCAAAATTAAACTAGGATTAAAGCTAGTTACCTTAATTTCGGTGGAAAATAGAGTAGAGATAATGAGAGACTAAGAGCTAAGATCCTTCCTCTTCAACAAGCTCTAACTCAATTGTATCACCTCCTAAAAGTGTTCAAGGGAGATTTAGGTATTAGAAAGTGGAGTAGAAATTAATAGAATAAATTAGAAAATTAATTAAAAATAACTTGAAAATGCTATAAATAATTTTCTAAAGCTCAAAAATTTCTCAAAAATTTTGTGAAGTACGAAAATAGATAGAGGAGGTAAGGGAGAAGCTCACTCTTCAGTTTTAGGATGAGTAAAGCTTGGGTAAAAATTGTTTGGTCTAAAGTTTTCAATAAATAGGTAAAAGAATGCCAAAAAAGTCAAGGTAGTTGGAGAATGGATTAATTGGGTTGGCAAGGAGGTGAAAATGCTAGGAAATTTCCCACAAGACCAAGACTTTTGGTCAATATTTACATTTTTTTAGAGATTAAAACCTTGAAGTTAGTCAAATAGTCAAATAAGCTTATAAATACTTTAGAAAATCGAAAAATGAGTTCCTACTATAATAAAATGATTTTAATAAATTTTAAATGAGTTTTAAAATTTATAAATTAATTAATTAAAATTATTTTTATCGATTTCGTAATTTTTCTCAAAAACCGATTTTAAATTCATATAAAATCTAAAATTTGAAAAGAAATTTCAGAAAAATTATTTAAAACATAGGAAAATAAATCCAACATGATTATGAAATAAAAATATAATTTTTATAAATTTTCAAATCAAGGTGAAATTTTTATCGGTTAAAACAGTGAAACGTTAACAAAATTAATTAAATGCTAAGAATTAAACGCGAAAAATTCGGAATGAATTTTTGAGGTGTTACAGATTTAGTTGTGCAAAAAATTTCAATCAAGTGGAGATTCATCAAGTTTATCAACAAAAGTACTTTTTGGTAACTATATTTGAGAAGCTCATTGATCACAAGAGATTGCATCGTTCTATAATTCAAGTGATATAAGCAAGAAGGGAGTAAATACGCGTTGGACTCTTTTTCCTTGACCATGGTTTTGTCCCACTGGGTTTTCCTAGTAAGATTTTTAATGAGACAACATCTCAAGTGTATTATGATTATGTACTCTTTTCCTTCACTAGAATTTTTCCTACTGGGTTTTATTAGTAAGGTTTTTAATGAGGCATATTCTTCAGGAATAGACATCCAATGGGGAGTGTTATGAAATATTATGGTGAATGTCTATTAGGAGATATTATCTTGTATCAAATTCTTCACGAATAGACATCCAAGGGGGAGTGTTATGAAATATTATGGTGAATGTCTATTAGGAGATATTAGTTGTCGTGTACTGCTATTGTAATTAGGTCACTTGTTTTCAAAGCAATTTACCTACATATTGTACTACATATATACCCCTTATATGGAATAAGAGAAGATACGACTATTTTTCCCTATAACTTTATGTCTCTCTAACTCTAATTTCACAACAACTACTTATTTTTATTGTATCCATTATACAATTATCCAACTTCTACTACTAGATAATTTTAGATTTCGGACTTGGTTAGATTTAAAATCCAACTGGACTCTTTGACAATTTTTAGATGGACAAGAATTTCTTTCTTTTGTGACTGGCATAATATGGACTTGTGCAGTGGGCGTAGCACAAACAAACCCATCTAGCATGCAATTATAGTGACTTGATTACTCAGATTTAGGGTTGAATAAGGATCAAATATCGTAGAGCGCCATCATCTACTTATCTATAGTCAGAATTTTTGGATATCCCATATGCAAAAATCTTTTTTTTGGGTGCAAACGGGAACTATTCAAATATCAATAACCAAGCTGTCAAAAGTAACCATATCAGCCTTATGGCTATTACAATCCACATTGTAAAAGTCTAAAACTGGGGTGGGGAAAAACTTAGTTACATTCATACAACCATCATAGGTCCTGCCTTGTCTTGCTAGGGCGTCTGCGACTTTGTTGTCCTCCCGTCTAATATGCACCAGCTCCAAGTTCCTGAACTTCTTCAGCAGAATTCTGCAATTGGTTATGCACATTCATATAAATGTTAGTAACACAGGTTTCCTGATTAATGGGGACTATAGCGTTGATGCAATCGGTGTAGAGCACGATCCTCTCACAATTCCTATTATTTGCATGGAGTAGACCTTCTTGGATACTCAGAAGTTCCACATGGGTGGGTCTAGAGCATATGTTTTCCTGGAGAAACCGTTAATCAACTCATAGTCATTGTCTCTAAGAACACTCCCAAATCCACAAGGCTCACTAATTGATGAGAAAAAGGCATCCACACTTAAGGAGGTCTAGTTTAGGTACAGTAGGTTGTCATTGTGTGAGTCAAGGATGTTCTTTGGTGATGTTTTTAGAGAGGAAATGTACGCCATAACAAATTCCCGATTGAGGGCCTTGGCTTTTCTAAGAGTAAGGTCTTGCTAGGCCAGGGGAGACGACGGGTTAAAGACCCGTTGATTTATGTCTTTCTAAATTTCATGGCAGATGAAGGAGAATTCACTAGCTTTGTCCGAGTTAGAAAGATTAGATTTCAACCAGCTACGAAAGTCTCTAGAAAAGATGGAAGGTTTCGAGGAAGTTAATTCCCAAACCTTTTTTGCATAGGGGCATAACCGCAAGGCATGGTTTGAGTCTTCAAGGGGAGGCTTGAAATTTAGGGCATTCTGGGCTAGGGGTGATGGATCTCTTGAAAAGGAGTCCTTTATGCGAGATTCTATCTAGGAAGGCTAGCCACAAGAAGAAATTCATTTTGTGGGGGCAGTTTGGGGTCCAAAGTCAGTGGAGGTTCTCATCAATGGCTATGTCTTGCTCGGGGGTGTACAATGCCCGGTACGCTAGGTTGAGGGAGAAGCCCTTAGCGTTCACATATTTTGGGGATAGATAGTCTATGCCTAGGTTCTCGTTAGGAGGGTTCAAGCTCAGGATACGGTCTCTAATGGCCATAGGGAGGTCCATAGAGGAGTTTTGAAGGTCCCACTCACCACCGGGGGCTAGGTCACACACTCTTGCTTCATCCTCATTCGGCCCTAGAGGTCCTTCCACTAAATCACGTAGTCTTCCAATACCCAACCAGTTATCCTGCCATAACCTTATACTCCGACCATTCCCCACAGACCAAAGGAAACTGTTGCCAAGGAGGTTCATCCCTTGCCCAAATCCCTCCACAAATGGGATCCTTTGTTAAAAGGAGTATTTTGTCCATCCTTTATGAACTTCGCTTGGATACAGGTCTTAGCTAAGGAGTTTGGGCCCTGCAACAACTTCCAACCCAACTTAGCTAGGTAGGCTATGTTCATATGAATTTGGCTTCTAATACCCAACCTTCCCTTATCTTTCGGAACGAAGGTCTTTTCCTTGTTAACCAAATGCACCTTTTTCTTGTTGGTTTCATCACCCCACAGGAAGTTGTTGCAAGTCGCGTCGATACTTTTTAGAATGGAGATAGGGAGGTGTATAGTTTGCATTAAGTACGGGGATAAGGTAGAGAGGAAGACTTGATCAGGCACAGTCTTCCGGCCTTGGAGAGGAATTTAGTACGGGGATATGCAAAAATCTTTGCATCAAATATATATAGATGTTCATGAATTGGTATGCAACCCTTCTGTTATTTCTATATACACTAGTATAGGGGCACTTTATATGTGTATCGCCACCATGTACATCCTACTATAACTTTAGAATTATACTCTCTCTATTCTATTAAGTCTTTATATCCAGATATGTGAGAACATTTTTTTTTGGAATTTGAGAGGAAAGTGTTAGTGTCGGGATTCCAACAAAGTGACCGGAGTAGCAAAGAAGACGTTAGAAGACAAGGCTATACAACACTCAAAATCCGTGTCGTATAAATTTTAACAGTGTTTTAGTGCTATATCCTCGATTCAAGTCCAAAAGTCAAATTTATGTTTTTGTCGCTATTTAGAAATTTCTTGTATGAACTTTTTTATAGTCTTTTTTTCAAACTTTAACTATTGAAACCTAATCAATATTACATTCACAAGAAAAATACACTAATATTATTTGGTAAAATTTTCCACTTGAATTAATTAGTGTCAACTAAAGCAATCAAAAGAGACCATATACTTTAATAATTAAGATCACTTCACCTACATGGCATGAGTTTTGGCAAAATTAAACCTAATAAGTATAGTTTAATTGACTTACAAGGTGATAGTTGAGGGTAAAGTTGGAATGTGAAAATTATCACAATTTGACCTTGGTTGACCTTTATCCTCATTTTTATATAAGGTAATGATATAAAAAATATTATTATTTTGTTTTCGAAAATGGTAAAAAGATGAAGCAATAACGTTATTTCACATATTTAACTGATGTCCGTAACTAAATTTACGATATCATATCATACTTCGGATACTGATTATTTTCAGATGCGAAATTTAATATATTACTTGGTAACAAATATCCCAAATTTCTAATGGAATATCTTTTTCAAAAGACACTTTTCGGATCACATATATCATAAAATCGTCTCGGATTTCGGGCATGCAAATATAATGTTTTGCTCAAACCTACCAAGACGTAGAAAAATCGACATAAGTTTTTGAGTGCTTGAATAGGAATATCGTCAGTTGAAAAAGAATTTAGTGTGGCCTTCTGATCACGTAGATTAGATATAACCACATTAAGAAACATGCAAAGCAAAGTGATGAAGGCAAGTAGAAGTAACAAATGTCCCAACACAACCCATATATCAAGCCACATCCTCACACCGTCCCTCGTGTGTCCTTGAGATTGGAGATGGGCTGGAGTGCCCTTGTATCAGAAATCCTCCTCATGGTGCATTCAAGTTGGTGGTCCAATGGTGGTAAACTTGTAAGTTGTAACTCTTGGTCGGAGTGAGTAGCATGTTCTCTGATGGATGATTTGTGGCTGTAACCACGAACCATGACAACTGATAATTAGTCAGGTGGCGGTTGCGTGGTCTAGCGACAATACTAAAAAGGGGTGAGTTTGGTAGATCAGGTTTATTGTTTAAGGAAAGGCCATGAGTTTGTGGTCCTTGGTTTGAGGGAAGGATTGTTGAGAAATTTCATCCCAATTCCCACATGGATAAAATAAAGAATATGTGTGTGGGTGATGTTCAATACACTCGCAAAAAGCCTTTTGGGAAGTAGCCCAAAAACAAATCCGTGCGTGCTTGACCCAAATCGGACAATATAGTGTATGTATCAGCGTGCATCGGTGGCACAACCAACTGTTGTGCACGAGATTTCATACAAAAGAATAGTAGACAAAAAAACAATGTTAGAGTCGTGAGTGCGAGGGGGAGCAAATTAAAGATGTGGAGATTGACAAAAAATAGAGTTGGAAATATGGCAAAAAAATAGTAAAAATTGAAAACGATAATTTGACATAGGAAAACCCTTTTAAAGCTAAACAATCCGCAGAAGACGAGCACCGCAAAGTCCACTATATTAAAGGAAAGTACGAGAACCTTTTTAAAGGGAGTACGTACTACGTAGTATAAATATACAGAATAACACTCTATAAAATCATTAGGAGTAAATAAAAGAAATGGTGGGATATTGAATACGAGAAGGGTATATATATATATTTTAAATATAATCTCATTTATAAGTATGAAATTATATTAAGGTAAGAAGAATTAATAATCCTTTGTGCTGCCCTCCCACAGGGCCCCCACCCAAAGGCCTATTACAAGCCATAAACCCCCTCCCCCCTCCTCCCTTTAATGCTTTCACCAAGATTTGAACGTTGGTCTCCCATGTGGGAGAAAGGAAGTCACACCATTAAACCCAAGGGTCGTATATAGTGAAAGGCTTATGTAATGGTGTATGGCTTCTTATCTTTGTGGTATCTCCCAAGTGTTGTTATGTAGGGCAGGTTAACAGGTCGGGTTGGGTCAGGTTCGTGTTCGGATCAGTATTAAATGAGTTAGAAATTCTTGAACCCAAACCTAACCTATTTATTAAACAGGTCAAAAAGATCAACCCTAACCCAACCTATTTAATAAATGAAAAATTGAGAGGAAAAATCCCACCTTTGGCCGGTCTTCCACCACTGGTACCACCTTTAATTAATCCAGGTATAATCCGACCTTTGACCCTCATATTCTCCCATTGGTACAAGATGATGGCAATCTGTTTGACCGGATAAATTACCGTTGACTTTTTCTAAAAACTTAAAAATAAAAAATAAAAAATAAAAACCAGCCTCCCCTTTCCCCTCCCTTTGCCCTTCCTCCTCCCTGCTACTTCTCCTTCCCGCCCGTTTTCTCTCTCTCTCTCTCCTCTGCTCAAATGTTTGTGATGATTTGAAACCCCCAACCTTTTAATTTTTAAATTCGTTTGGTGTAATACATCAGAGTTAGGAAGTTTGATAATTCTGCTGAGATGAGGAGCTGATATAAATACAGATTGAGCCATTTGGTGTTGGTGTCATAATCTCCTTATGTATGATCAAGTTTATTAAGCAAAAGAAGGTTAGGAATTAGTTTCTTATTTGCTAATAGAATAGGATTTTAAGGATCTTAATGCATTAAGATGAACAACTTGATTATTCTGCTGGAGATAAGTTGCTTCAAAGTCAGCAAAACCCTCCCATTGAACCAAGTATTGAACGGTTGATTAGAGATAGGATGGTCCAATATAGAGATTCAAAAAATAAAACAAATTGCCCTGTTGTCTAGTATTGTTCCTCTGTAGTGGAAGTCTGTTCTTTTGTCGTAATAGATAATGTCGATAGATAGACTATTACTATACATGCCTACCAATTTGGAGGGGCTATGGTCTGGTCTTTTCTGAAGGAAATTGCCATCTGATTTGAGCATAACCAATAATAAGTTCAATAAGTTCATAATCTTCCTCATTTCATCTTCTCTCCTCAAATCCCTTCGATTTCATCCCCAAACATCATCACAATCAACCGCTTCACCTTCAATTATGTACATCGTCGTTGTTAGACTATGTAAATTAAGTATGTTAATAATTAATTTAATTAGTTAGTTGTTATCTAGTTTGTTATCTAGTTCCCTAGTCAAAGGGGTTGTAATCTAATCTTAGCTTAAACCTAGCTTGTAACCTAGTATATATACTCTCTTGGTAATTAATGAGAATTCAAGGATTATAATTCTTTCATAGTATCAGATTAGGGTTTCGTTCAAATATTGCGCTGTGCACAAACCCTAACCCACGCCTAGCCCACGCCGTATACTCCCACACGCGCCACCATGGCCGGTGGATCTAAGGCGTCTTCCTCTTCTTCCCCTTCTTTCTCTTCTTCTTCTCTTCAATCTCTCTCTAATACAAACATTAAACATGTTCTTCCTATCACTCTTGATATGGAAAATGTACAATATTCCACGTGGGCGGAATTATTCAAAGTACATGCACGTTCAAATCGTGTTATTCACCACATTCTTCCTAATTCAAAGACTAAGGCTCCTACTACTGATGACGAAAAGGAAGAATGGTCTACGGTGGATGCAACAGTGTTGAAATGGATATACGGCACCATTTTCGAGGATCTCCTCAACACTATTTTGGAGCCTGATTTGACGGCACAAGCGGCATGGGAGAGACTACGAGATATTTTTCAGGATAATAAAACTTCTCGGGCAGTCACTCTCGAACAGGAATTTTCCAATACATCTATGGAGGATTTTCCTAATGCTTCTGCTTATTGCCAAAGGTTGAAGATGCTTTCTGACCAACTTAAAAATGTTGGTGCACCGGTTACTAATAATCGGCTTGTTCTACAATTGGTGGCTGGCCTTACGGAGGCCTATAATGGAGTTGGAACCCTACTTCGGCAAAGTGACCCTCTTCCCCCCTTTTATCAAGCCAGATCTATGCTTGTGTTGGAAGAGGCGGGATTGAACAAGAAGGTTGCACAATCGTCGTCAAATTCTGCATTAGTGGCCGGTTGTCATGATGGGTCGCCTAATGACTCCTCTCCATCCCCTCGTAGTTCTAATCAGGCCAAGAAAAATAATAATAAAAAAAATCATAGTGGCCGGAACTCTGGTCAACGAGGTGGTCAACGGGGTGGCGGCGGCAACAACCGCCAGTCTTCCGACGGTGGTGGTGGCCGGACTGGCGGGTCTTCACAGCAGCAGACTTCAGCGTCTGCGTGGCCTCCAGCGTGGGGGGGAGCGTGGCCATATGGCTGGGCCATGCCTCCCTGCCCATACCCAACAACGAACTGGGCCAGGCCCAGTTATGTGCCGCGGCAGCAGCAGCCCCAGCAGGGCGTATTGGGCTCCAGGCCACAAGCCTACATGACAGATTCGTCCGCACCTACACCAACGGACATCGAGGCCGCTATGCATACTCTTGGGCTTACTCCGCCGGATCCAAATTGGTATATGAACACGGGTGCTACCTCCCATATGACTTCCTCACAAGGTAACCTTTCGTCTTATTTTAATTTGAGCAAAAATGATGGTATAATTGTCGGAAATGGCCATAGTATTCCTATTTGCGGTTATGGTGACTCACACTTGCCTTCCCCAAACCCCCCTTAACTCTCAAAAATGTGTTGCATGCTCCTAAACTTATTAAAAATTTGATATCTGTTCGAAAATTCACTTCAGACAATTCTGTGACTGTTGAATTTGATCCTTTTGGATTTTCTGTGAAGGATTTTCAGACGGGGAGACAACTCATGAGATGTGAGAGTCAGGGGGCCCTCTATCCCATTAATACTGCTTTCAAAAATCAAGCCAATTCTGCTTCTACCTTTGCTGCTCTGGCACCTTCATTATGGCATGATCGATTAGGTCACCCTGGTGTTCCTATTCTTGATAGTCTTAGGCGAGATAATCTTATTGAATGTAATAAACTTAGTTCCTCTAATGTTTGTTACTCTTGTCCTCTTGGGAAACACATTAAATTGCCTTTTGTTGCTTCTACTTCTAGTACTTTGATGCCATTTGATATTATACATTGTGATCTTTGGACATCTCCCGTTTTAAGTTCAGTTGGACATCGTTATTATTTGGTGATTGTGGATGATTATTCTAATTTTGTATGGACTTTTCCGCTTTCTAGAAAATCTGATGTCTATTCCACTTTTCTCCATTTTCGTGCCTATGTTCGTACTCAATTTGAACGGGAAATTAAAAATATTCAATGTGATAATGGTCGGGAATTTGATAATGACCCATTTCGGAAATTCTGTCTAACACATGGTCTATCTTTCCGCCTCTCATGCCCATATACTTCCTCTCAAAATGGAAAAGCTGAACGGAAAATACGCACTATAAATAATATGGTCCGCACTCTCCTTGCTCATGCTTCCATTCCATCTTCCTTTTGGCATCACGCACTTCAAATGGCCTCTTATCTTCTCAATATACTCCCACATAAGACAATCGCCTATCACTCTCCACTAAAAATTCTCTTTCACAAAGAGCCTTCTTATTCCCACCTTAGGGTTTTTGGGTGTCTGTGCTTTCCTTTGTTTCCATCCACCACCATTCATAAGCTTCAAGCCCGCTCCACTCCATGTGTATTTTTGGGTTTTCCGTCTAACCATAGGGGATATAAATGCTTTGACTTATCATCTCGGAAAATCATTATTTGTCGCCATGTCCTATTTGACGAATTCAAATTCCCATTTGCCTCGTTACATAGCCCTCATGCCCACTCCTATGATTTTCTAGATCCCACCTCCCCTTTGGACTTACCGCCTATCCCAAACCCACATTCTGAGCAGCCCACACCCACCCCTATTCTGTCTGGGCCTAATCCTCGGTCCATTCCTTCTAACGTGGTCCAGGATTCTGCCCAGCTTACTCCTCATCTGGCTGGGCCCAGTCCGCCTAATGGTCTTCCTCCTCTCCATGATGCGCCTATGGGCTCCTCAACCCAGACTTCTTCTTCTTCTCCTGGGCTGCACACGCGGCCCAGTTTCTCTCCTTCCTCTCTTTCGCCTATGGGCCAGCCCCCTCTACCTCCTATTGCACCATCTAGTCCTGCCCCACCACGAGTTCATCCCCCTGCCCAGACGCGGTCTTCTCGATCACGGGCCCGTCTTCCTTCGCCTTCTAGCTCACAAGCCGTGACACGTAGTAAACATGGAATTTATAAACATAAGAAAATTATTTCTCTAAATTCTATGGTTTCTCGTTCTCCTCTTCCTAAGAACCCCGTGTCTGCTCTTCGTGACCCAAATTGGAAAATGGCTATGGATGATGAATTTCATGCTCTTATTAAAAATAAGACGTGGGAGTTGGTGCCCCGTCCGTCTGATACTAACATTATTAGATCTATGTGGATTTTTGCTCATAAGGTTAATGCTGACGGTTCTTTTGAGAGGTATAAAGCTCGTCTTGTAGGTGATGGGAAGACACAGCAGGTGGGGATTGATTGTGGTGAGACATTTAGCCCTGTGGTCAAGCTAGCGACTATTCGTACTGTTCTTAGTCTGGCATTGTCCAAAGGGTGGGATCTTCATCAACTGGATGTGAAAAATGCTTTCTTACATGGTGAGCTGAATGAGACAGTATATATGCATCAGCCATTGGGCTACAGGGATCCTCAGTTTCCGAATCATGTATGTCTGCTGAAAAAGTCATTGTATGGACTCAAGCAGGCCCCCAGGGCGTGGTATCGCAGGTTTGCAGACTATGTTTCTCGGATAGGTTTCAGTAATAGCAAGTCAGATAATTCATTATTTATTTATCGACGAGGTACTGACACTGCTTACCTCCTCCTCTATGTTGATGATATTATTCTGACTGCTTCATCTACTGTTGTTCGACAGTCTATTATGTCTTTTCTTAGCTCCGAGTTTGCTATGAAGGATCTAGGTCCTTTGCATTATTTCTTGGGTATTGCTGTTGCTCGTCATGCAGGTGGTCTTTTCTTATCCCAGCGCAAGTACGCTGAGGAGATTATTGAGCGTGCTGGCATGTCGGCATGCAAGCCGTCCCCTACTCCAGTTGATACTAAGCCAAAGCTTAGTGCTCATTCTGAGGTGTCATGTTCCGATCCTACTTTGTATCGGAGTCTTGCAGGTGCTCTGCAATATTTGACGTTTACTCGTCCAGATATTTCGTATGCGGTGCAACAAATATGCTTATTCATGCACAGTCCGATGGATGCACATATGCAGGCCCTTAAACGTATCATTCGATATGTTAAAGGGACTATTGATCATGGTCTTCATCTATATCCATCATCCATCTCCACTCTTCTTTCATATACTGATGCTGATTGGGCAGGTTGTCCGGATACCAGACGCTCCACGTCTGGGTATTGTGTGTTCTTAGGTGATAATTTACTGTCTTGGTCCTCCAAAAGACAGGCTACTCTTTCTCGTTCGAGCGCCGAGTCAGAGTATAGAGGGGTGGCAAATGTAGTTTCGGAGTCCTGCTGGCTACGAAATCTACTTGTTGAGCTTCATTGTCCTATTCCGAAAGCCACACTAGTTTATTGTGATAACGTCAGTGCTATATACTTATCGGGAAATCCCGTACAACATCAGCGTACCAAGCACATTGAGATGGATATTCATTTTGTTCGTGAAAAGGTAGCACGGGGTGAAGTTCGTGTCTTACATGTTCCTTCTAGGCATCAGATTGCAGATATCTTCACAAAGGGACTCCCATTGATACTTTTTGAAGATTTTAGAGACAGTCTCAGCGTTCGTCCTCCTCCCGTTTCCACTGCGGGGGTGTGTTAGACTATGTAAATTAAGTATGTTAATAATTAATTTAATTAGTTAGTTGTTATCTAGTTTGTTATCTAGTTCCCTAGTCAAAGGGGTTGTAATCTAATCTTAGCTTAAACCTAGCTTGTAACCTAGTATATATACTCTCTTGGTAATTAATGAGAATTCAAGGATTATAATTCTTTCAGTCGTTAGATGAAATGAGCTCTCCTTCTTCTCTGACCTTTGAGGTTTTTGGTTATGGCTTCCAGGAATCGCAGGCGCCATGGATTTTTGTTTAAGCTTATTTGTTGTTGCTTGCAATTGCATTCTTTGACTGCTCCTCTCCTATCCTCTCCCCAAATTCTCTGATGTATGGAGTTACCAGGCTCAATAGATACTAAAACTTCAAATTAATAGAAGTGGGCGATTGGAATTTCTGGATACTATTACAACTGGAATTTATAGATGTTAAGAAATTTCACTTCCTCTTATTCTCTTCCCCACATCAGTTACCTTCGTCGAAAAGTCCCCCCTGTTTGAGCAGAGTAGCAGCCAAAAATTAGAGTAGAATTTGGTAGACGACGGGGTGTTGTTGTTCGTTGTTACTGTGTAACGCCGGCGTGATGAACGGAGGGGGAAGGGATGGCAGCACCGCTGTGGGGGAAGGGGGGGAAGGGTGGGTGTTGGCTGATTTTTTTTTATTAAAATTGATTTAAAACTTTAATTAAAAATTGAAGTTTAAAACATATTTAATTAGTTATTAATTACGTAATTAGGGAGATTACCTATGATTGTATGTTACCAACAGGTGACGGACCAATATGAGCAGATGGGGGTCAAAGGTGGGATTATTCCTGGATTAATTAAAGGTGGTACCAGTGGTGGAAGACCGGCCAAAGGTGAGATTATTCCTATCAATTTTTCCTTTAATAAATAGGTCACCCGCTTAGCCCATTTACCCCACTTATCTTCAATTACTTAATTTTTTATCTTAATTAATTATAATTACAAATAATTAAAATACTTTTCACCATAAAATGATTATGTTTTGAATTTTTTCTAAAAAGCTGATAATTATGATTCATCTTTAGAATTTTTTTATCTTTATTTACCAATTTTAGTGTTTATTAAGTTAGTTTTTGGGGATTATATTATATAAATGAGTCAAATTAGGTTATGTTCGGGTTGTAAATTTTAACTTTAACATAACCCATTTAATTATCAGATCAGGTCGGGTTAACCCATTTAGATAATCAAGTCGAAAGACTTAACCCAAACCCGCTTATATCAGGTTGGGTTAACAGGTAGGGTGAGCTTTTCCCAGCCCTATTAATATGTATTAAAACGAAGGTCGAAGGGTCTGTTTAGATTTACTAGAAAACAACTGAACTGAACTGAACTGAACTGATTGGAGCTGAGCTGAACTGAACTGAACTAAACTGAACTGATTGGAGCTGAACTGAACTGATTTGAATTGAATTAAATTGAATTAAATTAATATATAAATAATATTTAAAAAATAATAATATGAATATTAAATAATAATTATGATGATAGGTAATAATAATGAATTATTATTAATGAATAATAATAATTTTATTTTGGATATTTTTAAATGATAATTATAAATAAATAATATTAATAATCATAAATTTATAGTAATAATGATTAATGATTATAATGATAATTAATAAAAATTATTTTATAGTCTTTGTATTAATATATTAATACATGACGGGATTATATAATAACAATAATATCTAAGAATGAAATTAATATTATTATTTTAATAATTATATTTAATTATATATTAATATTTAGTAATAAAATAATGATTGGGTCGGACCCTGCAAAATTACATCATAAATCGTTTTGACGCGATTTGATTGGATTATGGGTTGAAATTTGAAAACGCGGGTTTATTTGTGCTTTTAACCTAAACCATGTTCCTCCCTAATGATAATAGTATTAATAATGAATAAAGCTATAATAAACAAAATAATATACAGATAATAATAATAATACTTAATAATAATGATATAAAAATAAATAACAACAACAACAACAATAATAATAGTAATAATAATATAATAATAAGAGCAATTAGTAAAATAAATTAGACCAACATAATAATATTTAATAAAATGGTTATAAAAGAATAGAGCTGAACTGAACTGAACTGATTGGAGCTGAACTGAACTGAACTGAACTGAACTGATTAGAGCCGAACTGAACTGAACTGATATTAAGCTGAAATGAACACGCCGAAACTCCTATAATTAATAGGAGTATAAGTTCGGTTATTAGGCCCAAAATAAGTGAAGGAGAATTTGAGATTGTTCTAGAGTCAATGCGCAATGCACATTGTTGATCAAGATTAAGCTAGAACCTTCACTTGGCAATAAGAGCACCAACTTGAGAAGCTTCTAGAATATGATCCATAATTTGGGCCATAACCCAACAACAAACATGCATTTCCCGTATGAGCTCTTTTGGTTAGTTGCAAATTGTAGATCATGTGTGTTAGAAATGACAATCGCGATGGCTCTTCTGTTCTCAGATCCTAGGCCCGATCCAGGCGGTGCATGTGTGTGGTAACAAGACTAAGTCAAAGTATGATGTCAAATCACCAAAACATTTCATGTAACCAACTGAATAAACATAAGGAAGAGGGGAATATATTAACAAAAGATTATTTCCCTCATAAGAAGAATTTTCAAACCTTGATTCCAACAATGTGGTTTGTAGAGAGGGGTCAAAAGGAAGCCTTGCCTTATATACTTAAAATTGGTGTACGTGAGTTTGCTTTATAATGTATTGTCTTCCAATAAAATAAGGGCCTGTTTGGTTCGCTTACTTCAGGTATTAGATATGAGTTTAAAATGGACTAAATACATACCAAATATATGGTTAGAAAATTTATGATTTTAAAACTCATTACCTCAAACCTATGAGGTATAAGGTTTAGAAATCCAAGTGGAGAGGTGGGTATGGCTCATACCAAACTTCTAGGTACCAAATTATTAAGTAAAACAAATTACTAAGAAATATGCCTTATATTTCTTTGTTCTGTGGTGTAATTGCTTCTTCAGTCACCTTCTTCAATCGTCGTCTTCCTCAAGCCCTCCTTCCCACTTCCCAAATAAATTTCCCCCTTTTTTCCGTTGTTTCTTCTTCATTTCTTTGCCAATATTGTCACAAGCTAACACTTTGTAAAAAAATTGTTTAAAAGCTTTGGTTAAAATTATTGACATGAAATTCTTGAGCAGAAACTGAAGTTCGGTACAAAATAGAGTATAGTGTATAGTAGGTTAAACTTTGGTCTGTAAATTCGTTGAGCAAAAGTGAATATAGAGAAAAGAGCAAAATTTGACAAGGGAAAGTTAAATGAAACTGGTTGAATAAGATGATATATTGCAGGGGTAATGCCTAATCAATATCGGATATATGCATATATCCATCGCCTCACTTTTTTCGTAGTATATTTCTTATACATGGTAGTACATTTATTGAGAAAAGTAGTATATAGCAATCGAGATTTTCACATTGATATAACTATATAGTTTGTAATTGGCATATAATTTTTCATTAAGAAATGTACTACCATACATATTAGAATATACTACCATACATATGAAATGTACTACCATTTTTATTACATATGCCACCAAAAAATGGAGTCCGGATCATCTATCCCACATAGTGTCCCATTTGGTGTCCCATTTTATATTAATTTGTCCCATAACTTAAATAAAATATTTTTTGTTTATTTTGTAAATTCTCCCTACGAGTAAAGCCTACTCAAAAACAAAAATATAGAAAATAATATTAACTCGTCAAAATAAAGAGCGAAAAGGAAATAAATCGTTTTTGCCCTTTATTTTACTAAGTGAAGTTAGTTTTTCTATTTTTTATGTTTTAGGAGGCTTTACTAATAGGGAGCATGTAGAATCACAACAAAAAAAATTATTTTATCTAAGTTATGGGACAAAATAATAGAAAATGAGACACCAAATGGGACACTATGTGGGATAGATGATCCGGACTCCCAAACATGTGAGGCGATGGATATATGCATATATCTGATATTGACTAGGCATCCCTCTATATTGCAGTTAACGGTGTAATTTTCATTGAATGTCAGTTATTTATTTTAATGACTAGCCAGTACTTAGACCCGGGTAGGGGTGTTAATGAGCTTAGGCTGTTTGCGAGCTGCTCGAAATTTTCACAAGCCCATGTTCGGCTCGAGAAGTTCGTGAACAGGCTCGAATTATTTTTTTTTAAATATATTTTTTAACATAGTGACCTCAAATATTAGTAGAATATTTTTAATAAGTCTAGAAAAAATATATAAACTTAGTTATAACATATTATATCTTATAAATATACTTTATTTTGTTATAATTTTTTAACCCAAGTCGAGTTTTGTATAATTTGGACTTGATAATCTAAGCTCGAAAAAGCTCGGGTTCGGCTCAAGCTCGAGCAAAGTATAACGAGCCAAGCTCGAGCGACCCCAAGCTCGGGCTCGGCTCGGCTCATTAACACCCCTAGACCAGGGCAATGCTCCAGAATTTTTATGCGTTATAATCTAGTAATAGTTGAAAATAAATAATATCATTTAGTGTGAATAATTCATTTTAAATTTTATGCTCTAGTTTTGTACTTTCCGATAACATCGGCAGGTTGTAGATCTTGAATAAATATGAGCAAAAAATGACCTTTGCGTATGAAAATATTTTTTGAAAAAATTTTGAAATTAATAAATAATGTGTGACCTATGTGAGGATTCTTCAACTTAAATGAGAGAAACATGAAAAAGTTGATTTGATTCTTGATTTCAAAATATTTACTAACCAAACAACAAGTAATGCTATCATTTTTATTCCGAAACTAAACCAAACACATGGTATTAGGAATCAAGTTCCAACCCTATACCACTCTGGTTTGCTTATTGATTCCAAACTCATACCACGAACCAAACGAGGGCTAAAACCTAATCATGTTTAAGATTGTTATAAGTAAGCAGATGAGCTTTTAATGAAATGCAATTGGTTTTGTGTACAGCATGTTGAATTCAGTGGTTGCTGAAAAGGGTGCATAACCATTTTTAACCCTAATTTTGATGCTAGTGCTGTTTGAAAGAAGACCACCTTTTAAAATTTATATAGCGATTCTACTAGATATACACAATGGTCAAGAAGACGGGCAGTACCTTTGTTTGATTGAGGCTAGAATAGTTGCTGGAAACCACGGCTTTGATCATCGAAGGAGACAAGCTCACTAGTATCGATTACTTTGATGAGCAGTTAGCAGCAGCATATATCTAGCATTCAAAACATCTCCAACAAAAGCTACTACAAATATAATCACGATCAGGCAGCTGCAAATCTAAGGTTCTAAACATACAAATATATCTTGGAATAGCTACTGTCCCTATGTACAGGGAAAACAAATGTACTACTCTCATGTAAAAAATAATAGCAAGTGATCAAACTTATAACTAATAAGTCGAATTTTTCTAAATAAATGATGATTTTTCTTGTACAAAAAAATGAGTTGGATTCCACATACCATTAGGATAAAGATAAATTTGCAGATCATGCAGTTTACAATAAAGAGAAATATAGCTCAGCAACTGCTTGGACAAGTCAATTTCTAGAAGAATACAGAAGTTTAATTAAAAGCATAAAAGAGCTTAAGAACTAACATGTCCAGCAAGTATAATGCAAGTGTTGAAGATCAATACAGTAATATCTTATCATAAAATGAAATATCTCTAGTCTTTATAAAACAATGTCTACACCGAATTAGTTTATTTGGTCTGCTTCTGAATGACATTTAGAATCACAACAGCTAATTAGTTTTTATTTTGTAGTTTCCTCCCTTCAGAATTTGAGAAAGAATATCATTGCATCCAGGCTGGTAAATTGGAAACGAGATAGACCAAATAATACTCAGCTCCATCTAATATAGCTCTTGTAACATGTTCGGTAAATACGTAAAGTTTTCAGTTTCATCTCTTATAAGAATTTCAATAATATATACGAAATGGAAATTAAGAGAAACTGATGATCAAAGTTCAACCTCAAATATTCTGCGTGCTTCCTAAAAGAAGTAGAAAGAGTAACAAGCACATCAAATTTTTTTGAATGACGAAATTTACGGATCAAATCACAAGGATAATAGAATGTGCTCAAGAATGGAGTATATAATTTCTATTATATTGTGTGTAACAAAATTCTCATGTTTACAAAATTGGGATATCTAAGTATTAATGGTTGAGTACATTGAGAAGGGAAACCCTTGTTTTTACAAAGCATCTAGAGACAGATTCAAGGCTATCCTCAAGGTTAAGAATCACTACTTCTAATGTCTCTAATTGCTTCAACACAACCTTTGAGTCAACATTTTTAGAAAGGATGTAATCAATGAGCTCGACTTCACTTGCATTTGCTGACATGTTTTTAGACTTGACAAGTTTATTGACCAACGACCAACCGCGTGCTTGAGGTACATTCTTCTTCCCCATTACATATGATAGAAGAGACTTCAAAGTTGCAAGACTAATCTCTTGAGCTTCCTTTAATACTCTCGTAATGGAGCCATCAGTTTCCTTTTGTTTCGAAGCACAACTTTCTTCGGCTTTCTTCAAATTCACAAGACACTTAGAAAGCGCCTTGTTGATCTTCTTTCTTGACATCAAGTAAGTATGGATGCCTTCATCGTTGCTTCCTCTACGAAAAGCTGATTCAAGGTCTAAAACAGACTCCTTCATCTGAGAAAGTGCATCGATGGCAGAACTAGAGGCGTCTAGCAATGCAAGAGATCCATCTAGAACCTCTTCAACCTCTACCCTTTGATGTTCATGGGAAAGGACTTGTTGGTTGTGTGTCAAATGAACCAAATCGTTCATTTGTTCATGCAACTCCTTCACGATGCACAAGTTTTGGCATAGTGAAGATGAAGATGAAGGTCCTGCTTGTGAGGCCCTAAGCCTACGGAAGTGATTCTCGATGCTTACATCGAGTGGGAGAGATGTGGTTGGCAAACTAATTGAGCGGGTGTGGAAAGAAACTTTTGGAGTAGCCATTTTTAGAGATTTAGAGAAAATTTGGAACTACTGAAGGAGTTGAGAAGATATGATGTTAGTTTGATTATCCAAGAAGCCTTGACAACCTATATATATATATATAAACTCTAGGACGCGGAGGGTTCCATGGATGCCGCCTTTGATTCCTCTTCTACACCAACGGAAGATTCTAAAATATCAAAGTGCACGAGTTGTATGCAAGAGAATGGTAGACACATAAAAGACAAGCATTTGTAATCCCACATGAGCTTGGCTACTGATCAGTTGTAGATCATGTGTTTTACAGTGAGGAAACAAGAAGAATATGGACAGCCTCAAGTTACATTTAAAATTGGTGTTGGGCGTGTTATATTTATTGTATTCTCTAAAATATAGTGATCATACTTGATCAGATCATGTGCGCGTCGATTTCAACATTATTTAAAACTATTGCTCCCTCAAAACTAAAAGGGGTAAGATGCATCTGTTGGTGATAACAAGATTAATTTTAATGAAGTTATTGTATTATCATATATATTTATTAGTTGTTGCTTGAAATACGAAGGCAGCAAAGTGTAGCCAACTCAACAATGTGTTCAATGGGACAGAGAAACAGTCCTTTATTCAAATGTGCCGCAGTATTGGATCAACGCGGAGGACTCCCATCAATGCCGCCTTTGATTTCTCATCTGAACAATTTATATAACGAAGTGCACGAATGGCAATATGGCATGCAAGATGAGAAGGGAAGACACAAAATGGCCAAGCATTTAATTTCCCACATGAGTTGGGGTATGTAAGGGACGTTGTTCATAGGTTAGCCCGGTAGGTAACCCATTATCTTCTTCGTTTATTAGTTGTTGGTCATCTACCCATTGAGTCAACTAAGTTTTTTCGTATGTAAGCATGTTAACTTGTTTTCGTATTGTGTATAATGATCTGATAATGCTTCAATATAATTAAGTTTCTGACAGTAGTTTTCTGACAAAATTTAATTGTTTCATGTTTATTGTAGCTGTTCCAGTAGAACCTGAAAGGCCATTGGGTCATCCTATTGAAGCGTGTGATGTATTTCTAGTTCAAAGCCTCTACAGAGTGGCCAGTGGGTAGATCTTAATAACACTGTCTGCTTAAACATAACAGCACATAAAGATATGTCACTGGAGCCTGCACGTGAAAACAACACGAAACAAATAATCGCTACTTTTTATGGCCTTAATCTCTAGATTGTAGGAAGTTTCAGATTAGTTGTAACGTTCCCTTTTTTGGTAATGCACTTTCTCTATCTCGTCCTATATATTTACACGAACCCCTGAAAACTTGTGACTCCCACTATGTTGCAATTAATTTAGAACAAAAGAAGTATTGACTAAATATGTTAAGCTAATTACCAACATAAGCTAGCCAGGACAGGAATGAGGAAAGTCATTTGAGGGGCAAAATTTATTTGATTTTAATACTATTGGCGAGAATGTGTCCAATTTTTCCCAAGAGAGTCACTGAACTACACCTAAAGGCTTGCTTGAAGGGGTTCTGACTGAAGAAAGATTGAAAACTAAGCTAAAAAACAAGAAGAATCTTCTTATACATGAAGTTACTGAGAAATCTGTAGAAGTGCTGCCGTGCTGGTTGTATTAGTTTATATGCAGCTCAAGAGTTGATAGCTAAAAATGTCACATGAGTTGCCATTACTCCCTTAAAATAACAACGAGGCAAGAGCACGCGGCTAACCTCCAAGACCCTGACATAATAGCTTCTCAAGCTTAAATTATCCAAGTAGCGATGTGCATCTCGCTGTCTCACACACAGGTCACTTAAGCTAGTGCAAGTTGGATATGGACAGAGTATTTTAAAACTGTCATTAGCTTTAATGTCACAAGTTCACGGCTTGCCGTCCCCAGCCCTCCAGCCGTTTTACCCTGGTACTAGTGCCTAGTGCTAATGACTCCCGAATATGACTGAGTTTTGAGGTTTTCTCATGTCGGAAACATTACATAAAAAGCCAACACTAATACAAAATCAACAAATTGATATGCATGCGCACCTTGAAGAACAACAAACATTATAACTCAGAAAGATTTTTTTTTTCCATTTTATTTTTCTATGAACAATCTAAGATTAGTATCGAGTATAGTTGGTTATGTGATGAGGTCCCATATAGATAAACTTAATACCAAAAAAATATAGTAATGTTATGACTTATATAAGCTTACTATTCAGAGATTAAGGCAATAAAAATAACAATTATCTGGCTCTCATTGTTTGATTATTGTTAATTCCAAATAATTTCTACTCGATTCTAAGTTCTCAACACGACAACAACACCATCCAAACTAGAAGAACAATACACGCTTTAACAGACTTCTTGTGCATGTTAGGATGACCAATTTCTTTCCTTATTTACCTACAACTCCCACCCTATGTAATTGCAACCTTTTAGACACGGGCGGAATTACGAGGGTTGGCATAGGTCTTGCCTTTTCCACTCCTTTTGTATATCGGAATACGAATAACGAATACGCTCATAAACTCCTAGGAAATACTGGAACTCAATAAGTTAATCCTCTTCATTATGATCATATTATTATTTATGGATAATACAAAAAGAATTCGACATAACACGCTTACACTAGATCATGTGGGAATATAAATGCTTGGCCTTTTGGTGTCTGCCCTTGTCTTCCTGCATGGCATATGGCACTCGTGCACTTCGTTATTTTATAGTTTGAGCCACTGGTGACTTGTGTAGTGGTTTACCTGAGGAATCCATGGCCGAATTCACGGGAGTCCTCCGCGTTGATCCACTGCAGCACATTTAATCAAGTACTAATTTACTAGTTTTTTGCCCCCATTATATTATCTAGTATATACTGTTGGGCAGGGCTTTACAGGTTACTTGAGGCAGAGGTATTACCTTTTTTGATAACTTGAAAATTGTAGCTTATCGAGTTGGAGATAGTTCGTTGATAAAAAAAACGAATACAACTTAAGTTTTATAAAAAGTGACATACACCTGTTAACCTCTTGAACTCGGCTAATGTTTTCTTGTTCTAAAGTCTATTTTGTTCATTTTCAAACTTCAAATCTCATTAACTTATATACATACTATCAAAGTGTACGTGCATTACAAAGAAGATTAAGGACACCCTAATATCAAATCCATACAATATATCTGAAGCAATATGATCGATCAGATTATTATGGAAAATTTTAACAAACCCAACACGCCTATACCAATGTCAAATGCTTGGCCTTAATGTGGCAGCCGTTCTCATCTTGCAAGGCGTTAGAGAACTTCGTTATCTAAATTGTTCAGATGAGGAATCAAAGGCGGAATCGATGGGAGCCCTCCGCGTTGATCCACTACTGCAACACAGTATTAAAATAAAGAACTGTTTCTCTGCTCTGTTATACTCAATGTTGAGTTGGCTACCCTTTGCAACCATCACATATCAGCAAATGTTACTATAAGTATTAAAAATTAATTTTGCTATCACCAATAGATTCATCTTACCCCTTTGAGCTCTGAGGGAGTATTAGTTCCATTTACTATTATAAACTACGTGCACATGATCTCATCGAATTTCGAAGCATGATCAATATATTGTAAAGAATACAACAGATATAACACGCCCAACACCAATTTTAAATGTGACTTGAGGCTGTCCATATTCTTCTTGTTTCCTCACTGTAACACACATGATCTACAACTGATCAGTAGCCAAGCTCATGTGGGATATCTAATGCTTGTCTTTTATGTGTCTGCCATTCTCTTGCATACAACTCGTGCACTTCGATTTTTTAGAATCTTCCCCTTGGTGTACATGAGGAATCAAAGGCGGCATACAAGGAACTATCCGCGTCCTAGAGTTTTTATATATATATATATAGGTTGTCAAGGCTTCTTGGATAATCAAACTAACTTCATATCTTCTCAACTCCTTCAGTAGTTCCGAATTTTCTCTAAATCTCTAAAAATGGCAACTCCAAAAGCTTCTTTCCACACCCGCTCAATTAGTTTGCCAACCACATCTCACCCACTCGATGCAAGCATCGAGAATCACTTCCGTAGGCTTAGGGCCTCACAAGCAGGACCTTCATCTTCATCTTCACTATGCCAAAACTTGTGCAGTGTGAAGGAATTGCATGAACAATTGAACGATTTGATTCATTTGACACACAACCAACAAGTCCTTTCCCATGAACATCAAAGGGTAGAGGTTGAAGAGGTTCTTGATGGATCTCTTGCATTGATAGACGCATCTAGCTCTGCCATCGATGCACTTTCTCAGATGAAGGAGTCTGTTTTAGACCTTGAATCAGCTTTTCGTAGAGGAAGCAACGATGAAGGCATCCACACTTACTTGATGTCAAGAAAGAAGATCAACAAGGCGCTTTCTAAGTGTCTTGTGAATTTGAAGAAAGCCGAAGAAAGTTGTGCTTCGAAACGAAAAGAAACCGATGTCTCCATTACGAGAGTATTAAAGGAAGCTCAAGAGATTAGTCTTGCAACTTTGAAGTCTCTTCTATCGTATGTAATGGGGAAGAAGAATGTACCTCAAGCACGCGGTTGGTCGTTGGTCAATAAACTAGTCAAGTCAAAAAGCTTGTCAGAAAATGCAACTGAAGTCGATCTCATAGATTACAACCTTTGTAAAAATGTCGACTCAAAGGTTGTGTTGAAGCAATTAGAGACATTAGAAGTAGTGATCCTTAACCTTGAGGATAGCCTTGAATCTGTCTCTAGATGCTTTGTAAAAACAAGGGTTTCCCTTCTCAATGTGCTCAACCATTAATACATAGATATCCCAATTTTGTAAACATGAGAATTTTGTTACACTCAATATAATAGAAACTATATACTCCATTCTTTTGCACATTCTAGTCTTATGATTTGATACGTAAATTTCGTCATTCAAAAAATTTTGATGTGCTTGTTACTCTTTCTACTTCTTTTAGAAAGCACGCAGATTATTTGAGGTTGAACTTTGATCATCAAGTAGTGTTAATAAAAAATTTGTAGATATCATTGAAGTACTTATAAAAGATGAAACTGAAAACTTCACGTATTTACCGAATATGTTATAAGAGCTATAAGCGGTCAAATCAAAAGTCATGTAAGAAATGGCGCGAGTATTATCTAGTTCATCTTGTTTTCAATTTACCACATTGTTTTTTCCTGGAAGCAATGGTATCTTTCCCATATTCTGAAGGGGGGAAATTACAAAATAAAAATTAATGAGCTGTTGTGATTCTAAATTTCTAACTGTTCTTCAGTAAGCAGACCGAATAAACGAGTTCGGTAGAGACTTTGTTTTATAAAGACTAGAGGCCTTGACAATTCATTTTATGATAAGATATTAATTTACATGTATTGGTTGGGAAATACTTGCTAGGCATGGTTAAGCTGTGTTGTATGCTTAAAACTTCCCTGTGTTCTTCTAGAAGTTGACTTTTCCAAGCAGTTACAGAACTATTTCTCTGTATTGTGTATACTGCATGATCTGCAAATTTATCTTTATCCTAATAGCATGTGGGAACCAACTCATGTTGTTGTACAAGAAAAAACCATGATATCTTTAGTGAGTTCAACTTATGAGTTTGATCACTTGCTATTATTGTTTGCTTGAAAGTGGTAAAGTTTCTTCCCCTGTACACAGGGACAGTAGCTACTCCAAAATATATTGGTATTTTAGAACCTTACATTGCAGCTGCCTATTCGCGATTATATTTATTGTAGCTTTTGTTGGTGATCTTTTGAATGCTAGATATATGCTGCTGCTAAGTAATTGTACTAGTGAGATTCGTCTCCTTCGATGATCAAAGGCGTGGTTTCATTATTATAAAACACCATCTATTCTAGCCTCCTTTAAGCAAAGGTACTTCTGTCGTCCTGACCATTGTGTATACTAATTTAGTAGAATCATCATAAAAATTATAAAAGGTGGTATGTCTTTCCAAACAACACCATAGCATCAAATTAGGGTTGAAAATGGTTATGGACCCTTTTTAGCAACCATTGATTCTACATGTTATACACAAAAACCAAATGCATTTCAGTAAAAACTAATCTGCTTATTGAAACAATCTTAAACATGATTAAATAATTGTAGACAATGCATTGTCGAACGAACGCACGTACACCAATTTTCAGTATATAAGGCAAGGGTGTCCAGATTCCTTTTGTTCCCTCACTACAAGCCACATGATCTGCAATTTGCAATTAACCAAAAGAGCTCATATGGGAAATACATGCTTGTTTTTATTGTGTCTGCTGTTCTTTTGTATGCGATCTCGTGCACAACAATTTCTTATTTTATTTGAATTTTCTAGTAGTGTAGAAGAGTAATCGAAGGCGGCATCCACGGGAGAATTTCACATGGACCAATGACCATATTGAGCCCGATCATAAGAATCTGTGTCATTTTTGCTCTTCTATATGTACAGTTTCACCAAGGATTTTGAGTCAAACATATCATTCTTCATCAAGCAAATACTGTCTTTTTGCTTCAAACTTGAATATGGCAACTTTAAAAACTTGTTATTCCCACACTCGTTCAATCAGTCTGCCACGTACATCTCACCCACTCGACGAATGCATCGAGGATCACTTCCGCAGGTTGAGGGCCTCACAAGCCAGTCCCTCTTCCTCATCATAAATATGCCAAAACCTGTGCAGGATCAAAGACTTGTAAAAAAATGGATGATTTGATTTATTTTGCCAAACAACCAAGTTGTACTCTCTCATGAGCCTAACAAAACTCAGAAGAGAGGTTCTAGAAAGATTTCTTACTTTGTTAGATGCTACTAGCTCTGCACTCGATTCACTGTCTCAATTGAAGGAATCTGTTCTAGAACTAAAATCAGCTCTTCGTAGAGGAAACAACAATGAAGGCATCCGTGCATATCTGATGTCGAAAAAGAAAATATGTAAAGCACTTGCCAAGTGCCTTGCAAATTTGAAGACAGCATGCAGACACATAATCTTACTGTAAGAGTGCTTAACAAGGCTGAATCAGTCAGCTTTTCGTCATTGCAGTCTCTTATTTCGTACGTGATAGGGAAGAATACAGTATCACTGACACGCGGCTGGTCCTTGGTTGCTAAGCTTGTAAAAGCTGAGCACGTTTTTTCAGACTCCGAAAATGTTACTGAATTAGAAAATCTGGATTCTTCACTTTGCAAAAACAGTCCAACTAAGGCTGTGATGCAGCAACTGGAAGCACTAGATATGGTGTTCTATGAGCTTGAGGATGGCTTAGAATATTAAAACAAGAGTTTCTCTCCTCAATGTAATTAACCATTAATTAATCCTTGGAATCCACTTTGGAAGCTACATATTTTGTAAAAGTTAGAGCAACAATCTTTGAATTTACAATAGAAATCATATAGTTCCTACTACTTTTTTCTCTCAAGACACATTTGTTACTTCTATTTGCCTTCAACATTTTTTGCTATGCATGTTCCTTAATGTGGTCATGTTCAATTTATGTCATCGAAGGACCATTTGATCCTTTTCAGCTGACAATATTCCTATACACGCAGTGACGAATATAATTTCGATTTTGTCCTCCTTGGTGGGGTTGAGCAAAACTATAACTTCGCATATCCGATAATCAGAGCCGATTTTGCATATTCGATAATCCTGGCCAGTTTTTTAGGATAGGTGATCTGAAAGATATCTTTCAAAAAAGATATCCCGATTAGAAATTTTGGATATCCATTACCAAGTTAGATATTGATTTTGGATACTCGGTATCCGAAATATGATCTCGTATTGATCAATTTAAGAATATCCAATCAAATATCTAACATAACGTGTATATTTATTTGCTTCAATTTTTTACCACTTCGGGAAACAACAATATATATTTGCGTACTACATGTCTATAAAAATAACAATAAGTGTTGGACACTGGTTCATGAATTTATCTATATCGGATCCAAAAATTAATGGATATCGGATAACCAAAAAATTTGATTATGGATACAATATTGGCGATCTTGAATATTTGATACATATTCAACCGTACCTCAGATTAAGGTCGGATATGAACTTGTCTTTTTTTTGTGACTAAACAAATCCATCTAATATACAATTCTCGAGACTCGATTTTTACAGTGAACAAATATAGTTGGGACATTATATTATATTGATTTCCGAAACAACCCTCAAGGTTGAAATCGTTGTTGGTTAATATTGTATTGAAAAGATCGCATATAATTAGGACGGGTAACATCAAATTTTCCAAGAATAATTAGTCACTTCATATATGTGAAATATAGGCTGTCACTCAATGTCTTGATATTATTAGTCATTTCATAAAATTGAAAATATAGGCTGTCCACATTCTTGAATATCTTGATGTTTCCTAACTAGCAAACTTGATCATTTTAAAACCAACTAGATGACCTGTAAATAAGATCATATAATCAAGTTCAATATCATCTTATTTTCTCTGTGTCTGGAGTTGCATAGCATGCCACTCGTGCACATATATTTTGCTATTCAAATGTGCCTACCTTAGAAACAAAGGCCCGCATTCATTGCTTCAATAACACTAGTATACTACCTCATATATATATACATGAAGTCTATGGCTTAAGAACATCAACCATTTTATCTTCCAAGCTTCAAATTCATATCGCCTTACACACCAATTTCATCTAACATAAAACAATGGCTGGTTCTATCCGAAGAACTACTTCTCACGTTCGTTCAAGCAGTTGGCCACCTAAATCTCACCCTCTAGACTCGCGTGTTGAGGCTCTCTTGCTCAAGATCACTACCTCCAAAGCCGATCCCTCTTCTACTGCGTCATCCATATGCAACAACTTATCTGACATCAAGAATTTGTATGAAGGCATCAACGATTTAATCCAATGTCCACTAAATCAACAAGCCCTTTCCCTTGAACAGCATCAAGATGGCATCGAAGAGGTTCTCGAAGGATCTCTTGGCTTATTGGATGCTTGTTCATCTTCCAACGATGTTCTGTCCTTGTTGAAAGAATCCATAGTAGAGCTTCAATCTTGCCTTCGACGAAAAAGTGGTGAACAAGAAAAGCAGGTTCATGCTTATTTGATGTCAAGGAAGAAAATCCAAAAAATGGCTAACAAATGCTTAAAAAAGTTGAACAGAATGAACTTCCAAAAAGAAGGAAGCTACAATAATGTTTCAATTGCGAGAATGCTAAAAGAAGCAGAGATGGTTAGTTTCTTCACATTGAAGTCTATATTGGCTTATGTTTCTGAACCAACAACGAAGGCGAAGAGTTGGTCATTGATGACAAAATTGATGAACTCTAAACACATATCAAGTGAGACACAAGCATATTCCAATGAAATAAATAAGATAGATATGGCTATTTTTGCTTTTGAAGGGAAGAAGACAAGTAGAGATGTGGAAATGGCTCAAGATTTGTTGCTACAATTAGCAACACTAGAGTCAAGTGTTCAAGAAATTGAAGGATCCTTGGAGTTAATATCTAGATGCCTACTAAGAACAAGGGTTTCCCTTCTTAATATTGTTAGCCAATAGTTCCTCCAATTTGGGAAACACGATTTTGTAAAGATAGAATCAAATGTACAATCCATACACATCAAAGAAAATATTTAATTGAAATACATTATCATATAAAAGCAAGGCTTTTTTTTGGCTTTAAATTATTTTTGTGATATAGAAGTATTGCCACGGAGAATGAAAGATATCAAGGGTCATAATTGAGATAAAAGTTTGCCATGCCCATGTAACTGTGATGGGTCCGAAGAAATACTTTTACAATTTAAGAAAGGAAAATTTGTGAACACGTGCAAATAAAGGTCACTTTTAAAAATAACTACCAAACAAAACCATATTTCACATTAACTATAATTACCCGCCCAATACGAATCTCTATATTATAAGGAGGAGAGACACCAAACTTAATATATTGCCTAATTTACCTTTGTTGTTTAATTAATAATTTATAGGAAAAAAATAATTTATCATAAAAAATAAATAATGAATTAATGAGAAAAATTACATAAATAAACCACTTATAATTATCCCACAATCCCACTACATCACAAAAAATAACTACCCACCACCCACTCACCCAACCTCAATAAATAAATAACATAAAAAAATTGATTCAAAATACCAAAACTACTATAATATAATTTTTGCACACAGTGTGTGCATATAAGGCTAGTACTATATAAATGCAGCAGCACCTCCCCTAAAACTCATAAGCCAATTTCTTCATAGGTCAAAGTTATGCTTTCAAATCTTTATTTTCCGACATTTTTTTCCAGCAAGCAGTACATTCATTCCCATACAACAACAACCACAATAACCGAGCCTTATTCCCAAAATGATTTGGTGTCGGCTAACATGAATCGTCATCTGAAACTGTAGCAAAAGGAGATAGCATCGACAAGTGTGATAAGAAGTTTTTAAATGGTTGAAGTTTTAAAAAGTTTTTTAAAAAAGTTTTACACAAAGAAGTTTTAAACGGTAAACAAATAAATAAAGTAATCACACCCTTTCCTTCACGTGAATACTACCCTCCACCTACTTCTATCCAATACCATGCTCTCCTCATCCCAAGATTCAGATTCAGATTCAGATTCAGATACAGATTCAACACCACTTCATTCCCATCTCAACTAATATTCCAGATTCAGCTCAAAATTCGGGCAATGTCACCATTTATGTATAATATAACTCTCCCCATAAACATACAATCAGCGTCGATTGCAATGGATTATATATAGATGATAACCACATAACAAGTCATGACGATGATATAAGAGAAGAGTTCAAAGTACTTAGCAGGATTCATAAGTGGCATCCTTCTTGGTGCAGTGCACATGAACGAGACTCCTCCATATAGTCGGTAGCAGCTTCGAAGTCAAGGTGTAATCAGCTCACACTTCAGTTGCTTTAGCAGTGAGTCTTCCTTTGTCTCTAGCCCCCTAGCTCATCAATGAGCAACACCTATCTATGAAAACTTTGCCAAAGACGAGTAAAACACTCAGTAAAAAATAACCAAAGTTAATTAAATCAAGAAGAACAAAAGGAAATGTAATAGAAGCAGAGAACTGACTGCTTTCAAAAGACAGATAAGCATCTTTGTATAAAGAGACCAATAAAAACCACATTCAACTGTGATTCAAGGATTTTATGAGCAGTTTCTCAGTACAAAAATGACCTCCACATTCAAACCTATGACAAAAAAAGTAAGAATAGATCATATTCAGGCTTGTCAAAACACCTCCCAACTATCTAGTCCGAACAAGATTTCACAAGCAAGGATCATCCGGGAAATAAAATTTCGAATCAGATTTGCTCTTTCTGTTAGAGATTTAGTTAAGATTGTAGACTGTAGAGAATGTTTGAGTCACCAGATAATTTACCATGTCAGCATATCCAAGGGTTTCAACATGACCAATGTTACAAGGAACGAAGTTCGATTCGAAACGGGGAACGAAAACGGATACGCGGAACGCTTACCCTTAGTGAATCGGGAACGTTTCGTAATAAATTTAGAATATTTGAAAATAAATAACAAAAAGGAGGAATGCTACTGTGTAAGAGTACAAGTGATATATGCTCATTTATTGGGACTATTGGTGTCCACATTAATAATTAAGAAAAAGAAAAAGAAAAAGAAAAAGAAAATAGATAAAAAGGGATCTCAATCACTGTGCTAGCAGAAGAAAAAGGAAACTAATATACAGCATAGAAGAGGTAAAAAGTAAATGTTCATATTGGGACTTTTGACTTGGTCCACGTGCTAAACTGACTTGGTCCACGCCCCAGGAACTAAAGCAAACAGTAAACTCTCATATCACTCATAATTTATTCTCGAGACTTCTTCAACATTTTATCGCTTTTCTTCAAGTTTCATCGGTTTCTCTCACCTCTCTACCATTACCGAAGACGAAGAGATTACACCCAGAGAAATGGCGACGAGAAAAGGAAGCTTCTGACACTAATGAACCGGAACGTCGCCTCAAGCGATCTGGGACGCGTTCGCCCCGCGATTCGGAACGAACGATCTGGGTCGCAGTTCGGGGCTCCGTCCCACGTTCCCGGTATCTATGAACATGACACAAAGACAGTAATCTACATGAGGAAAGAATTCAGTCATCAAAGGCCAATCGTCTCTTGGAAAAATCCTACTCAAACGGTCACTAACATTGTTTTACTTTTGAACACCATTCTTATCTCTAACCTCTAAGTCAAATTCTTGCAGCAAAAGCATCCACCTCAGTAAAAAAGGCTTCGATTCTCTCCTTTCCCAAAGATATTTAAAGCGATATGGTCTAAACTTTTCCGAGGCAAAAATGACGGCATACATTCCTTTTTCAATCACACTATAGCTACATTGGGGGAGGGGTCAAATGATTAAGAAGCATAATGGATCACATAAGACTCTTTATATTTCTTGTGCCCTAAAACAGCTCATAATAAGTATGGAGAACGGTCAAAATTCCATGGTTCGAAAATGCGGTTTCAGCCGTTATGATGTCACGGTAACGAAGAGATATAGTAGTCGTACCACCACATATCGGCTGAGACCACAAGATATCGCTTGAATCGGCCAATAACATAGTTTTTCATTTTACAAATTTAAGTTGTGGATATTATTACTTTGGTAGATTTGAAAACCTTTACAATCGCAACCAATACGATACGATACGACGTTGTTTTAACACCAAGCAAAATACTCAATAAGTGGACTCGGCAACCAATGACGTTAACACACATTGAATAAAATTGATTTTTCTTTAACTACTCTTACCACATTGATTTCTAAATTTGCTGGAAATGAATTAAATGGTACAGTTTGCGAAATTTGTTTTGTTTTATCACTAACTGATATGTGTCTCTATTGCAAAGTGAAATATTAATGTTTTAGGAGGTTTTTCTAGTCAAATCAAAGAAATTAGGACCCTTTTTCATTAACTTATATTGAGGGTTGGAGAGTCCATTCTAACCTAAGGTATGTACCTAGACCAGTATTTCACCATATGACATAAGGTATGGTCTTGTATGATTAGGTATGGGGGAAATGATGGTCTACATCAGACCTTAGGTTACGATGGTATCTCCAACCCTCATTATATGTTGGTCAAATGGTCATATTTTCTTTGATGTTGACTAGAAAACCTAGTGCAACATTAACATTTTCCATTTGTACACCGGGGCACATAATTGTTCATCAAGAAAAATCAAAACAAATTCTGCAAACTCTAGGCTTAATTTCATTGCCAAAATACTCACTAATTAAATAACGGAGTAAATTCTTTAAGAGATTCCATAATTGCCAGTCTAATAAAAGTTAGGGGCTAGTTTTTATTATATGATCTAAACTAAGTGAAACCATATAAATTAGCAATAATTCACACCCATACTTCATGCAGGAATAGATGAGGGTGTGCAAGGAGGCACAAGGCCACAAAATGATAAGGGCCCTAATATATATTATTAAACTTTTACTTCATATTTGAGAAAATCACTAGCTACCATTTTAGTTTGCGCTCAAACGTAAATAAAAGGCAAAGCGCAAGTCATCTAGAGTCAAACTGGACCCACATTGACCAAAGTCAAGGTCCAACGAAGGCAATCAAAGAAGCCCAACTCAGGAGATGAGACTCTGAAATAGTCTAGAGACTTCTAGAAGCATCGAGGAGAGTACGGGGAGCGTACTTATCTAGGCGGTTTCCAGTTCTTTGGGAAGTTATCCACCGCGGGTTTATATGAATGACAACTATATTTTCCAAGAAACCTCTCCAACCTCGGCTATAAATAGAGGGTTTCACACTTTCACTAGGCAGTAGGGATGTCAGTGGAGCGGGTTTTGTGGAGACCCGCCCCGCACCCGCCCCAGTTAGGTGGGGAATGGGGAAGGTTTCGCGGGGATAGGGATGAAAACCATCCCCGCCATGGGTAATGGGGGGGGTGGATGTTAGTCCATACCCGCCCCATCCCCACCCGCCCCGTCATAGGTATTCTCTAAAGGCCTAAAATCCTAAATGTTATTAGCTGTTTACTAGTGCTTTCATTTGATATTTTTATTTTCCAAAGGCCCAAAGGCTAAAATCCAAAATTACTTTTAAACTTTTATTTTTCCTCTCCCTTAACCCTAATAGATTGGGGCGGGGATGGGGCGGGTGCGGGGATTCGCGCGGGGATAGATTTTATCTTGTCCCCGTTGGGGCGGGGATGTGGACAAGATTTTCCCCCGCCATGGGTGATGGGGCAGGGATGGAGATGAGTTTTTTACGCGGGGATGGGGATGCCAACATCCGCCCCGCCCCATTGACATCCCTACTAGGCAGAAAAGGACATCATCAAACACAACACAAGAAATATATTCTCTATAGAATCTAGCCTAGTTTAGCATAGTTTTAGGTAGTAAATCGGTAAGAACTCTTCATGTTCTAAGCCTCCCTTTGTTGCTTTTCATTGAGTGCGGGAAAGATGACGGTATACCTCTCTTTGTTCCTCAATTAAGCTTGATATTACTTTCTTTTTTCTTTAAAAGTTTGTGTAAGACCGGAATTGATGCATACATCAATGAAATAAGCATTTTCTCTACAATGTTAACGGCATCTTGTCTCTTCTATTTGATGTTATTTCCTTAGTAAATTTACTCCCTCTTGAGTTAGGGTTTTTGCCTATAGGTTTTTACCTTTCACTTGAAAGGGTTTTTCCTTTAGGCTTAGTTTAATTAAATTTTTTTATTTTCTTTATTTCCTTAAGAATAGGTTGTAATTAATTTATTTTAAAAAGATAAGATTAGTTTACAAGATAAGATTAGAATTCTTTAAAGATATGAGTTAGAGGATTGATCCTAACCACATTCGGTTTTCTTATATTTATCTTGTTAGACTTGGATTATTTATTATCTTAATTGTTTTAGGATTAGGCGTGGCTTAGGGTTGTTAGGCGCCATTAGCTTCTTTATTTATAGGTTTGTTTTACATCAATAAAAAATCAGATTTGAGTTATTAAAATTTCATGAGCCTTGCTTATGATTTACGGTTGCGTATCTTGCTTGTTTAGCATTGAAGAAAGACTGAGATCGATCTACTACCCCTTTGGACCGAGATTCAAAGGTTACTATCCCCATTATTGATTTGTTTCGTTTACTCCATTAAACTACACACCCAAACAACCATCTTTTTAATTAAAACTTCACATAAAATCGTTCCCTTGAACCCTAAAACATTCATCCACCCTCAAGAACCCTAAAATAACAATCTTTTCATTGAAATACATATCAATAATGGGGATAGCAATCTTTAAATTTCGGTCCAAAGGGGTAAAAGATCGATCTCATTTTCTCTTCAATGCCAAACAAGTAAGATACTCAACCGTAAATCATAAACAAGGCTCATGAAATTTTAATAACTCAAATCTGATTTTTATTGATGTAACACAAACCTATAAATAAAGAACCTAATGGCGCCTAACAACCCTAATCAGCCACGCCTAAGCCTAATCCTAAAGCGATTAAGAAAAAATAATCCTAGTCTAACAAGCTAAACACGCCTAAACCTAATCCTAAAGCCATTAAGATAAAAAATAATCCTAGTCTAACAAGATAAAGATAATAAAACCGAATATGGTTAGACTAATCCCCTAACTCATATCTTTAAAGAATCCTAATCTTATCTTTTAAACTAATTTTACCTTTTTAAAACAAACTAATAACAGCCTAATGTTAAGGAAATAAACTATATAAAGAAAATAAAGAAACTTAATTAAAATAAGCCTGAAATAGGAACATCCCTTTAAAGGTAAAAACCTATAGGTAAAAACCCTAACTTTAAGAGGGAGTAAATTTATTAAGGAAATCATATCACTATTTTTTGCATTTATATTGCACACTATTTTGAGTCATTGTAAGTTAGTGTCTATTGAGTTAGCGAGGATCTCTTAGAATGAAGCCAATGGATGATCCCATATTTAGGATTATCAATTATATTATTAATTCACACTCTTCCACCTCATTCATGATCCCCTGTTAAAAATCCCATCATTTTTGTTTACCCCAGTGGATGATCTACTATGTTTATATTATTTCTCTTACCTTTTACCATATATAAACTTTTCATTTGTTGACAGCTGTGGGCCACACACAAATCAGTATTTCTCTCTTGTTCTGCCATGTACCATACCCCATATTTTATGTCACTTAAAAAACCAAGATGAATTGGTCCTTGTTGAAGGACCATTCATCAGTTCTCTCGCCTCTTTTTTCTCTCCTTCTTAATTTAATAATATGATTTTCACACTCTCTCTCCCCAAAGACCAATGGTGGTCTATCCATTGGCTCCCCTCTTAATTCTAAGAACCGATAACCTTTAGTAGAGCGAATCACCTCCTTTCTGGACCACTTTGCGAGCGACATCTTTGCTTGTTTACAAATTTTGTACCAACATCACCCTTGTTTTCACCCTTAATAATAAATTTCATTGATATATCCTTAAAGTTCAAATTTCCACACTCCAACTTTCCATCTTTATATTTTATAAATTTAGTGCCTAATTTTCACGTGAGAACCGGGCCGCCAAACCTTCAAGACAACCCTGACTTCGTGAAAGATAACAATACTAACAATCATATCAATCTAAACTCAATTCTGGTTATGTGTGCAGCTCATATCTTAACAGTCTATTTACTGCCCCAGAAAATCACAAAAAGATTGACTTCTTTGTTCCTTAACTTCTGGTGGCGATCTTGTGCTGATAAAAAGCCAATCTATTGGAGAAAGCAGACTCTTCTAGAAAGCCACAAATGGGAGGGAGGACTAGCCATGAGAAACATAGCTGCCTTCAACAAAGCACTTGTTGTTAAGCAAGCTTGGCGAATACATAATAATCCAGATTCCTTGCTGGCAAGAATAATTAAAGCAAAATACAAAGCAGATCCAATCTCGGTCTTTGCGCAAAATGAAGTAGCCCCAGTCCCGAGGCAAGCTTCATATGCATATAGAAGCCTATTTAAGGCGACTAAAGAGCTGGCCGGCGGAATTGGACACCTAGTGGGTAGGGGAACTAAGATTAAATTTTGGGAGCATAAATGGATTGGGCCAGAGAAGATAAGACAAAGGAACTCGGCAAACCAGGATGAGCAGCCGCCGGAAATGGTACAAGATTTCATAACTCAAGATAACCAGTGGAATTCCAGCCTCGTGAGAAGATGGGTGAAAAAGGAACAGGTTGAACAGATCCTTGCTACTCACATCCCGGCTCAGTATACAGAAGACAGAGTCATCTGGGCGCTAACTCACAATGGTGCGTACACTGTTAAATCGGCCTATTGGCTAGTCCTGAAAGGAGAGAGGAGAGAAAGTAGGAAATATGAATTCTGGAAGAAAATGTGGAACTCCAGTCTCCTACCGAAATGGAAAATTTTCATCTGGAAGCTAATGCACAATGCATTAGCGGTCAAGAGTAATCTTAAGAAAAGGCTAATTACAGAAGACGATTCTTGCCAAGTGTGTCACCAAGGAGAGGAATCATTAGCTCACCTTTTCCGAGACTGTGACATCATCAAGCGTATCTGGGCTACGGGAAATCTGGGGATTCGAACAGAACAGGTACAGTTCATAAGATTTAGTCAATGGTTCAAAGACCTTTGGTGCTATCTATACACGAAGGGAGATGAAGAGATAGTCCAATTTACCACAACGTTATGGGCGATATGGCTCCATAGGAATAGTGTGGTAATGGGGAAGGATGGAGTAGACCCGACACAAATTTTCTTCTTGCAAAGGGAATGCATGCTTAGATGGAAGGCAACGCAGAATGGCTCTCATGGTAAACTATCTAAACTCCCTAACCAAAATGGAGCCAACGGGCACAGGGTGGAAAAGTGGGAACAGGGAAGCGCGCAGGGGAGGGATACAATTACAATTCAAATTGATGGTGCATGGAAAAATCCTACTAAGAGAAAAAGGAGCGAATGGGGAGCAGCCATTGGGTGGTGGAGTGAAGATAGTGACGGGGGCATAGCAGGAGCGGAAAGAATTTTTGCAGTGTCGGCAGCGCAGGCAGACGCCATGGCTCTTCTTAAAGGGATTTCAGAGGCAGCAAAATATTCTCAAAACATCCATATTAAAACAGATAGTGTTGTCCTAGTGAGAGCATTACAGAGTCCGTTGGCAGCTCCAACCCAGTTACAAGCCATTATTAAAGAAACCATTAGTATATCAAATAGATGTTCGTATGTTAAATGTACTAAAGTAGGTAGCAATAATGTTGCTAGGGCTCACGATCTGGCAACTAAAGCTAGAAAAGGCATTTTGTAATGAGTTTTTCTATTGGTAATACAATTGATTTCTCTTCGCCAAAAAAAAAACAAAAAACAATCATATCAAAGTTATAAATTTGGAAAAATTGAGTAAGAAGAAGACCTTATGAATTTAATACTCAAGACCCCACGACTCGCCATCGTTGGAAGATGTCTTAAGTTCCCACAATTATGCGCCCCTGTAGAAATTAGGGGTTTATATGGGTTAAAAATACACCCAAGTCAGATACTCCCAACAATCAAATTGAAGAAAATTACTTACCAAAAAAATTAACTCTAATTTGCTCCATAGTTCCTAAATTCGGTCGTGAAATAGCTGTACAATGTTGTTGAAATTAAGAAAGCAATCTTCTTTAGGTTACTATGCTATGGAGTATGGAGGAGGAAGGAAAATTAGCTTCTTTTGATTTCTTTCGATTTAACTGGCGCTTTATGTACGAAAGGCAAAGGGTAGATCCTACACTCGAGACTACAATGTGCATGGCACTCTCGAATGTACATTAGGAGCATTTAAATGTACATTAGTTCAAATTCAAAAAACAACTGCCCCACCAATATGTAAGATGTTCATTTATTTCATGTTATTATTCATTCGCAAACTTAATTTGTTCATTTACGGATATCAAATGTACGTTACAAAACTAACTTAATTATTCCCAAAAAGCACTTATACTCACCATTTACATTCAAAATTTTTCAAATTCAAAATTTTGCCAAAACGGCGGAATGTACATCAAAAGCATTTAAATGTACATCCGTTCAAATACTGATGTACATTTCAATGCTTTTGATGTACATTCATGCCTTTTTGGCAACAATTTGAATTTTGAATGTACATGGTGATTATAAGTGATTTTTGAGCGGGAATGAACTGATGTACATTTAAATGTTTACAATGTACATTCCCGCCTTTTGTCAAAATTTTGAATTTGAAAGATTTTGAATGAAAATGGTGAGTACAAGTGATTTTTGAGCAGGAATATACATTGGAAGCATTTAAATGTATATCAGTTCAAATTCAAAAATCATTTCAAATTCACAACTTGATTTTTGAACTGATCTACATTTAAATGCTTCTAATGTACATTCCCGCCTTTTGTCAAAATTTTGAATTTGAAAATTTTTGAATGAAAATGATGAGTATAAGTAATTTTTGAAAAAATTAAGTTGGTTTTGTAATGTACATGTGATATCCGTAAATGAACATACTTCCTCCATATCAAATTAGTTGTTAAACTTTCCAAATAAATAAACTTCTTATTAGATGCTACACTTCTTTATTTGGCTTTTCCTTCTCTCTATCTCTCTCCTACCACATGGCTTTTACCCTCTATCTTTCTCACATCAAAAAACTGCATTGGAGTCTGCAAAAAAAAAGTGTAGCAACTAATTTGATACGGAGGAAGTATTAAGTCTGTGAATTAACAATAACATCAAATAAATGAACATCTTAAATACTGGTGTGGACAGTTGTTTTTTGAATTTGAACTGATGTACATTTAAATGCTCCTAAAGTCCTAATGTACATTCGAGAGTACCATGCGCATCGTACACTCGAGTGTATGATCTAATTTGCGCCAAGGAGGAAATTTTTGAAGTTCGTTTGCTCGCCTGTGTCTCACGTGGGGATTGAAGACTATTTAACTCCCTTCTTCATCTTATTTTTTCTTTTTTTTTGTTATCTTTTCGTCAATCGATTTCAGTATTCTCCCCATTTTATTTTTAGTTCAACCAATTTGGTTGGGTTCAGTTCAAGCAATTTTATTTGGTTCACTTCAACTCAGTTTAGTTTTTTTCAGTTTCGTGCAGTTCAACTTCATTCATCATTTAACCATTGCATTAATATTAGTGAATCTATTGGGTCAGACCGTCTGACTCAGACGGACCTGCTTCTCGTCATTTCTCTGTTCATCTTCTTCCTCCACCGCCGCCGCTCCGCTGCTCCTTCTTCATCTTCTTCGTCCGCCGCGCCGCTGCTCGTTCTTCTCCATCTTCTTCCTCCGCCGCCGTCGCAGTCAGCCACTCTCAAGCACCTCCACCACCATGCTCAACTTGAGATTCCAATCTCTTCAACTCTGCTTCGTCCAATTTGGTCACCATCTCTCTCCGTCTTCGAATCTCTGCTTCTGTAATCTGTAGTGGGGATGTGCGATCAAGAGAGAGAGTGTGAGAGAGTTAAAAGGATGAGTAGGATGACAATGAGTTAGTGTTTCAGTTAAAAGGATGAAGGTATGTAGTTACTCCCTTTTTTCATTTGCTTCTAATTTGCTTCTATTTAGAACTTATTTTATTTCATTTACTTAATTTTTTTTCAGTTAGACTAAAACACGTAAATGAAACAATTAGATAAGTAACTGAACTTAAAAAACATCCAACTGAAATAAAAAAGATCAACTGAAATTTTTTTGAAACCAACTGAAACAAAAATGAAACCAACTGAAAAAAAAATGAAACCAACTGAAAGTCGTCCGACCAAATGTTATGGTCAGACGCGTCTGATCCAATACCTTCTCTTAATATTATCAATATTGGTGATCTAATTTATTTTACTAATTACTCTTGTTATTTTTATTGCCAGAAATTATTTTGCTAATTATTCCCTCTGTTTGTTTTTAATTGCTAAGGTTTGCTTTGGGGATAACCAAGGAAATTTATGAAATTTATACAATGATTGTTTGGGGAATAGATAAAGTTGTTTGGAGAATTGATAAAGTGTGAGAGAAAATGTTGTAAAAACTAAAAGTGTGGGTGATTGGGTATTTAATGATAAAAGAAAATGACGAGTGGGTCCCAAGAGTATGGAAAATTGGAATATGAAGTTGTGAAAGTTTACAAAAATAGTAAAAGTGAAAGTATAACAATTAAAAAGAAACGTTCAATAAAGGAAAGTGTAACAATTAAAAACAAACTTCCAAAAAAGAAAAGTGTAACTATTAAAAACAAATGGATGTAGTATATCGTTACTCATTATTAATAGTATTATTATTAGGGTTGAGCATGGGTTCGGTTGGTGCGGTTTGAGACATAACGTAAACCAACTTACACAAAAATAGTTTGAGATTTTTCCGAACCAATCCAAATTGTATTCTGGACCAAACAAACCGAAATCACACCACATAAAACAATTTGGTTCAGTGTGATTTTCAGTGTACCGATATTTTATCTCAATACGAGTATTCTAATCTGCAATTATTGTTTTATTTTAACGACTAGATATTCACTATCAAAAGTCCTCCAAACTAGAAAAAGGATGTAATTAAACTATGTTAGCAATCTTAACATCCAAACCACCAAGAAATCTTACCAGAGTTTGAGGTTCATCCTCTTGTACTTCACACTTCATGAGATATGACTCGAATTCCCTTGCATATGCCTCCACTGAATTCGAACCTTGTTGTAGGTGGTGGAACTTGGAAAAGTTCTCTTGAACATAATAGGTAGGAAGAAATTTCTTCTTGAGTAGCTTCTTCATCTTCGTCCAATCTCTGAGCTTTTCCTTCCCTTCTCTTTCTCTCTTGCTGCACTTACTAGCCCACCATGTTGATGCATACTTTCTAAGCTTGAGAGCAACAAGCTTGACCTTCCTATCCTCCCGAATTTGTTTATAGTCAAAGACTCTTTCAACAGTCCTTAACCATTCTACAAACTCATCTGCATCTAACTTTCCATCATACTCAGGAAGATCCACCTTAAAGTCATTGAAGTTTCATTGACCATTTAGGATGGATGGAACCCTAGATGAATCGTCATTATCTCCATCTGAACCCTCAAAGGGTTCGTCTCCTCTCTGTCTTCTCAACCTCAAGGACAAATTCCTCACTTGATCTTGAAGTAAGGTCATTCTGGCCTCACTTGCATGCCTCTCTTCCTCCATCATGGTGATCCTCTCTTGTAACTGTTCGTTGGTTTGGCTAGTTCCAGACATTGTGTTTAGGGTTTGTGTTTGGTCGAATGTAGGCTAGGATATGTGTTGGCTCTGATACCAAAATGTTATATTCTGGCTATGCTCTAGGCAGATTAGGTTTGATTATGAAAAATGATGATAAATTAAGCTTTACTTAAATTAACTTAGATACAGAATTCACCACTAAGTCAAAGGTCCTAAGAAAACCACTTGATTCAAGCTTAAAAATCAAGCTAGCATAGGCGCCTAGATTAATTGAGAATTAATCAAAGCAAAATAAACTCGAAAGTTTTCAATGTATAAATCGTCCAATGTGTTTTATTAATGAATTGTGCCCTTTAAATACATGTCCTTGATTCTCTAAAACATAATTGTTGAAAATAAAAAGAATAATTAAACTAATTAAGCTAAAAACCTATCCTAACTAGGGTTGAAGTCGATCATTGCTCAAACTCTATCATTTTGTGACCATTTTCCTTGATGTTCTCACTTATCTCTTCAAAGTAGGAAACCAAACCCTAAAATGATTAGGTTAGGCGCCTAAGATGAGCTTTGGAGGGAAAATTATTCCTTTTGCTTGATCTCTTAGCTTTGGCCGCCCATTTTGTGTAGAAGATAGAACTTGGCCGCCCATTTTGTGTAAAGATAGAAGTTCCCTCCTATCCTTATCTCTAGTTGAACCCTAGGCGCCATTTTCTGATGTTTAGGCGCCATTTTCTTGCTTCACTCGTCCATGCTTCATTCAACCCTAGTTGACTTTCTACTTACTAAAAATGAAATTACAACTCAACTAAGACTTTCCTAGTTAATCTAATATGACATTAAATTAACTAAGAGTACATTTTATTAACTAGACTCCTAATAAAGCAATAAAGATAGTAACTAAGTCAATAATTAATTAACTAAGCTAAGGACACTTTCAAGGGACTTAAAGGACTCAATAGTCTTAAGGGAATTCAAAACATCCCTTAGCACACAAGCAACCATGTTCTTGGTCTTGGCATCAATGGAATCAAGGGAGCTAGATGGACCTCAATCATCCTCTCCTTCTTTGGAGGAGTTTGACCTCAAACTTGGTAGCTCTTCTTCATCATCATAGAAAGGACTCAAATCAGCAACATTCAATGTGGCTGAAACTCCATAGTCTCCTGGCAACTCGATCTTGTAGGCATTGTTGTTGACCTTTTCAATCACTCTAAATGGACCATCAGCTCTAGGACTAAGCTTGGACTTTCGTTTAGAAGGAAAACGTTCCTTCCTTAGATGAATCCAAACCATGTCACCCTCTTTGAATTGGACATCTCTCTTTTTCTTATCAATCCTCTCCTTGGGTTTCTCATTGGCTTTTTCAATCTTTCCTCTCACATACTCATGCAGCTTTTGGATCTCTTTCACTCTATTTTCGGCTTCATGGCTATATTTTGTGGGGGTAGGGAAAGGGGCTAGGTCAATAGGGGTGCAAGGGTTTTGACCATAGACCACAAAGAATGGACTAAGGCCAGTAGTCTTGCTAGGAACTCAATTGTAGGCAAACTCAGCATGAGGTAGCATCTCCTCCCATTGTATAGGGCTTTTTGTAGCTAGGGCTGGAATTAGGGTTCCTAGGGTCCTATTGGTGACCTCTGTTTGGCCGTCAGTTTGAGAATGGCTATAGGTACTGAACTTGAGCTTTGTTCCCATCTTCTTCCAAAGTGTAAGCCAAAAGTGACTTAAGAACTTTGGGTCTCGATCACTAACCATCATCTTTGGCACTCCATGCAACCTAACAATGTCCCTGAAATACAAGTTAGCACAAGAAACAACATCGTTAGTAGTGCAGCACGCCACAAAGTGCGCCATCTTGGAAAACCTATCAACCACCACCATGATTGAATCCTTTTGGCGTTGGGTTCTAGGTAATCCTGTAATAAAATCCAAGCTCACATCTTCCCATGGTGCTTGAGAGATAGGAAGAGGCATAAACATCCCTTGAGGTAGTAAATGACCCTTAGCCTTTTGGCATATCAAGCACCTCTTAATCAAAAACTCCACATCTCTCGCCAATCTAGGCCAAAGGAAATACTCACTCACAAGCATAATAGTCTTTTCTATCCCAAAGTGGCCAGCAAGCCCACCTTCATGAAACTCCTTGACTAAGGACACTCTCATAATGTGCCTTGGAATACATAGGCGATATCCTTTAAAAAGAAACCCCTTTAAGAGGTAATAATCACCACTTGGACGATTATGGCACTTTTCAAACAATACACCAAAGTCCTTTTCCTCCACATAGCATTCTTTCAATAACTCAAGCCCCATCACCTTAGGGCTTAAGGTAGAAAGCAATAGGTACCTCCTAGATAAGGCATCAACACCTTTGTTCATCTTCTCTGCTTTATGCTTAATAGTAAAATGGAATGTTTGAAGGTATTCCACCCACTTAGCATGTCTAGGTTGCAATTTCTGTTGGCTTTGAAGGTACTTAAGCACCTCATGATCAGAATGGAGAATGAACTCCTTAGCAATGAGATATTGTCTCCAATGGTCCAAGGCACGAACCAAAGCATAAAATTCTTTGTCATAGGCCGAGTACTTCCTCTTTGCTTCATTCAATTTCTCACTAAAGTAGGCCAAAGGCCTTCCATTTTGAGACAACACAACTCCAATTCCCACGCCAGATGCATCACATTCAACCTCAAAAACTTCATTAAAGTTAGGTAAAGCTAAAATAGGAGCACTAATCAATTGAGCTTTTACCTCTTCAAACGCCTTGTTGGCTTGTTCACTCCACTCAAACTTCTTTAACTTTGTGATCTCTGTAATTGGAGTCATAATAGCACTGAAATTTCGAACAAACCTCCTATAAAAGGAAGCTAGTCCATGAAAGCTTCGAACTTGTTGTATTGAGGTAGGAGTAGACCACTCCTTGATTGCTTGGACCTTCTTCTCATCAGCCTTGATCCCATCTTTAGAGATAATGAAACCTAGAAACCCAACTTGACTAGAAAAGAAGTGACATTTCTCTAAATTACCATACAAGCATTCGGCCCTCAACACACTAAACACTTTCTCTAAGTGTTTTGCATGCTCAAATTCATTCATGCTATAGACAAGTATATCATCAAAGTAAACTACTACAAATCTGCCCAAAAAAGGCTTCATAGTTTGATTCATTAAGTGTTAGTTAATAGACAATGGAACAAGTGGAAACCGGATAATCACCACTCCAAGGCATGGAAACTACGCTTTCCTATTAGTTTTATTTCGCCCCTCTAGGATCACCGGGTTACACGAAACAACTAATGAGATACAATGGAGTAACAATTCACTTCTATGATCTTAGAAGAGAATCCTTAAGAACTTGTGTTTGATGTGTTTATGAAGAATACTTAAGAAAGTTAATCATAAATTCTTAAGCAAGCAATCAAGGTTGTGTCAAGGATGGAGATCACCTCCTCCTTTTATAGTCACACATGCAAGGGCCCTCATTAAGGACCTTTAATAGGCTCCTTAATAAGGCCCTTAAATCAGAGAATAAATCAGCCATTTAACCATGCAATAAACCATGAAAAACTGACCAAAACGCTTCAACGGACATAAACGGATACATCGCAAACTGAAGCGTCACGGGCAGTACCCAGTCGCGACTCGCGACCATGGGTCGCGGCCCGCGAGCTGGCTGCCCTCCTTATTCTCTTTGTTTTTCCGGAATTATTTCTACAACTTCTTTTAATTCCCCCATATGTGATTATCCAAACCCATTACCCTTACAAATGTTCCAACAATCCTCCTCCCATTTGTAGGGTAATGTTGAACGGTTTACCTCATGCAAAATAATAAACAAACATGCTCATGCATCATACAAATATCTAACGATTGAATTTCCACTAGTAAATGTAAACTTAACAACAATTAAGATTGAGATGATAGATTAAGCTTTGAATCATTCAACCACTACAAATTATTGAAGTTACAAATACACATAAGCACAAAACTAATGTTCTTTAAAACCTCCGACACCTTAGTAGCCATGGTGTCCATATCCATTCATGAGCATTCCAAGTCAAGCCTAGACTAGTTGAAGCGGCCAAACCCCTAGCTCATATAGGTAAATCTTTTCGCACATGCTCCTGCAATTGAGCACTTTATCAAAGATTTATTAAGAACTTTACATTCAACCTCCTTTACATTGCAGTACCAAGCACTAACCTTGGGATGTATATCACACAAGTGCTTCCAACCTTTAGAGAAAAGTACTATCCTCATTGAATTTGAGATCTAACGTTGTATTAGACATCAAATTGAGTTTTCCTTAGTTAAAGGTTGATCAATAGGCTTAAGACCCATCCCTTTGTTCATTTTGTTCACTAGTTCCCTTGACAACGATTTTGTAAACGTATCCGCCAAGTTTACACTAGACCGAACAAAATCAATGGTTATACAACCATTCCTTATCATTTCACGTACATAGCTATGTCTAACCCCAATGTGCCTTGACTTGCCATTGTAGACTTCACTATACGCTTTGGCTATTGTGGATGCACTATCACAATGGATAGCTAGAGGAGACATTGGTTTGACCCATAAGTCAACCTCACTCAACACATTCCTTAGCCATTCCGCTTCTTGATAACAAGAAGCTAATGCGATGAATTCCGATGCCATAGTGGAATCGGTAATACATGTTTGCTTCTTAGATGCCCATGAGACGGCACCTCCTCCAAGAAGAAACACCCATCCACTTGTGGAAGAATAATCTTCCTTATTGGATATCCAACTAGCATCCGAGTACCCTTCAATGATTGAAGGTTCTCCCGTATAAGTTAAACCATAATCTTTGGTTTGTTCAAATACCTTAGTACTCTTCTCAAAGCTTGCCAATGTATCATACTAGCTTTACTAGTATACAGGCTAAGCTTGCCAATAGCAAATGCTATATCCGGCCGAGTGCTAGTCATAGCATACATCAAGCTTCCAACCAAGCTTGCATACTCCAATTGAGCAATAGGAGTACCACTACCCGGAACCAAGTGAATACTAGGATCCATTGGAGTAGCAAAATGAGACGAGTTTGACTCATTGTACCTCTTCACCACTTTCTCAATGTAATGAGCTTGTGATAAAGAAATAGTTCCTTTACCTCTCATTATTATAATACCAAGAATAACATCCGCTTGACCCAAATCTTTCATTGTGAAGCTACTTGAGAGAAAAGCTTTAGTATTTTCCACTTGTTCCAAATCCGTCCCAAAGATGAGCATATCATCTACATATAAGCAAATTATAACTCCTTTACCGTTATTATCAAATTTGCTATATACACATTTATCGGATTGATTTATTTTAAATCCATTAGCCAAGACTACATCATCAAATTTTTGATGTCATTGCTTTGGTGCTTGCTTAAGTCCATACAAAGATCTAATCAACTTGCAAACCTTAGACTCTTGACCTTTGACCACAAAACCTTCGGGTTGCTTCATGTATACTTCCTCCTCCAATTCACCATTAAGGAATGTTGTTTTAACATCCATTTGGTGAATTACAAGACCATGAATCGCTGATAAAGCTATCAATAGTCTAATGGTAGTAATTCTTGCTACCGGAGCATAAGTGTCAAAGTAATCGATACCATATTTTTGCCTAAAACCTTGGACCACTAACCGGGCCTTGTGTTTTCATATGGTTCCATCGATTTTTCGTTTTCTTACGAAAATCCATTTACAACCTAAGGGTTTGCAACCGGGAGGTAAATTAGCTAAAACCCATGTATTATTCACCATTATTGAATCCATTTCATCATTCACGGCCTCTTTCCAAAGGCGGAATCATGAGACTTTATAGCCTCATCAAAGGTCCTAGGATCCTCCTCCATATTGTAACAATATGAGAATTGAGTCATAATTGACTCCCTTGACCCTTCAACTAAATAAAGTTGAAAATCCGGTCCAAAAGATTTCTCTTTTCTAATTCTTTTACTTTTCCTAATTTCCGGTGTTGTGGTTTCATGATCATCATTGATGTCACCCACAACCTTGGAACTAGTACTAGGTACCATGTCCTTTGGTCTAGGAATCGAAGAGAAACGAGTCTCATCAAATATTGCATCTCTTGACTCTATCACGGTGTGAATAGAGACAAAATCATTATGTTCAATGACATAAAACCTATAGGCTTTGCTATTTTCCGCATAGCCTATAAAAATGCAATCAATTCCTCTTTCACCTAACGTTTTACGTTTAGGTTCCGTCAATTTGACAACCGCCCTACATCCCCATACCTTAAGGTAATTGAGATTAGACTTTTTCTTTGACCAAAGTTCATATGGGGTAGTCTTGTTCCTTTTATTAGGAACTCTAATTAAAATATAGCATGCCGTTAAAATAGCATCACCCCAAAAACCGTCACTAAGACCCGAATTAGAAAGCATGGTATTAACCATTTCTTTTAAAGTCCTATTTTTCCTTTCCGCCACACCATTACTTTGAGGTGAGTATGGTGCGGTAGTTTCATGAATTATTCCAATGGAATTAAAATAACTAGGATTATAGTATTCACCACCCCTATCCGTTCGAAGTCTTTTAACTTTTTCACTAAGTTGAATTTCCACTTCGGTCTTATAGATCTTAAAATTTTCAAGTGCTTCATCTTTTGACAATAATAAATAAATATAACAATACCTTGAAAAATCATCAATAAAAGTTACAACATATTTTTTATTTCCCAAAGATGGTGAACTATGAAAGTCACACAAGTCACTATGCACCAATTCTAGCAATACCGATTGTCTTGTCACACTAAGAAAAGGATTCTTTGTAATATTGTTTAACATACATGTCTTGCACTTCTCTAAATTCAAATCAAAGGAAGGTATTAAACCTAACTTAGTCATGTCATATAATCTACGATAGTTCACATGACATAACCGATTGTGCCATAGAGAAGAAACATGAAGCATGTAAATAGAACTAGCAATTTTATTATCAATGCTAAACTTAAACATTCCATTACAAAAATAACCTTGACCAACATAAATACCACTCTTAGACACTATAAATTTATCGGATTCAAAAACAACCTTAAAACCAAACTTATTCAAAAGTCCTCTCGACACAAGATTTTTCCTAACTTCCGGAACATAAACAACATCCCGGAGAGTTAGAGTCTTTCCCGAGGTTAACAACAATTCTACTTGGCCAATTCCCTTAGCCTTTACCGTAGAATCATTCCCCATGTACAAAATTGGACCATCATCCAATTCCTTCAAAGACTTGAAATGGTGCCTATTATTGCACACATGTCGAGAAGCTCCCGAATCAATCCACCAAGAATCATCAACCTGCACAACATTAATTTCAGAAATCATAGCAATAAAATTCATTTCTTCAACTATGTTTTCATGTGCAACCATACCTTGGTTTTGACCAACACTAGGTTGATCTTTCTTAGTCGTCTTCTTTTTCTTCCAAGACGGACAATCCCTCTTCAAATGAGGACCATTGCATACCCAACAAGTAAGAGTTTTCCTCTTCTTGTTTGCAACATTGGTTTTAGATTGAGCATTGGATTTCTTGGTCCCATTAGACCCACCAACATCTACCATATTAATGGTAGACTTAGGAGCACTTGAATTTGTGTCATTAACCCCATGTTGAGCCCGGATCCCTTCTTCAATACGAAGATGAGGTCCTAATTGCTCCATGGTAATATCCTCCTTCTTATGTTTCAAAGTATGTATAGTGTCTTTCCAAGAAGTTGGTAATTTATCGATAATGGAAGCAACGACAATTGCTTCATCCATTACCATACCATGTGACCTTATTTGATTTAAAATGTGATGAACTTCGTGAAATTGCTCCATTATAGGCCTTTCATTAGTCATTTTAAACATATTAAAATTACTAACAAGAAACTTCTTACTTGAAGCATCTTCCGAGATGTACTTGGCCTCTAGAGAATCCCAAAGCTCCTTTGCACTCTCCACATTTTGGTAAAGATCAAACAAGGCATCCGAAAGTGCATTGAGAATATGACCACGACAAATGTAGTCATCATTCTCCCACTTTGTACGCCTCCTCGTAGTCTCCAAGGGTTCCTCAACCCCTTCTTCCGGATAAGCAGGAATTGGTGTAGTAAGCATATACACCACATTGAGAGTCGTTAAGAGGAAATGAATCTTCTTTTGCCAATGACGAAAACCCACACCCTCAAACTTATCCAATTTTCGGAAGTTCAAAGTGAGGTCCCTAAGTGATGAAGCCATATCCGTAAGAAAATAAAACTAATAGATTGTTAGTTAATAGACAATGGAACAAGAGGAAACCGGATAATCACCACTCCAAGGCACGGAAACTACGCTTTCCTATTAGTTTTATTTCGCCCCTCTAGGATCACCGGGTTACACGAAACAACTAATGAGATACAATGGAGTAACAATTCACTTCTATGATCTTAGAAGAGAATCCTTAAGAACTTGTGTTTGATGTGTTTATGAAGAACACTTAAGAAAGTTAATCATAAATTCTTAAGTAAGCAATCAAGGTTGTGTCAAGGATGGAGATCACCTCCTCCTTTTATAGTCACACATGCAAGGGCCCTCATTAAGGACCTTTAATAGGCTCCTTAATAAGGCCCTTAAATCAGAGAATAAATCAGCCATTTAACCATGCAATAAACCATGAAAAACTGACCAAAACGCTTCAACGGACATAAACGGATACATCGCAAACTGAAGCGTCACGGGGCAGTACCCAGTCGCGACTCGCGAAACCAAGTCGCGACTCGCGACCATGGGTCGCGGCCCGCGACCCAGCTCGCGGCCCGCAAGCTGGCTGCCCTCCTTATTCTCTTTGTTTTTCCGAAATTAATTCTACAACTTCTTTTAATTTCCCCATATGTGATTATCCAAACGCATTACCCTTACAAATGTTCCAACATTAAGCGCATGAAAGTACTTGGAGCATTAGATTATCCAAATGGCATAACAAGCCACTCATACAAACCCTCCTTTGTCTTAAAGGCAGTCTTCCATTCATCCCCTTCACAAATTCGAATTTGATGGTATCCACTTCTCAAATCAATCTTAGAGAACACATTAGAGCCATTAAGATCATCTAGTAAGTCATTCAATCTTGGAATTGGAAATCTGTACTTAATAGTGATCTTATTGATAGCCCTACTATCCACACACATGCGCCATTCACCATTCTTCTTTGGCACTAAGAGAGTTGGAACTGCACAAGGACTCAAAGACTCTCTAATCATGCCCTTAGACAACAATTCATTCACTTGCCTCCTTATTTCTTCAGTTTCTTTAGGGTTGGTTCTATAGGCAGGTTTATTAGGTAACATGGCTCTAGGAATTAGGTCAATTTTGTGTTGGATGTCTCTTTTTGGGGGTAGGCCGTGGGGTATTTCATGTGGGAAGACATCTTTGTAGTTTTCAAGCAATGGGACAAGTAAAGGGTGATCTAGATTACTATCAACTTGTTCCTTTTGATCTGTATTTAACAATAACTCACGAAAAGGACTAAGTTCATGATAATCAGATTTCAATAAGGTGGTGATTGAGTGATATTTCTCTTTTATGGAATGTTGTTTAGAGTTAGGGATAGACATGATAGGGGTTAGGGTTACTTTCATTACATCTTTAGTGAATGAATATGTGTTCTTGTAACCATCATGTATGACTCTCCTATCAAACAACCATGGACGCCCTAACAGCACATGACAAGCATCCATAGGGATAATATCACACCAAATCTCCTCTTTATAGTTACTACCAATACTGAAAGATAATAGTAAACGATGAGTAACTTGGATACCTTTACCTTGATTAAGCCACTGAATCACATATGGATTAGGATGAGGAGAAGTTGAAAGCTTCAACTTATCCACCATGATTTAAGACGCCACATTGGTACAACTCCCTCCATCAATAATCAAGCTGCACACCTTGTTCTCAACAGTACATCTAGTATGGAATATGGCCTCTCTTTGTTGGGACTTCTCTTCATCTACCACTCCACTCAAAGCTCTCCTAACAACCAAGCATTCACCCTCATCAGGACCAACAATCTCATCTCCATATTCCTCCTCTTCACACACCTCCATGACTACATCATCTGCCTCCTCTCGGGTTTCATACTCTACTAGGGTTACAATTCTTTTGTTAGGACACTCAGAAGCAATATGTCCTCCTCCTTGACATCTAAAACACTTTCTAGTAGATCTATTTGAGGTGAAAGTATTGGGGGTGAAGGTATTTGGAGTGTTTGGGGATTTTTGGTTCGAACTTGGGGTAGGCTTAGAAAAGTTTGTGTTTGGCTTAGAGTAGGTGTTAGGTTTAGGGTAAGAACGAGCCACTTCAGTCTTTCCTTTGCTCTTTTGATGCTTTTCCACCTTTTGAGCCAAGATGATAAAGTCCTCCAAACTAGAAAAAGGATGTAATTCAACTATGTTACCAATCTTAACATCCAAACCACCAAGAAATCTTACCAGAGTTTGAGGTTCATCCTCTTGTACTTCACACTTCATGAGATATAACTCGAATTCCCTTGCATATGCCTCCACTGAATTCGAACATTGTTGTAGGTGGTGGAACTTGGAAAAGTTCTCTTGAACATAATAGGTAGGAAGAAATTTCTTCTTGAGTAGCTTCTTCATCTTCGTCCAATCTCTGAGCTTTTCCTTCCCTTCTCTTTCTCTCTTACTGCACTTACTAGCCCACCATGTTGATGCATACTTTCTAAGCTTGAGAGCAACAAGCTTGACCTTCCTATCCTCCCGAATTTGTTTATAGTCAAAGACTCTTTCAACAGTCCTTAACCATTCTACAAACTCATCTGCATCTAACTTTCCATCATACTCAGGAAGATCCACCTTAAAGTCATTGAAGTTTCTTTGACCATTTTGGATGGATGGAACCCTAGATGAATCGTCACTATCTCCATCTGAACCCTCAAAGGGTTCGTCTCCTCTCTGTCTTCTCAACCTCAAGGACAAATTCCTCACTTGATCTTGAAGTAAGGTCATTCTGGCCTCACTTGCACGCCTCTCTTCCTCCATCATGGTGATCCTCTCTTGTAACTGTTCGTTGGTTTGGCTAGTTCCAGACATTGTGTTTAGGGTTTGTGTTTGGTCGAATTTAGGCTAGGATATGTGTTGGCTCTAATACCAAGATGTTATATTCTGGCTATGCTCTAGGCAGAATAGGTTTGATTATGAAATATGATGATAGATTAAGCTTTACTTAAATTAACTTAGATACAGAATTCACCACTAAGTCAAATTAAGGTCCTAAGAACACCACTTGATTCAAACTTAAAAATCAAGCTAGCATAGGCGCCTAGATTAATTGTGAATTAATCAAAGCAAAATAAACTCGAAAGTTTTCAATGTATAAATCGTCTAATGTGTTTTATTAATGAATTGTGCCCTTTAAATACATGTCCTTGACTCTCTAAAACATAATTGCTGAAAATAAAAAGAATAATTAAACTAATTAAGCTAAAAACCTATCCTAACTAGGGTTGAAGTCGATCCTTGCTCAAACTCTATCATTTTTTGACCATTTTCCTTGATGTTCTCACTTATCCCTTCAAAGTAGGAAACCAAACCCTAAAATGATTAGGTTAGGTGCCTAAGATGAGCTTTGGAGGGAAAATGATTCCTTTTGCTTGATCTCTTAGCTTTGGCCGCCCATTTTGTGTAGAAGATAGAACTTGGCCGCCCATTTTGTGTAAAGATAGAAGTTCCCTCCTATCCTTATCTCTAGTTGAACCCTAGGCGCCATTTTCTGATGTTTAGGCGCCATTTTCTTGCTTCACTCGTCCATGCTTCATTATGCAACCCTAGTTGACTTTCTACTTACTAAAAATGAAATTACAACTCAACTAAGACTTTTCTAGTTAATCTAATATGACATTAAATTAACTAAGAGTACATTTTATTAACTAGACTCCTAATAAAGCAATAAAGATAGTAACTTAGTCAATAATTAATTAACTAAGTAAGGACACTTTCAAAGGACTTAAAGGACTCAATAGTCTTAAGGGAATTCAGAACATCCCTTAGCACACAAGCAACCATGTTCTTGGTCTTGGCATCAATGGAATCAATGGAGCTAGATGGACCTCCATCAAAAAGTATACAAATAAGCTAGAAAAGTTACTCTCTTTGCCCAAAATACTCTTGACACTCGATTGGGCACATAATTTTTAGGTGATAAGTTGTTGTTTGGTTATCAATTGTTATTTTATTATATGTGTTGATGTAATGGAAGTTAGTGGTATTATTTTATTTAGGAGAGAGTATGTGTGTAACGCCCCAAATCTATTATTACTTATTTAGGAACCCAAAATTGTTATCAGCCCAGTGAAACGCAAGGCATTTAAAGGAAACAGCGTAAGCTACTAATTAATCATTTCCAAAATATCAAATACTTCTAATGTGGTGGAAAATAAAACTATCTAATCTATCACGGCGAATATTTTAAAGTTGAAAAACCCTCTTTTTAGAAAAAAAAAATATTGTCCATAAATAAACTTCAAATTATTGAAGCATAAATTTCATTTCAAAATATTTTTAAAATAGAATCTACTAAACATAGAGGTATGCAGAATTTTGATGAAATATCCCTTTTCAATGCTCGTCGTGATGCCTGATTAGAAATCCTGCTCGTCAAACAACATAAGGTTGAATTGGGTCATACCAGGTCTATAATACGATGAGCAATAGACAACAAGAAAGTACACGTCAACAATAGGTTGGGTACGTACACAATAGGATAACTCAAACCACAAATAAAACATCTTAGCATGATACTAATTAAACAAAACATAGCATGAGTCAAAATTTCGACTATTGACTTGACAGACACGTGATTCGATTACTTTATATTTGAATTAGCATTGAATGGACACTGTTATCTGCCAAGAATCATACATGCTACTATCCATTAGAAAGTGATAAGAGCATCCCTAGGACCGACCTCAAATCAAACAATCTTGAAAGTGATAAGAGCGAGCGTCCCTTAAACCGACCTCAAATCTAATAACCTTGAAAGCGATAAGTAAAGAGTGTCCCTTGGACCGACGTCAAATCAAATCACCCATCTTCTAACATCAGTATGATCGGCATACCTTCAAGTAAGAGTCTCGCCTGGATCTACTTACTTAGATAGTCTAGCTAACCTTATTAGCCATCTCGATGAATTACTAAAACTATAGGTCATGTACATTGTCATTTAGAAGCCTGTGAAGAAATGTACAACATTGTGATTATCAATTCCCCCATTTTTGAATACTCATAAGGGATCCATCCTACAATTTTTAATGTCATTCTTTCTTTCAATTTAAATGTTTTAGTGTTTTACGAAAGTACAGACACATACACGAATGACATAGATACACATATGACTACATACACACCTCATATAATAATTAGAGTTTTTTGTCAGAAACAACCTTTTATAATCACTTTTTTGCGAAAAACAACCTTTTAATTTTTTTTTGCAACTTACAACCTAAAACCATTTTTTTTTTGCGAAATAAAACCTTTTTCGAATTTCTATCATTGACCGTTAACTATAGACCATTGACCGTTACTTACCACCCCAGATCCACCCCACCCCACCCCGACACCACCCCTACGACACCCGAAACCACCCCTACACCACCACCCCCACTCTAAACCACCCCAAAACCATCCTACCCCACCTGAAACCACCCCAGAACAAGCCCACCCCATCCGAAACCACCCTAGAACCACCCACCATACCTGAAACCACCACTACCCCACCCGATACCACCCCCAAAATCAGCCCAACCCACCCGAAACCACCCCAACCCGAAACCACCACAGCGAAACCACCACAACGAAACCACCCCCACTCGAAACCACCCCAAAACCAGTCCAACCCACCACTTCGATAACGGTCAATGGTCTATAGGTAACGGTCAATGACGGAAATTAGAAAAAGGTTTCATTTCGCAAATAAAATTTGGTTTTAGGTTGTAAGTTGCAAAAAAAATTAAAAGGTTGTTTTTCGCAAAAAGGTGATTATAAAAGGTTGTTTCTACATTCTCTTTTATCTTAAATCAGGTTAGGTCAGGAAATAATATTCCTTATGTTAACTCCTTGACTTAACATGAAATTACCTTGAACTTCACAATGAAACTTACTAACTTGCCTCTAAACTTGTTTTGTCTCAAAAGACTGAAACCGTTTGATTTCAAAATTAAGTACGCTTGAAGACAAATTGCCTTAAATAAACATGTAAGATGTTGCTTAACAAGATAAAGATGTTTTCTCAAAAACCTACTAATTAGCATGTTGTTGTAATACTTTCATACTTAACTCATATGGATACCTATCATTCAAGTCACTTGACTATGAATTATTGTCATGAAAATCAAACAGTTAAGTCCCTAATCATGACACTATATTTGTCATGCTTAATGACAATTTATGAAATAGGTAGACTAACCATAAACTTTATTCTAGGAGTTTGCTAACGTGTACGTACCTTTCAAGTGTGCATTCCTCACAACTACGTATTAAAAGCCCTCTTCTACGAAATAGATACCTAAAACGTAAATTGAGTAGTATATATATATTACAACCTAGCACGTGTCACTATTCTTCTTTCAATAGTATGTTGTCCACATCATCTCATATATTAAAATTTATTTTCATCGTGAAGATTCGAACCAGCAAGCTCTAGTGTGGAAGAAAGAACTTCAACCACCATTCTAACCCACTATCATTGCTTCTTCTATCAAGGTTAATAATAATATATGAACGAAAACCAAAGTTAATAAGTTACTATTATAACTTTTCAAAGTCCATATTATAAATCAAATACTTTTTGTGATAAATTTTCATGCTAAATTATTAAGTATTTTAACTATTATTCCCTCCGATCCAGAGCCGTTCCCAAGTATTATTGAGCCCGGGACAAGATTATAGAATGGGCCCTTAACAAACAAAATTTCCCAATGTGTGTGCTTTATTTTGCCGTCCACATTATTAATACAAGATCTGCTTTATCTCATTCCATTTAAGACACTTCGACAATGTTAAACTCCTTGTTTTCTTAATCAGCAAAATCAACAAAAAGATTATCATCATCCATCAAAAAATAAATAATGTCTACAAAATGAAGATTCTCACATTATTATTATCTATAATTCACACAAAAATAGATTGAAAGATATTATTATCTATAATTCTATCTGTTCTATCACTGATAGGCTAAAGTCGTATCACCTAATCAAAGATAATCCTTAATCTTCTAACAATCGTAGTCAAGGGAAGTAGGGTCGAATCCACAGAGAGACGGAGTTCTAAGTTAATATTTAACCAAACAGCTACTTCAGACAAAAATCAGACAGAATTCAGCTGAACTAATAATTAACTACTAGAAAACAATATAAAGTGGAATTTTACTCTATGAAATAAAGGTCTAGGGAATTAGTTCGGTCCACCATGCTTATACCAATCAAAGGATCAAACAACTATCAGAACCTAGGTCAAGAATCGATAGATTAGAACAATGTCAAGCTATGGTTAAGTCTCAACGTCCATAATTCAACATATGCAGCATGTTCCCAAACATAATCAGAATTACTAGTGTGTACTAGGCCTCTAAAAGTAAGACGGATCTGTACAAACAAGTATTAACCTCAAGTAATCAAAGAAACTGCGCAATAACGTTAATTACTCAATAAGAACAAATCACACCATAACCTATCTCATCAAACCCTAGAAACTAATAGCAATTCAAATAATCATGGTATAAACATGGCTTCCCTCTCTAAATCCCTAGAAATTAAACTACTCACTCATAATTGAATCAACAATAAACAATCTAATATGAAACCCTAATAATTGTATCATGAATGAATAAATAATTAATCTAAGCAATTAAGAATAATAAAAGAGATTAGAGTAGAGAAAAATACCAATTGACAGAAAGCAAGAACTTTTATTGAAATCGTATCCGACGTCCAATCACCTTTAATCTAATCTAAAGTGTTTAAACTAAATAAAACTAAACTAAGAACTATGGAAAATAAAACTAGAGAAAAAGATGTAAAAAGATGTCTCTCAAATAATGAGGAAAAGGTATTTATAATACCCCTCAAAGTCTAACTAAATGCGGAAACAAAAGATAAAAATCGGGTTTGCGAGCACGGGACCCGATTGGGCACAGGGCCACCCGATCGGGCCCATAGTGAGATTTTTCAGCCTTCGTTTCTCGTTCAGCGTAGCAGCACAACCAAGACGCGTGAAATTTGGGTCCACCCGATCGGGTCTGGCAACACTGCTCGATCGGGCCTGGCGACAATAAGGGCCAGCTTGCGCCCCTCACGCGTAGCTCCTCAATGAGACCTAGGAGCTCCCCACCCGATCGGGTCGGGCAGCAGGTGCCCTATCGGGTCTGGGCACTTCGTCTCTTGCCCGATCGGATCCGGCAAGCCTTGCCCGATCAGGTCCGCAACTTCTATACCCGATCAATATATCTTCGCCCGATCGGGCCATTTTTGCCCGATTAGAGTACGGAAAACTCCTTTTTGACTCTTTGGCTCTCAATTCTTCACGTTTAAAGGTCTTGGGACCTCCTAAACTACCCATAAAGCTCGTGAGCCATCCTACGTGCCTCGTAACATCTCGTAAAGTCGTGGTTGCTTCCATATAGCTCGGAAATAAGGAGAAAACTTCCTAAAACCTGTAATTCAACACTAAAACACAAAACCACAACTATATACGATAGTTAGCACAAAATAGCTCCGAAGAGCCCCAATGACGCACAAATTAGCTTGTAAATAAGGGAGAAAACTCTATATAAATAGGTGATATCAATCACCCAAAGGCTAAATTTCATCGATTAATAACTAAAAAATTGCACGTTTTTATAAAACAACAGTAAATTTTTGCATTATTAAAAAATTGCGCATTATTATAAATAAATCCATACATTATTATAAAAAATTAGATAAAGGTGAAAAGTGACTTACCCAACAAAGAGACATAGAAAATGAGGTGTCACTAAAAGTTAGAGAGAGAAGTTCTCTTCTCTCCTCTTAAAGAAAACAAAAACCTGTGTTTAACTTGGGAACTCGCCGGAGTTACAGCGCCGCGTAGGTTTGCGACGTATACTCTGGCGAGTCTCATTATTTTTCTTTCCTTTTTCCATCTAGTGTGTCAAATAGGTTCATTCCTAGTTGGTTTTTGCTGAAGCATATGACGAAACAAGGGGAGTAAAACTAGCTTCATCATCGTCGTTCAGTGGTCAACGGGAAAACAAGAACACGACGGTAAAGGTGAGGTTGGGGTTAGGGCTTGCTTCTTCCTTTGCGTTTGGGCTCAGATTAGAGCTTCTGTTAGATATGTTTTATGGCCTTATTGCATGTTCTTATTTTATCCTCTAGTTTAACTTTCTCTATGAATTTGATTTTAGTTTGTTATGGGTCTTGTGGTTTTATCGTCTTCTGATCTCTATCTGCTTGGGGTTATTGTTCTTGATGGAGGTTCTTATTTCTAGTTGTCTGGGTATTTATTAGAGTTTAGTGTATTTAGGGGCAATCTTCTGGGTTTTTCATAGCTCTGAGGAAATAGGGTCTTGTCTAGCTGGAACTCATACTCTAAAGGTGCTTCTTGATAAGTGTATTTTGGCTTTTGAGGATTGTAAATCCTTCTTTCATCGTTGGGACTTTGCCTTTGTTTCTCATTTTAGGTTTCGTGATATTGGAGTGTATTGTGCTGAATGTAAATTGACGGAGAATCCAGGATTCAATAGGTTTGGAAATAGTGGTCCTGAAGACAAGAGTACCTCAAAAGGTAGCACTTCAGTATACTATTTGTTGGCAAAATGGAGAGCGGATCTATTAATACAAGATCCTCCTTATATCTTACATTTATTTGAGTTTGCCAAGGATACAATTTCATGGTCCAATATTGTCAACTCCATTTTTAGGATTTGGAGGAGTAGTGTACAATTGAGATGGGTAAATTGTGGTGTTAGCTCTACAATGATATGAAAATTATTGCTCGGAAAATCTATCATCTGAAGAAGGTTTTTCACAGCACTCCAACGCATATGTGTCTGTTAAAGATGGAAAGCCCTGACGTACTTATGATAATGGATACCTGGTTTGAGTCGCATATATATGTGACTCTTTTTCTTGCTATGAGCATAGAATCCCGTTATCCTTTTTATGACTTTAGGTCATCACTGGCACTGCTCATGTGGCGAGCATTATGTGTCAGCCATTGTTAATCTGCAGGGTGGTTATGATAATTCTATCCTCTCACTCCTCCCGTTGTTTCTTCAGTCCCATGAATGTGAAAAAAACTATCAAGTGTGCATGGCCTCATGTCCTTTAGTACCAATGGTTTCTTTCATCAAGTTCTCTCCAAGCACCGGCAAGGTTGCAGTTTACTAAGAGATATTGATAAGAAAATCGTTAAATCAAACAAATGCAAATTCGAAATCAGACTCTTCTTTGCCAATCCGAAAAATTCTTAAATTTTCTCTGTCAAATTTAAAAATAACAATAGTGAATATTGCGAGATATAAGGGATAATAGCAAATTATATATACTCTTACATGCTGTTAAATTTTGAGCATTATAATCGACATGGAGAATTTGCATGAGATTTCGAAGAGGAAATGGAGATTTCTGATAATAACAGAGAATTTGAAAGGTTTGAAGTTAGGGATTTGGAGAGTTTATTTTTTATTTTTTTTGGTCATTAATGTCAGTTTCAGGAAGGAATAAATGAAAAGGAAAGGGTTATATGATCAACCTTAAACAAACTTTTTGCGAGATCAAAGCTTACGTTTTTTTTCCAATGTCAAAATTTAATTGCAAGCTTTGGTCAAGACATTGAACACCTTTAGGTGCAAGGAATGTACCTAGAAATGACCTTGATTAATGCTCGGAAACCAAAATCAATGCCGAGAAATGGCTTTGAGGTCTGACCTCGCAAATTTTTTTTGTTTAAGATTGTTAAATGCCAAAAAAATTAAAAAGTTATTTCTCACAAAAAAAAAATTGGTTACTGCCTCCTTCCTGTATTAGTTGCAACAGTTTGACCGATACACTTGCCAACGCATAACTTTGACCATTAATATATATAAATATAGCTAATAAAAATTATGAAAAATTGATAAGTCAAATTATACATTGAGACAAATGTAAAAACATCTTATTTACTTACATTTGATTTTATATGTTAATTAAAAAATATGGTCAAATTAAGACATATAAATTATGTAAAGTCAACTTGTTGCAACTAATATGAGACGGAGTAAGGGCCTGTTCATTTCAGCTTAATTTCAGTTCAATTCAGTTCATTTCAGCTCCAATCACTTCAATTAAGTTCAGTTCAGCTCCATTCTTTTATAACCATTTTGTTAAATATTATTATGTTGGTCTAATTTATTTTACTAATTGCTCTTATTATTAGTATTATTAGTATTATTATTATTATTATATATTTTTATATAATTATTATTAAGTATTATTATTATCTGTATATTATAAATTTATTCATTATTATTATTATTATCATTAGGGAGGAACATGGTTTAGGTTAAAGGCACAAATAAACCAACGTTTTCAGCCCATAATCCAATCCAATCACGTCAAAACGATTTATGATGTAATTTTGCACGGTCCGACCAATCATTATTCTATTACTAAATATTAATATATAATTAAATCTAATTATTAAAATATTAATATTAATTTAATTCTTAGATATTATTGCTATTATATAATCATCATCAGGTATTAATATATTAATACAAAGACTATAAAATAATTGTTATTAATTATTATTATAATCATTAATTATTATTATTATTAATTCATGATTATTAATATTATTTATTTATAGTTATCATTTAAAAATATCCAAAATACAATTATTATTATTCATTAATAATTATTCATTATTATTACCTATCATCATAATTATTATATAATATTCATATTATTATTGTTTAAATATTATTTATATATTTATTAAATCGGGTGGCTGGGTCGGGTTCGGGTCGGTCCACGTCGGGTCGGGTTGTCGTCGGGTCACTTTGGTTTGTCGGTCCGGGTCGGGCCGGTCCGGGTTTGTAATGTTCGGGTGTTGCCGGGTAAATGAGCATGTCGGGTTCGGGTTGGTCTCGGGTCGGTTCATTATCAGGTCGGAGCTTACCGGGTTCGGATCACTCTGGGTCGGGTAAAAAACGGGTTGAGTAGGGTTGATTCGGGTTCGGGTAGCCTTTGGGTGTGGTTGATTTCGGATTCAGGCGACTTCGGGTCGGGTTAATTTTGGGTTCGGACAACTTTGGGTCGGTCGATTCAAGATCGGCTGCCTATTATGGGATGCGACTCTAGTTCATTTCAAGTTCCCTCAACTTTATCTCGAGTTATTTCCGTGATATTCGATTCGGATTCAAGTTGAATTCATTTCGTATCACACTCAACGGTGGGTGTGTTTATGATTTGGTCTTAACAAATGAACTTATTCTTTAAGTTGAATTGTTCTGGTGTGTTTCGAAGATCATCGCTGTTTTTGTAATCACTTTATTTGATTGTATCTTAGACCAAAAACATTCTTGATAACGTGTTATTAATTGTTTTTAAGAATATTAGAATTAAAAAGTATTGTACTCCGTTATTAGAATATTGAAAATGACTCGGTTATTGAAAGTATAAAGATCGATGTATAAATCAAAAAGTATTGAACTTTCATGGCCACGTTTTTTTCTATTCCTACAAAGTGAAATAAACTAATTAAATTAATTGATTATATTAGTAGTTTTTATTTTCAATAAACTTAAAATTTGAAAACTTGTTACAAGTTGTAAGTTAAGTTAGTAAAATCAATTAATAAGAAACACTGCGATAATTAATATATTATATGAATGTATGCGATAATCAAGATTAGTGTATTAGATTAATCATTATTAAATCTAGGATTAATGTAATGAATTAGTCATCAATATAATAGATCAACGTATAAGATAGTTAAGAGCAATATATTATATCAATCATGAATATATTAAATCAATCAACAAAGTTGTGGAATATTAATCGTCAATTTATTAAGCAAATTTTACGATAATCAGTACTAGTGTATTAGATCAATCACCGATATACTAGATCAATGTATACGATAGTTACAATTAGTGTATCCGTGTATTACACCAATCAATCAATCATCAATACATTTAAGATAGTTAATATTAGTGTATCAGATCAATCATCAATATATATATATGTATATATATATATATATATATATATATATATTATATTAGTATGTAATGTAGTTTAGAGTTATACAGTAAGATCTATAAATTAGAACAATTCTCAATATATTAGATCAATATATACGATAATTAAGATTAATGTATCACATCAATCATCGGCGTGATAGATCAATATATAAGATATTTAAGATCAATATATTAGATCAATTGTCAATAAACTAGAGATCAGCGTATAAGATAATTAAGATTATTGTATTAGAAGATCAGACATCAATATAGTTAGGATTAGTGTATTAGATCAATCATCTACATACTTAAGATCAATCTATCAATCATCAATATATTAGATCAGTGTATATTATAGCTATGGTTAGTGTATTAGACCATTCATACCAATACATTAGATCAATTGTAATAGTTTAGTTCATGTATTAGATCAATCATCAACATACTTGATCAATATCAAGGATAGTTAAGATCAATATAGTAGATCAATCATCATCATATAGATTAATGTATACGACAGTTAATATTTTATCATCAATACATTATATTAGTTCAGTGAATAAAATAGTTAAGATTAGTGTATTAGACCAATCAGCAATATATTAAACTGGTGAATAAGACAATTCTTTGTGATACCACGATGTAAACAATGTGGACTATGGTAAACAAGTATAACTAATGCACAATACTTCACAAGTATAACTAATGGTAAACAATGTGGACTATCATTCGAGTTTCTCGCGAGTATTCGAGTCTAGTTTTGTGAATCTTTACTCGGCCAGCGTCTCAACTGCTTGAGTAGTTCACATTGTTCAAGTTGTCTCGCTCGATTAACACCGTAGCTGAACTCATTTCGTGACATATTCAATTTTGATTATGTTAATATTAAGAGTTGTTGGGTCAGCTTGTTATTGCGTGTTTAACATATTGTCATCGTTTTTACATGGAATGATTGCAATGAGATTGATTTAGATATTATAATTTATATAGTAAACTAAGAAATATTATTTGATTTGATTGTTGTTGTTATTGTAAGTTTGTAACCGTGATAATAGTAGTAGTAGTAAACTATGTTAGATCAGCCATCAATATATTAGATCAACCATCATTATATTAGATTAAAGAATAACATAGTGAAGAACAATGTATTATATCGATTTACTATGTTCTAGAATATTAGACTTGTTCTAGCTATGTTAGAGCTATCATGAGCTTGAACGAGCTTTTAGAATTCCTATTATTTGAGCTTATTTTTAAGAGTTAGACTTGTTTGAGCTTTGTTCACGAGTCGAATAAAGCCGAGTTTTCGGTTATTCTAGTTAAGCTGGATTCTAATTACTAGTCATAGCCTAAACGAGCTAAGCTTGATTGTAATTACTAGTGTTAAGAGTCATATAGTATTAGTAGTAGTTTAGTAATAGTTATGTACTACTACAGTACTAGTGATGGTAACATATCTAATAATAGGTAATAACAATGGAAGTAGCTTTAATTGTAATGGTTATATGAACTCCGGTTTCAAGATGTTTTATTTCACGTAAAAAGGAGGTTTTATTGATACACCACTATGATAACACTACAACAATTACAGGCTTTAGTGGCAATTTTTTTGCATCAATTAACAATTTACTACAATAAATAAATAAAAGCTTAAATAACTAAATCTACCGTAGGTATTTTTAATTGATACGAAAGCCTCTAACAAAATCAATGCGAAAACCTAAAATACTAAACCCTTATGCTTTTAAGCGGCATACCCTACAAAATTTTTGCTAAAAACATTCAATATAGCGCCACTTCAAAAATTCATCACTTTCAATCCACCGCCACTCCAATTTTTAGTTTCAAATTTTCATCCCATTTCATTATTTACCACTTTTAATTCATAGAATTGAATTGACCTAACCAAATATCTTCAAATTTCGTCCAGTGAATTCGTATGTATCCCACAAGCGAATTTCGAGTGAATTGGTCATTGCATATTGTCGGAGATTGAGTCGACTCAGAGAGCACGACACAGACTGAGAATCACCACCATTACTCGGTGCCAAAGCTAGTATAAATTGATCCTTCCAAGGTCCTCTCGCTCTCGGATTTGATTGCAATTTTGACGTTAATTTTATTGGTTCTTTTTCTCATTGGTTCTTTGTCCTTCCAGTGTAGTGAGTATTGTGCGTATTGCAATCAGTTTGTGAAGCAAAAGCATTGAGTCTAACTAAGGCAGTGCAGTGAGGTAAGTTCTTTTTTTAATTATTAATTGCAAATTAGTGATTGTTGAATGTTGATTGAACTGTGAGATTGTTCATTGTTGATTTAATTTTGAATTAGGGATTTCATTTTGAATTAGTGATGGTCATGGTTTACTGTTCATATGTTTTGGAATTTTTAGCTACATGTTGTATGATATTTTACAGTTTAGTTTTTATCATTGTCTAGTTGGTTTTGATCCTGGGAAAATTGTATTTGACTTTGTGAAAGGGTTGGTACTTGGTATTAGTGTTTATAATGATAATGTAGTAGAAGTTGACTCTTTTGTAGGTTAGTCTACATAATTGTTAGTGTTTCATAATCTGGTTTGTACTGCTGTTGTAAGCTTACACTGAAATTATATAGAAGACCTGCTTGTTCAGAAAGGGAGTTACTTTTCCAAAGCAATTATGTTATTGTTTCATGGGTGATATGGGTGATGAGAATGCAGAACCAAATTCTCTCATGGAGAGTGAAGTTGCGGATCGAGTTTAGTGGAACAAAATTGTGATATTGATATCAACGAATTGACATGGATGACAAGAGATGTACAAAGCATAGATGTTTGAGTAGAGTCTTAGGGATACGTATGAGGAGCAATCTTTTGATACTTTTGAGTATTCTGTTTTACATTATATATTTTCATGTGTTGAATCAAATTTCTATTGCTATATATATGCATTTGGTTAACTTTTAGTGCCTAAGATCCTATTAGAATTATGTTTGTGTTTCTTTATTTATGTGTTTCTATGTTTGGCATAGTTTTCAATTGTATAGCTTTGTGTTTAGAATAATTGAATGTACTATTACGTGAATTTATTAACACATCAATCATCAAAAGTTACTGAGTGTTATTTTATGTTTTGTTTGCCTTTCAGATGCAAAAAGAAGACGTTTAACGAAGGTAAGCATGTCCGTGACTGGTTCGTCTTCTTGTGTCAAAAATGAGATTGATGGTTCGATGCAAGTTAACAAGGATTCTGATTCTGCACAAGAAGCAATAGAAGCACTTGTTATTGAACTAAGTTAGTAGCTTTATGAAACCTATATAGATGCTCATGTTTCTCTACTATTTTTAATGTATTTCCTATACTAATAGTTACTTGTTTAATAGAAAGGCGTAAAGGACCAACTATTCTTGAAAATTTTTGGAATCAATCACTAGATGAGAAAGTTGTCGTATACTAAATTGTTATGGACAACCTATCGGTGAAGAAGCTGGTCTTTTAGCTAGTTTTTTAGGGACCATAGGAAGGAATTCGGAGCTGGCACCACAAGGATATTCTGATTGGAGAATGGTACCAAAGGAATACAAAACCTTATGTAGGAAAGAAATCAAGGTATGTTAATATATTTCGATCACCTTGTTGTGACCAAGTTTGATATTTAGTTGTCTCAAGGAAACTTTACTTGTCTTTGCTTACGTTTCCACATAGAGGCAAAAAATTTAGTCTTCAATCTCTAGGAAAAATAGTGAATGAGTTTAGAGGCGAACTCAAAGTTGAATATTATGAGCCCTACAAGTATAACCGGAACTATTTAGTGAATAATAGGCCAGCTCGTGTGCCTAATGATTAATGGTTCGATCTTCTTACATATTGGGATAACAAAAAAACAAGGTATGTTATTTCCTACTTATGTGCTCTGATGTATCTCTTCCCCTACTATCTTTGTTTGTTTGGTTGTTTAATATTATGAACTCATACTTTGATGTTTATGTGATTGTGTCTACTAGTCTTAATCTGTTTTTAAGCTCCATATGAAAAGGCTGTAATTCACATTTCTGATGTCAGTAGAAAAATGATTGCCCCAACGAACTATGTGCCAGTAGAGCAAACTAAAACAAAGAAGCCTAAATAAGGCTAAGGGAAACAATACGAGTCTTATAGATTCATCAGAGGTTGTACCTTCTCAAATCAATTAAGGCAGCATCTGAAGGCTCATAATCAGAGGTTGTTCTCTTAGTTTGCCTTGATCTAGCTTTAGCGACTTCAATCAGAAACTATTTCCTGAACGTGCCCACATTTCTCGTTTTCTTCCTCCCATGGATCCTCACTAGAAGGTCTCTTTTTTGTAATTAGATTCACCTATTTCCAATTTCTTTCTGTAATATGTTTGTTTAGATTTCTGATTTGTTGCAGTTTGGTTGGTTTGACTCATTCAACTTCTTTCCCTTTTCATATTAATTTGGTTAATCTCTTTGTGTGCTTGCGTGTGTGTGTTTTCTATTGTTTTGATGACAATAATCATCTGTCTTATTGCAGTTTGGCTAGCTATACTTGTACGGTTTCTGGTTGAATGATGTGTAGAAAACTTCTTTATTTTCTTTCTTGTTTCCGTTGACTCAAGGGGTATTTAAGAGTCATAGGCTTATGTACATTTATTACTTTTCCAGATGCCATCATATACTTAACTAGAAGTGCCTTTTTTCCTGAATACTTTTATTGTTCAAATATAATGTACTCTAAACTCATAGACATTCTTACTCTCCCAGATGCCATCATATACTTAACTAGAAGTGCTTTATTTGTAAGAGAATGTTCCACATCTACATTTCATTATTCCTCATTCCTGTTATTTAGTTCCAAGTTGTAAAAAAATTTTGTGTGATACTTTCGTAATCATGAAAAGTCATAACATCAATCTCCCATCTTATTTTGTAAGTAAAACTTTACTCTGGAACTCGAGTTTGACTTTCGATTCTTCCGTTTTTCGCCTAAGTCAGTACTAGTATATAGGAACATACTTCATGAAGAACTGATTTTCTTTTCTATTCTTTTATTTTTCACCGAATTTAGTACTAGTATACAGGAACATACTTCATGAAGAATAAAGTGCCCTCCAAAGTTGGAGCTTTTGAACAGAATGCATTCCTCAAGGAAGTTGGTAATAAACTCAGAAGTTTGGGGTTTTAGCCTATAATGTAGTTATTGAATTTGCAGTTTGTTCTCTTCAGCCCAAGAAACAAGAAAGCAATAAGTAGGAAAATCCATATTTTCACACAAAACAGACACCTTTTTTCTTCTTTTCCATCTCAAATCATATTGAGTATACCAGCTTAGAATGTTTTAGAATGATTAAGCTCTAACTCTTTGATATATTCTCCATTCCTCCATTAGATATGATTGTGTGATTGTGTTTCTTTGAACAAATTTCAACGTGCATTTCTTTCTTCACCTATTTGGTTCATCATGTGGATGGGGGTTGGGACGATCCTTCTGAATGTTATTGTTTCGTTGAATAATTTATATTAATCTTATATATAAATTACCAAGTATTAATAAGTTACGGATTTAATTTATTGGATGATGATCATTTGACTCAAGGATGGGGAAGCTATAATTGAGTCTTACGATTGGACTTTGCTGGCATCTAGGTATAGTATGGTTTTGTAAAGCGAATTAAATGCTCTTTTAATAGGCATAACATAAAGTTTAGCTTTTTTGTCTTGGATTTTCGGCAGGTACAACTATAGGGTTGGAAGTAGCAGATCAGAGTAGCAACTTTTTGGTGAAGATATGAAGCTATTAGGAAGATATTTTTTCTGTTCATAAGTGACATTTGGTTTGTACGTAACTGCTTATATGACTATGGAGATATTAGACACCTTTTTGATATAAGGAGGTCAATGTAAATTTTGTTGACTTGAAGTCTTTGTAATTGTTAGCCAGGTAAGTCTGATACTTGTGCACATTTTCATATTGGCAATATGATTGGGATTATTTAGCTATAATTCATACCACTTAAAGCAATTGTAATCGATACCAGAATAGTAGTCATTTCCTAGTAGTCTCGGCAATTGTAGTCGACACAATAGAAATAGAATCAAAAGAAATGACAATTATCTTTTTTGTGGCAATTTCAATTGACACATTAGTAATTAGTAATGATAAATCATTGTCTTTAGTGGCAATTACTATCGCTGCCTATTGAAACTAGTGATGATTACAATTGATGCTAAAGCTAAATGGTTGTAAAGCAAAATAGGGAATTAGTGATGATTATAATCGTCACAACAATCGCTGGTATAGCTTCAATCCTTTCGCGGCAATTATTTTGGCCTACCCCAGCGATTTTGAAAATTGCTTCGATATGCTATAGACACAATGGATCTCGTGACGAATAATGATTTGATCCTAAAGGTTTTCGCGGCATAATAATCGCCGGAAAAGACCAATATAATCGCCACGAAAGCTCCTTTTTGTTGTAGTGTAATAATAAACTCGTTATAAATAAGACTCTCTCCCCTCCTGTAACATAAGTCATGTTTTCTTTTGCATAGTGTATAAGACACACTTTTTCTACATATTTGATAGAGAATTTTTGCGTCGCTAGAAAAAAACTCCAAATCAAACCTAACTAACCAAATACGAGTACGTGGCAAGTAAGGGTCAAGATCCACAGAGACTAGACTAGACACTAAGCACGTAAGTGAACATGCAAGCTAAACCGAAGATAAGAAGTTGGTTGATTTCGAACTCAATTATCACTAGTAAGTCAAATAAAAGGGTTGTAAATCAATGGAAAAAGGCGTTAGGGGGTGATAGGGATCCAATGCAATAGGATTGATTTACGAAATGAGATTAAAGGAGTATGTAATAGGGGATTGAATTAAGACATTCCAACCATGAACTCCTCTTTCAAGGATGTTCAAGGTGATGCAACACTCTCAATTAGGGATTTGATAGTCAATGATGGAACATGAGGTCGGAATTAGCTAAGTTCAACCCAATCTCGCCTTTCGGATGTTGAATGGGTTAAGACTCTAAGAAAGGTGGGATTTCTCACTCAACCTTATTTAGAGATTGCAATTCCAACTTCATTGTATATCTCAACGATCTACACCTAAAGGGCAATCCATTGGGTCATTGAGTTAAAGTTAGGCCTTTCAACTTTACCTTAGTCAACCAATCAATGGATTTGCTAACCCAACCCACCAAACATGCCAATTTAGGGCCTCATATCATGAAACAATGTCCATTGCACCTTCACCCAACCCCCTAACTAAATGACTACTCAAAGTTGGTTCTCATATTAACTAAACTAGTTATACAATTCAAATAGGAGATTAGTAAACCAAAAATCATTGCTTTTTCATTCATACTTAATGTTTGCAATAGAGAAAAGCATAAGCAAGTGGAAAAGAGCAACTAAAGCTAAGACTTCAATGAGAATGAGTGATATTGAAACTACTAACAAAGTAAAAGCAAGAATAAATGATAAAGTAAAGCAATAAATGAGAGCAAAGAGAAGAAAAGTTACTAAAGCTTCATTAATACTCCACAAAAATCTGAAATTCTTCTTCAATCACCATTAAGAACCTTGAAAAACACCCAAAGTTCACTCAAAAGTCTAACCTCTCAATAGCTCTCTAGAGTTCAAAAAATGAAATCAGAAAATGATGAAATCTTAGGTCAAAAAGGTATTTATACAACCCCCAATTAAGGGCAAAAAGGGAAAGAGAAAATAAAATAGAAGGTTTCCGCAAACCCGCAGTGATCGGGCGATCCATACTGGTGATCGCCCGATCAGTGGTAGGCAGGAACTCTGTGGAAATCCACAGCCGTGATCGGGCGATCCACTTTTGTGATCGGGCGATCCACTTTTGTGATCGGGCGATCCACCTGCCCGGGTTGCTTTGTCTTCTTCTCCTCTCTTCCTTTCTCTTTGGGCTTGTGCTTCCTTCTTTCTTTCTTTCATTCTTTTCTTCCACTCCAATCTTCTTTGTTTGGACTTGGGCTCTCTTCTTTCTTTCTTTCTTCATTTGGATTGGCCCTCAACTTCTTCCATTCCAATCTTCTTTACTTTGCACTCATCTTTTTCCTACATGTTCGTCATATACAAGAAAAATACAATACAAAGCATATGGAATAGAAAATAAGAATAGAAAACCATGCAAAATGAGAGAAAATCAAAGGAAGTAGTGAAGAGCTCCAAATAGGGCGGAGATGATGAAAATAGATGTATGAAGTAAAGAAACACCAAGAAAAAGTAATAAAATAGACCAAAAAGCTACCCTATGAGTGCGATAAATCTCACTCAACTTCCCCCAAACTTGACTCTTTGCTTGTCCTCAAGCAAATCAAAATGGATGACTAGACGATGCACAAAGGTGACTCGATAAAACCAACAAAATGAGACCACCAAAAAGGGGGAAAGGGAGGAAACCAAACAAACTCACTTTCGTGGAGTCCCCGGTTGCATTTAGCATATGCAACAAGCCATTTAAACCCCTAGGATGACCCTAGTGGACGAGGATGGTCTCGTGAGGGTTTTCTAGAAGGCATACCCACAAAGCCAATACACCAACTCAAACAAGGAACAACCCAAGAATGGAAACATCACCAAGGTATGAGAGATGGAGTCATGAGCGGACCGCAAGCAAGCATATATGAGAACGTTTTCTTTCAATTCCAACACAACACATGAGTAGAGAAGGAGGTTATGAGATGAGCTAAACTAAGGTGTAAGTTCAACAAATTCTCTAACTTTCCACTACTTTCAACGCCATTGCTCCAAGGGTCGTTTAGTTCACAAACTCATGTATAGGATGAGAAAACCGACTCAGTAACTCTAGTCCTCAATGTGCGGAAAATTTTCCCCCAAACTTAGCATTTTCCTTATTATGGAGATGAAGATATGTGAAATAGTGATGCAACTACCAAGGAGTGCGGGGCTTAGTCTTCGCCCTCTTTGTGCGGTTCGTCCACTCACGAAGTAGACATGTTTCTCAGGCACGGTACCAAGTACTCAGTCGGAGACGCACTAGGAGGAAAAACATTCATACTCAAGCCGCAACGATCCCGTCGTCACTAGGGAGTTCTACTTCACTTTTTCGAACCCCCACTTGAGCATTGGAATGCGCTAGGACCTTGGTTACTAACCACCCTTTCGCAACTCTTATTGAAAATATGCATTTTTTCCTTTTTGTTTCCTTTTCAATTTTTTTTTTTTGAGGCTACTAGACTTTTTTAAGAAACTAAATTTTTTTCTTTATAGGGTGGTGAAAATGCCAAGCTATTTGGGGTAGATTATCGAATGCACTAGGGGACTCAAGTTATGAGAACCAAGTAAGGACTTCCTATATCATGAAGGATAGAACCAAGTGACTTATTTAAGGAGAATCTTGTTGTTTTTGTTTATGAGGTATTTGACTTGATGGCAAAACAACAAAGTTTAAATCATCTCAAAACTCCCTAATCTACAAATGTTCCAATATTAGGTCACACAATTCCATTCTCATTTTCGCTTGCTTTGGTCATCATAAACTCTTTCAAATAGAAACGATCTTGGGTGTTTGTTTATTCTTGAGTTTTATTTATTCTAAGAGCTTCCTTTTTCTTTTTTTCTTTTTTTCAAAAATAAATTGTCCTTCTCTTTCTCTTTTTTTTTTACAAGGAAGATAGGAAAACACAATAAAAGATTTTTACAAAAGAAGAAAGGGAAAAATAAAATAAAATGGGAGAAAAGTTTGTACAAAGGTGTTTCAGAGACTTTGGATTTTCAAGTGGGAGCTAGAGCAATCGAACTCATCAATCACAAATCAAGCAATAAGGGCCCAACCTTAACCAAGTATGTACACTAGCAATAAAGGAACCATGGGGTAGACAACAACATATAGGGCACCAACATCCAACAACAATCAACAACAATCAACGACATGACAACAACCATCACCAAAACATCTATGCATGCAAATGAAACATGATAAGGCACAAATATCTCAAGTCTAATAATTAAGCACAAGTCCTTGATCGCCTTATGATGCACCCCCAAACTTAGAATGAACACAGTCCCGGTGTTACAAAGTGAGAAAACATGTGGAGGTGATCAAGGGCGATCTATTGCCCACCTTCCGTAGGAGGGAATGGGTGTGGGGCCATGAGGGATAGTTTGGGTAAGGCGGAAAAAAGTTTTGATCAACTTGATAGGCGTACATTTGGTCTTGCCTTAACCACATACCATCCACGTCTTGGCGTAGAGTGCCAAGTGTCTCACTCATGCTATTGAGCCTAGCATCCATGCCACGGTAGTTAACATTAATGCTATCAAGTCTAGTGCTCATGCTAGCATAGTGAGCATTGATGTTATCAAACCGAGCGTAAATATTTTGAAAATGGGTTCTTTGCTCACTAGCCATGGCCTCAATAACCGCACCAATAGAACTAAAATCATAAACATGAGAAGAGGACGTACCTTCGCCGGATGGGCCGGCTTCGTCCATGGGGTGAGTGGGTTGTCGTTGTTGTGGTCGTCGACGTTGTTGTTGTTGTTGTCTCCTTGCTTCATTAACGGCAAGAGCTTGCAACTCCGCTTCCCTTGGGGCGATCTCCCTCGCCATGAGGTAGGGGTGCGCTCCATCTCCAAACCAGGTTAGTGTGGGGTTCGGAAGGTGACAATAATCTAACTCTCGCACTAACCATATGATTCGGTCGTGGTTGCCTTCGATGTAGCGGTAGAAATTCATTTGATGCAATGTAGCATCATCAAGAAGGATCAGTTTAGATATTGGTGCCATGGTGTTGAACTCTTCATTGGTGTGCCAATACCTTGCTATCATAGTTATCATCCCGCCCATGATAATATCCTTGCGGTGATGAACACCATCACGGAGCATGATAAATCTTTGAATGAGATGCTCGGCAAAGTTGATTGGCACGGGCCTAACTTTTGGGCGGCATATGGTCCAAAGAGCCTTTCCCTCATCCTTGCTAGCGTTACCAAGTTTCGCTCGTCCATATATGCAATACACAAGAAGACGCTGGACGTAGCGGACGGCCGGATGTATGATGTGGGAAGACTTTGGATTTTTAGGTGGGTTGTAGTTGCCCGTAATATCTCCCCATGTTCTTTCAAACTCATACCCAATGAAGTCATTGTTGACATACTCGTTTAAGGGAGCTTCCGCATCCCAACCAAAAATCTTGCAAAGGAAAACATAGTCTACCTCCCTATGAATGTTGAAGAGTTGGAAGGTGACTTGGGGGTAACCCTCATCCTCCTCGTTCTCCTTAATAGTACACTCGAGCGTGGAGAGGAACTCAAGTGTAAGACGCTCATAGGTGAAGGCGGGGGGCATGGATACGAAGTTGACCCACCCTAAACGGTCACATAGCTCAAGAGTTTCCTCAAAAACACCTAAATTGCGAAGTACTCTCTCATCAAAGAATTTGGTGGGCTTGATTGCACGACCTAAGAGAGATACAAAGCGTTCTTGGTGGATTTTTGAGGTAAGGGTGATGCCCATTTGCCCCCATGGTGTATTTGAGGAGGAAGTGGATGGTGTGGCTCGTTTTGAAGTTTTTGTAGCTTTGGTTTTTGGGGACATTTGTCAGGAGTGGGAGTTTTGTGATAGGTGTGGAGTTTATGGAGAATGTCTCGACCACAATCAACAAGGTGCCCAATCACAAACCTTCAAGTATAATGAACAATTCAAAGTACCCAACAATGAAGACCAAAGCATACACCAATTCAACCAAAGGCAACCAATCAACTATCCAACAATATAACACTTGAATGTAGACAATCGCACAACCAAGATTTTTAGTCTAACACTACTCCAACTAGGACCAATTCACCCTCAAAACTCCAAAGAAACCAATAATAACCAATTCAAGGTTCAACAAAACAAGTCTAGACAATTCCTTTCTCAAATAAACAAGAGTATAAGCAAAAATGGTGGAGTAAGGAACAAAAAGAGAATGAAGAAATTGTATACCAAATAGTGAGTACAATCCTTTTTTGAAGCTTGGGAATGTTCCTTCAACCTTTGTTAAGCTCCCATTGCCTTCCAACTTGTTAAATTGAAGTTCTTGAAGATGGTGGAAATTTGGGGTTTGATGGTGTTTTGGGTAAATGAGTGGGAAAATGGTTAAGAAATGTGAATTTTGTGGAGTAGTATAAAGGATTTGATTGTTTTTGTGAGATTTTGGAAGAAAAATGAGTGAGATTGATGGAGTTTTTGGAGTATAGAGGTTAGGGTTTGAGAAGAGTTGAAGATGAAGATGAAGATGAGAGTGAGAGATGAGTGAAAATGAGAGGTGGAGAAGGGGTGGGGGACGGTTTTGCTGGGTTAAAATTTTTTTTTTTTTTGAAACAGGCTGGGCGACAGAAAAAAAAAAAAGGATCGGCCGATCAGAAGAGTGATCGGGCGCTCACCAGCTCGATCGAGCGATCAGATTCATGCTGAAATTTGTGGAGTTCCTGCCTGCTCCTGATCGGCCGATCGGCCTAATGGATCGGGCGATCCATGTTCAAGCCTGCTGTGCGCTCTCTTTTTTCGTTTTCTCTTTCTCCCTTTTTTTGTTTTCAATTTTTTTTTCTCTTCCTTTATTTTCCTAACAATCCCTTTTTCCTTTCCTCTCTTTTTTTTTCTCTTTATTTAAATTACCCTTTTTCTCCCTCATTTTTTTTTCTAATTGTCTCTCAACTCATTTTTTCTAAAATCACCATTTCTCACATGGTCAACCTCAAATGCTCATAGCCATCCAAACTCATCAGACTATTCATAGCATCCAAAACACCAAAAGAAAGAAAAAAAATAGAAAATAAAAATCAAATAATCACAAGGTTAGACAAGTGTCAACTAAAATAATCGAAAAATCAAGAGAAAAAGGATAGAAAAATTGGGTTGCCTCCCAATAAGCGCTTGTTTTTAAGGTCATTAGCTTGAACATAAAAGGATATCACTTTTCTTTGGGTGAGGTGCCAAACTCCTCAAGATTGATGGAGAACACTTTTCCGACTTGGTCTCCTTCATAGTAGATTTTCAATCTTTGCCCATTAACTTGAAAGGAGCCGGTTGCTTCACTCTTTATCTTCACCGAACCATATGGGAGAACATTGACCACCTCAAAAGGTCCGCTCCACCTAGACTTCAACTTGCTCGGAAAAAGCTTCAAGCGTGAGTTGAATAGGAGCACCTTATCCCCTTTTGCAAATTCTCTATTCAAGATGTTCTTGTCATGAAAGGCCTTTGTTCTTGCCTTGTAAATGTTTGCACAATTATAGGCCTCTTACCTAAGCTCCTCCAAAGCATGAAGAGCCAACCACCTTTTCTCACCGGCACTCTTCAAATCAAAGTTTATGTGCTTGATAGCCTAATGTGCTCCATGCTCTAACTCGACCGGTAGGTGACAAGACTTGCCATAAACAAGCTTGTAAGGGGTGGTGCCAATAGGCGTCTTAAAAGCGGTTCGATATGCCCACAACGCATCATCGAGCTTCAAAGACCAATCTTTTCTCGCCCTCTCTACCGTCTTCTCTAAGATGGTCTTAATCTCCTTATTTGAGATCTCGGCTTGACCACTATTTTGAGGGTGATAAGCCAACCCAACCTTGTGGTTCATTCCATACTTCGCAAGCAATCATTGGAATGACTTTTTGGCAAAGTGAGAGCCACCATCACTTATGATGGCTCTAGGAACACCGAATCTTAGGAAGATAATCTTCTTGAACATCTTCATCACTACTTTGGAGTCATTTGTTGGAGATGCAATTGCCTCGACCCACTTTGATACATAATCAACTGCTACTAGGATGTATTGGTTACCACAAGAGGAAGGGAATGGGCCCATGAAGTCAATAGCCCATACATCGAACACTTCAAGTTCAAGGATAGTGTTGAGCGGCATCTCATGTCTCCTTGAAATGTTCCCCATCCTTTGGCACCTATCACAACTCTTGACGAAGCTCTAAGTGTCTCTAAACATGGTTGGCCAATAGATACCACTTTGAAGTATCTTGGTCACCGTCTTGTTGGAGCTCATATGCCCCCCACATGGTGAAGAGTGGCACATTTCCAAGACGCTTCGAACTTCCTCATTAGGCACACATCTCCTATATATACCATCGGACCCTCGCTTGTACAATAGTGGCTCATCCCAAATAAATTGTTTTGCATCATGCCTAAGTTTTCGACGTTGTTGCTTTGTGAAATCCGGAGGAATCACGCTACAGGCTAGGTAGTTGACGATGTCAGCAAACCATGGCAAGCTTGTGCTCTCAATCGCATATAGAACGTCGTCCCTGATGTAGTCATCAATGGGAAGAGCCGGGAAATCCTCATCACAAACAATTCTTGAGAGGTGATCCGCCACAAGATTTTCGGACCCCTTTTTGTCCTTCACCTCAATATCAAACTTTTGGAGCAATACCAGCCCACGAATAAACCTTGGCTTGGCATCCTTTTTCGCCATCAAGTACTTGAGGGTGGAATGGTCCGTATAAACAATGGTCTTTGACCCCACAAGGTATGCCTGAAACTTCACAAAAGCATACACCACCGCTAGTAGCTCTTTCTCCGTGGTGGTGTAGTTCTTTTGGGCATCATTAAGCGTTTTGCTTGCATAGTGGATGACATGGAGCTTTCCTTCCTTTCTTTGACCCAAGACCGCCCCAACGGAGATATCACTCGCATCACATATGAGCTCAAAGGGAAGACTCCAATCCGGTGCTTGAACAATTGGGGCCGAAATGAGAGCACTTTTGATTCTAGCAAAGGCATCTAAACAAACATCATCAAATTCAAACTCGTTCTCCTTTTGTAGGAAAGATGTGAGCGGTTTTGCGATCTTTGAGAAATCCTTGATGAAACGTCGGTAAAAACCGGCATGACTCAAGAAAGACCTCACTCCCTTGACATTTGTGGGAGGGGATAGTTTCTCAATGACCTCAACCTTAGTTTGGTCAACCTCAATTCCTTTATGTGACACTTTATGGCCAAGAACAATTCCTTCTTGCACCATAAAGTGGCATTTTTCCCAATTGAGGACCAAGTTAGCTTTCTCACACCTCTCCAAACATCGAACGAGATTCACAAGGAAATCATCAAAAGACCCTCCATAAACGGAGAAGTCATCCATAAAAACTTCCATCTTTTTTTCAATCATATCGGCAAAAATAGCCATCATACAACGTTGGAAGGTGGCGGGTGCATTACACAACCCAAATGGCATCTTACGATAAGCATAAGTACCATAAGGGCAAGTGAATGTAGTCTTTTCTTGGTCGTCGGGATGAATTGGGATTTGAAAGAATCCCGAGAACCGTCAAGATAGCAAAAGTACTTGTGCACCGCCAACCTTTCAAGCATTTGATCAATAAAAGGTAAAGGAAAATGGTCTTTCTTGGTGGAGGCATTCAACTTTCTATAATCAATGCACATCCTCCACCCCGTCACGGTCTTCATAGGGATGAGCTCGGATTTTTCATTTTTAACAACCGTCATATCACCCTTTTTAGGAACTACTTGCACCGATGCCACCCATCTACTATCGGAGATAGGGTAAATGATACCAACGGCAAGTAGTTTGAGGTTCTCCTTTTTCACCACTTCCATCATTGGAGGATTGAGCTTCCTTTGTCTTTCGATAGAAGGTCTAGCATCATCCTCCAATGAAATGCGATGCATGCAAAGTGTTGGGCTTATTCCTTTCAAATCATTCAAACTATAGCCCAACGCTTTGCGATGCAAGCGCAACACATCCAATAACTTTGAGGTTTGAGCCTCATCCAAACTAGCATTCACAATGACCGGAAAAGTAGAAGAAGGTCCCAAGAATTCATACCTTAAGTTAGAAGGTAGAGATTTAAGCTCTACCTTGGGGGCATCTTCTTCATCGGTCGGTGCATCTTTTCCTGGTTCCTCTTCTAGGCAAAGGTATGCCTCCTCATGTGCTTCTAGAGTGGGAGGTAGAGCAAGATTCTCCTCAATTGCATCTACCTCTACATCAAGCTTTTCTTTCTCTTCGTCAATCCATCACATCATACTCAAGCATATTGTTAGATGAATGCAAATGCATGGCTATATATTCATCAATGACATGATCTAAAGTATCAATGCGCATGCAATGGTCATCCATGTGAGTAGGACATTTCATGATTTGGTTTAAATTAAACTCAATGTTTTCACTTCCTACCTTAAAGCTCAATTTGCCATTCTTTACATCAATGATAGCCCCCGCCGTAGCTAAGAAAGGTCGCCCTAAGATTATTGGGACATTTGGATCTTCATCCATCTCAAGTACAACAAAGTCTACGGGAATTTAGAACTTCCCAACCTTAAGGGGTACATCCTCAAGCTTTCCTATGGGCATCTTAACCGAACGATCGGCTAATTGAAGTGAAATGTGAGTAGGCTTGAGTTCACCTAAGTCCAATCTTTTGCAAACGGAGTAAGGCATCAAACTTACACTAGCACCCAAGTAACACAAGGCCTTGTCAATGGTCATATCACCTATAGCACATGGAATGGAAAAGCTTCTGGGGTCCTTGAGTTTCGTGGGCAACTTGTTTTGGATAATGGCACTACAATTTTCGGTCAAATTAATAGTTTCCACACAATTTAAGTCCATTTTCTTGCTTAACACATCTTTCAAGAACTTGGCATAGGTGGGCATTTGCTTAATGGCATCGGTGAATGGTATATTAATGTAAAGTTTCTTGAGCACATCTAAGAACTTGGAAAATTGATCATCAAGTTTGGAACTTGCAAACCGAGAGGGGTAGGCAACTTTGCCACAAAGGGAGGTGGGTCATTCTTTGCTTTCTCAACATTTTAAACACTTGGTGATTCCACCTCATTCAATTTCTTCCCACTTCTAGTTACAATGGCATTAGCATGTTCTCTTGGATTTACACCTTGACTAGGCAATTTAGTTGATGATCCTTCCTTAATGGACCCAGCCATTTGAGCTAATTGAGTCTCAAGCATTTTTGTGTGAACTTGCATTTGCTTGAGGCTCTCTTTTAGCTCACTAGTCTCTTTAGTTTGAGTAGTAATGAAAGATTGCATCATACTTTCGAGACTAGTAGTGGTGGTGGGTGGGCCAATTTGGAGAGGAGCATTCAAAAGAAGAGCATTTGAATTCCTTTGGTTTCCTTGGAAGCCCGAAGAGTTTCCATGAAAACCGGGTGGTATTCTTGAATGAGAATTTTGGCCTTGATTAGAATACGAACCACGGTATTGACCTTGGTTGTATCCATATTGGCCTTGATTAAATTGATTTTGACCTTGGTTGAAATTTTGAGAAAAGTTATTTTGACCTTGACTTTGAGTTTGACCTTGACTATAACCTTGGTTGGCGTTTTGAGTTGGATTTCTCCAACTAAAATTGGGATTTTGACGCCAACCCGGATTGAAAGTATTAGAGTAGGGGTCAAACTTTTGGTTCAAAGCGTTAACTTGTTCCATTGAAGGAGAATGACTTTGTTGAGACTCGATGCTATTACATTGTTGGGGGTGATGGTCATAAGACCCACAGATATCACAAAACATGCAATTCATCGGCATATTGTTATTCAAACCATTCAGACCATAGCCACATTGATTCATTTGTTGCACATTAGGGGGAGCATAAGAATTGGGATTAGAAGATTGACCAAGCATAGAGACATTAGAGGGAGAGGGGGACATATTGGTGGACTTCAATTGACTCATCAATGCATCTACTTTAGAAGTAAGAACACCAATACTATCAATTTCATGCCTTCCACCTCTTTTGGAGGTGGAGGTCGATGCTCTCTCGCTTTGGCTCCAATCACGATCATTTTGTACCACATTCTCAATGGAGTCAAAAGTTACATCCATCGGTTTCATCATAATGGGACCCCCGGTACCCACATTCAAACTTGTCTTGTTTTGGGTTGAGAGACCATTGTAGAAGCAATGAAGTTGCATCCACTTTTCCATATTGTGATGTGGACATTGCTTTAACAAAATCTTGAACCTCTCCCATGCATCATATAAGCTCTCTCCCTCCTTGTCTTGGAAGTTCATAATGCTTGCCCTCATTTCGGCGGTCTTTTGTAATGAGAAAAACCGGCTAAGGAAGGCTCTTGTGACATCATCCCAAGTAGTCAATGAGTTCGGAGAGAGCGTTGTGAGCCAATGTGAAGCTTCGTCCTTGAGTGAAAACTTGAACATACTAAGCTTGATAAAGTCTTGAGTGACCCCATTGTGCTTCACCGTAGAGCAAAACTCGGTGAACTTTCTCAAATGTTCTTGAGGGCACTCATAATTAGACCCACCATATTGGTTGTTGGAGATTAGTTGGATGAAAGCCGGTTTGAACTAAATCATTCGCTTGTGTAGATGGAGGAACAATAGCGCTAGAAGGGGCATAGGCCATTGGGGTGCCATAGTCCCTCAAAGTTCTATTATCTTCCATATTTGTGTGCGAAGAAAGGAATGAACTCGAGTAACTTGAGTGGCTAGTTGTTGGGGAGTGCGGAGGACTAGAGAAGGTGGAGCTCGTGTCGCCCTCCACCTCTACAAATGGTGTTGAAGATGAAGCTTGTGCTTGTTGGCTATCTTTCCTTATCTTTCGCTTGATAGACTTCACCGTCCTTTCGAGCTCAATGTCAAGAGGGATCAATGGCAAAGCTCGATCGCAACGGGGCATATAACACCAAGCTAAGAAGGGGGTTAGCAATAACAATCATAAGTATGTATATAGTAACAAGAGAAATAAAATAGAAGGGAATGGTTTAGACTCACACAACTTATGTTAAACCTAATGCTAATAACTAGTCCCCGGTAACGGCGCCATTTGATAGAGAATTTTTGCGTCTCTAGACAAAACCTCCAAATCAAACCTAACTAACCAAATACGGGTACGTGGCAAGTAAGGGTCAAGATCCACAGAGACTAGACTAGACACTAAGCACGTAAGTGAACATGTAAGCTAAACCGAAGATAAGAAGTTGATTGATTTCGAACTCAATTATCACTAGTAAGTCAAATAAAAGGGTTGTAAATCGATGGAAAAAGGCGTTAGGGCGTGATAGGGATCCAATGCAATAGGATTGATTTACGAAATGAGATTAAAGGAGTATATAATAGGGGATTGAATTAAGACGTTGCAACCATGAACTCCTCTTTCCAGGATGTTCAAGGTGATGCAACACTCTCAATTAAGGATTTGATAGTCAATGATGGAACATGAGGTCGGAATTAGCTAAGTTCAACCCAATCTCGCCTTTCGGATGTTGAATGGGTTAAGACTCTAAAAAAGGTGGGATTTCTCACTCAACCTTATTTAGAGATTGCAATTCCAACTTCATTGTATATCTAAACTATCTACACCTAAAGGGCAATCCATTGGGTCATTGAGTTAAAGTTAGGCCTTTCAACTTTACCTTAGTCAACCAATCAATGGATTTGCTAACCCAACCCACCAAACATGCCAATTTAGGGCCTCATATCATGAAACAATGTCCATTGCACCTTCACCCAACCCCCTAACTAAATGACTACTCAAAGTTGGTTCTCATATTAACTAAATTAGTTCTACAATGCAAATAGGAGATTAGTAAACCAAAAATCATTGCTTTTTCATTCATACTTAATGTTTGCAATAGAGTAAAGCATAAGCAAGTGGAAAAGAGCAACTAAAGCTAAGACTTCAATGAGAATGAGTGATATTGAAACTACTAATAAAGTAAAAGCAAGAATAAATGATAAAGTAAAGCAATAAATGAGAGCAAAGAGAAGAAAAGTTACTAAAGCTTCATTAATACTCCACAAAAATCTGAAATTCTTCTTCAATCACCATTAAGGACCTTGAAAAACACCCAAAGTTCACTCAAAAGTCTAACCTCTCAATAGCTCTCTAGAGTTCAAAAAAGGAAATCAGAAAATGATGAAATTTTAGGTCAAAAAGGTATTTATACAACCCCCAATTAAGGGCAAAAAGGGAAAGAGAAAATAAAATAGACGGTTTCCGCAAACCCTAGTGATCGGGCGATCCATAGTGGTGATCGTCCGATCAGTGGTAGGCAGGCACTCTGTGGAAATCCACAGCCGTGATCGGGCGATCCACTTTGTGATCGGGCGATCCACTTTTGTGATCGGGCGATCCACTTTTGTGATCGGGCGATCACTTTTGTGATCGGGCGATCCAAAGGTGGATCGGGCGATCCACCTGCCCGGGTTGCTTTGTCTTCTTCTCCTCTCTTCCTTTCTCTTTGGGCTTGGGCTTCCTTCTTTCTTTCTTTCATTCTTTTCTTCCACTCCAATCTTCTTTGTTTGGACTTGGGCTCTCTTCTTTCTTTCTTTCTTCATTTGGATTGGCCCTCAACTTCTTCCATTCCAATCTTCTTTGCTTTGCACTCATCTTTTTCCTACATGTTAGTCATATACAAGAAAAATACAATACAAAGCATATGGAATAGAAAATAAGAATAGAAAACCATGAAAAATGAGAGAAAATCAAAGGAAGTAGTGAAGAGCTCCAAATAGGGCGGAGATGATGAAAATAGATGTAAGAAGTAAAGAAACACCAAGAAAAAGCAATAAAATAGACCAAAAAGCTACCATATGAGTGCCATAAATCTCACTCATCAATATTCAATTTCGTATTAGTTAAAAATATAAAAGTTGATATTATAGAAGTACATATTAAACAAGACCTTACTTGAATATTTTTTTTTGTATATATTAATAAGAATATTTGGTTAAGTTTTAAAATTTAACTCCAAAGAAGAAAAAGGACTTATATTATCAAACAAAAGGAGTAATAATATGACCTAAAATACCACTACACAAAATTTTGGAAATAAAAACTAACATTGAAATTTGAAAATTCAAAATCAAAATTCAAAATCAAAATTCAAAAGATGAAATGAAACCTTAAATTTCAGCTCTTCTCATGTGCCTCTAAAATTTCATAACCCACTCCACCAATATAAAAAGACAAAACCCTAACCTCCATCCCTCCCACCTCTCCCTCACGGCCTTCCCCCAGCCTCTTCAGCCAAACCCCCTTCTTTCGCCACCCTTTCTCTTGCTCATGGTGCAACCCTAAATTTGATCGAATTCTGGTGTTTTTAGCTTTAGATGGTCGAATTCGACCACAAATGTTTTAGAACGAGAGCTTTTATGGTCGAATTCAACCATTAAAGTTTATATAGTTGAAGCTCCCCTCACCATTTCAGAATGATCTATTTGTTCGTGCCATTTACGTCTCATTTTTTTCCTACTTGGTTTTTGGTTCATGTTTTATGTTAATTTGTATGATTAGTGGAGTTTGTTTGATACTTTACATCTTTGTTCGATTTGTTTTAAGCAATTTTACATTTCAATCTGTTATTAAAATTAGGGGAAGGGTTGAAATTGGGGTTGGGATTAATTTTAGATGTTCTTTTTTTGACGAGAATTTTACATGTTAATAATTGATTTTCTGGGCTTTTCAAGTATGCTTCAAACTTTTCCAGGTTTCTTGTTTTCTCATTTATCTTCTTTTTCCTTCAAAGTTTTTGGCTTTACTTGGCTCTTCTCCTAATATGTGTGAATTTCGGGAATTCAATTCCAAGATCATTTTATAGTGTTCAGATCCTGTTAACTCCTCTCCTCTCTATATTTGAACAATATAAGAATTTACAATGAAAATTTTCATTGATTCAGCCATTGTATGCTGGAGTTATGCTTCAGCCGTTGTATCTAGCAACTTATTTCCTTGCTCCTCAAATAAACTTCATATCATATATGGTACACATTTTCACAATTCTTAAGTAGTAATACTTATAAGCTTTTTGGCAGATAATGTAAAAATAAGAATAAATGGAAAAAAAACAGTAATATAGACTATGCTTTTTGGCCTCTACCTCCATAACTCCCTTTTAGCCTTTTGCAATTCAACGAAGAAGAGGACTGCTGAAGTAAATACCAAGCATAATCTTGCCAAAAAAACGAGTATTAATAGCAATGATTATCATTTGCATAATTTTGCCTTGATTTGTGCGTTTTACAATTCAGTATTGATTCGACGAAAATGGCGGACTGTGGTTCAATGGAGGAGAGAGAGTAGAGGGGGGAACGGGGATGGGTCGTTATTTGGGTATTTTTTTTATATAAAAAAAACTAATCACATTATAGTGCATAGCGGTAGAATTTTCATTTTGATGCTATCTAAACAAAAGCATGGAACCAAAAGCTAGGAAAACGATGTCAATACTATCCAGATTAAGAGAGGGAATGAATTTCAATTCCCATATTTTCCAAACAAGAGTAATTGGAATTGATATTCAAATACAAGATTTAGATTTTCATATTTGAAATACTAAAATGAATTTCAAGGTTTAAAGTTTTTCAGTCAATTGTGTATTCGGTTTGATATCAATTCAAGATTGAATGGTATTAGAAATTATGTTAATATTTATTTTGCAATTTGTAAATATCTAGATTGAGATTGTATACGTTATATTTTGTAACTTGTATGTGTACCTATATAAAATGGGAATATTGGATTAATTCATTTTTGTTTAAAGTTTTTGTTTGTATATATACAATTGTTTGATTTTTTGTGTGGATAAAACGTCTCTTAAATCTACCGGATAATAGCGTCATCAATTTAAGCATTCGAAATAAAGAAGTGAGTTATTATCTTAATTTAAAATTTGCTAATAAAGAATATAAAGATGTAGGATAATATGCTTAATCAGGGTGTGAAAATTTAAAGTTGAGTATTTAAAGACAAAAAATTAACGTAAAGTTAATAAAATTATTTAATAAATAAATTAAAGGAGTATCATCAATACTCTAATAGTATTAAAGAATGAGTATTGCTTGAATCCATATCAGATAGAATCAGGTTGTCTCAATATTGAATCGGATAGAGTCGGGTCGGGTCAATATTGGATCGGATAGAATCAGGTCGGGTCCACTCGAATAAATATGGGGTTCAATCGGATATGGGGTAAGTTTCGGATCGGGTGCCGGTCGGATACGGACCTAGAATATCGGGTATATTCGGTTTCGGATAGACTTCGGATCGGTTTCGGTCGGGTTTGAGTCGGAATAAAGCGGATCAAGCCAGTATCCGATAACTGTCGGATCGGATGGCGGTCGGATTTCGGATACATTCCAACTCGGATCGAACCGGATCGGGTTATTGTCGAACCAAATCGGATTATCGGATCAGATCATTTTTTGACACCTCTAAATATACATAGAAAGAAGTTACAGACTACCATATAACTTCTCAAACTTTTGGCTACCATGGATAAAAAAGAAGTACAAGGCTACTATGTAGAATTTTTTAACTTTTTATAACAAAAAAACATAAACCAATAGAAAAATCAAACTTTTATTTAACATTGTTGCTTATTGAAACTCGAAAGAACAACTCACTCCATTAATTTAATGTTAAAGTATATGATAGGGATTATGCTTTTTATACTTCACATTTATGTTTGATGAGACTTACTCCTGTTTGTCGAGGGTTAAATATGTTGTTCACGAGGTATAGATTGTGAATGTTGATGATACTTTGAATAGGATTTCTGTAATTTATTTTAGATTATTTAGAGATTATAGTTTAAAATTAGCTACCTAAGATACTAAGTATATTCATATAATTTTTTTTTGCCAATTAGAGGCACTAAGGTTCTCCATAGCGTTGGTCGTGGAGGCCAAGATTTTATTTTATTTTTTTATTTAAATATTATCATATTAGGAAGATATTGAGAGAGTAATAAAGCTATCACAATTACAGTTTCAGCTCTATTGTTCAATTTCTCTAACAAATCAACAAAATCAATATTTTTCTTATAAATATATTGTGTATGATATAAAATCAGTTACGGGTCGTTTTTGATTCGATTTATTCAGTTCCATTTCGGTTCAGTTAGCAGTACAACCAACACTTTTCAACCAAATTGACAACTCTACTTGTAGCGTGAGAAACATTACAAAAATAGTGTGTTTATTGCCGTATATAGAAGTGTTGCCTCTAAATAGGGAGAGCCAGAGAGGGAAAGTGTTGTCTTTAACTTGGGACACAGGCAATAAAAAACTATATGAGGTCCAAAATAGGTCGGGTGGATGGATTATATTGGGTCGGGTCAAACACGGGTCGAGTTTATTACGGGTCGGGCCTTTTCGGGTATTCTTCGGGTTGAAGCGGGTTTCAGGTAGGTTTCAGGTCGGTCCGGGTCGGGTGACTGACTATCATTGAAAGTTAATACTCATACAAGGTTAACTTATTCCAGAATAATCCAAATGTGAACTTAATTTTAGAAGATCGCATAAAGGTTGACTTATTAAAAACAATTTTTCCAAAAATTAAAAAGTTATTTCTCACAAAAAAAATGGTTACTGCCTCCTTCCTATATTAGTTGCAACAGTTTGACCGATACACTTGCCAACGCATAACTTTGACCATTAATATATATAAATATAGCTAATAAAAATTATGAAAAATTGATAAGTCAAATTATACATTGAGACAAATGTAAAAACATCTTATCTACTAACATTTGATTTTATATGTTAATTAAAAATTATGGTCAAAGTAAGACATATAAATTATGTAAAGTCAACTTGTTGCAACTAATATGAGACGGAGTAAGGGCCTGTTCATTTCAGCTTAATTTCAGTTCAGTTCAGTTCAGCTCCAATTAGTTCAGTTCAGTTCAGTTCAGCTCCATTCTTTTATAAGAATTTTGTTAAATATTATTATGTTGGTCTAATTTATTTTACTAATTGCTCTTATTATTAGTATTATTATTATTATTATTTATTTTTATATAATTATTATTAAGTATTATTATTATTATCTGTATATTATTATATGTATATTATAACTTTATTCATTATTATTATTATTATCATTAGGGAGGAACATAGTTTAGGTTAAAGGCACAAATAAACCAACGTTTTCAGCCCATAATCCAATCCAATCACCTCAAAACGATTTATAATGTAATTTTGCACGGTCCGACCAATCATTATTTTATTACTAAATATTAATATATAATTAAATCTAATTATTAAAATATTAATATTAATTTAATTCTTAGAGATTATTGCTATTATATAATCATCATCAGGTATTAATATATTAATACAAAGACTATAAAATAATTGTTATTAATTATTATTATAATCATTAATCATTAATATTATTTATTTATAGTTATCATTTAAAAATATCCAAAATACAATTATTATTATTCATTAATAATTATTCATTATTATTACCTATCATCATAATTATTATATAATATTCATATTATTATTGTTTAAATTTTATTTATATATTTATTAAATTAAATTAAATTAAATTAAATTAAATTAAATTCAATTAAATTCAATTCAGTTCAGTTCAGTTCAGCGCCAATCAGTTCAGTTCAGTTCAGTTTAGTTCAGCTCCAATCAGTTCAGTTCAGTTCAGTTGTTTTCAGTAAATCTAAACAGGCCCTAAGTATAAACTATTAGTCTATTATTTCTCACAAATATTTTTAAAATAATTAGGTTTTTAACTATTTTTCCAAATATTGTACATTTGAAACTATGTAATCAAAGAAGTGAAGCTAGGAATGATTTTCCAATACACCTCACAAATGGTAAACTAACGACAATATTAAAAGTCGCCGTATGTCAAGTTGTCAACGGTGAGAAAACAGAAAAGAAAAGAAAAGCTCCCGCTTTCCTAGTCCCCCCCCAGGCCCCAGCTTACAAGTTGCTAAGTGTAAGCTGGACGTCCAACCACAGCATCTACATACATACATACTATTTTCTCTTTCTCTTTCTCTTTCTCTTTTCTCTTTCTGTTTCTGTGTCAATTCAACTCAAACTCAACTCTTTATTAAAACTCTTTTAATCTTAACCTCTCAATAAATCCCTCAGATCTTTCTCTTCTCATTTCTGTCTCAATTGACTCTCTAATTTCCCCACTTCATTTGTCAACTCCCCTTTTCCCCACCAACCTCTAACTACATTAATCCCATTAATCCATTGTTTTGGAGGTAAAAAAGCAAATTTGTTTGTTACTAAAATGGGGTGTTTCCAATCAAAACTAATTCCACCAAAACAACCCCTTAATAATGCTAACGGTGCCGGAGATTCACCTGAAGTAGGCGATGGGACTTCGTCGGCGTTTTCAGAGTTTACAGTAGCTGAGCTCAAGACGGCTACCGACAACTTCAGCTCCAAGTCCATCGTTTCCGAAGGCGGCGAAAAGGCACCGAATGTAGTTTATCGCGGCCGCCTTCAAAATCGCCGCTTGATCGCTGTTAAGAAGTTTTCTAAGCTTGCTTGGCCTGACCCCAAACAATTCGCTGTAATTTTTCTTTTTTTTTTATAAGTACTGTTTTTGTGGGTTTGTTGTTGAATTTGATGGGTTATTCTTTGTTTTTGTGGGTCTTTTTTTTGTTGAATTTGATGGGTTATTCTTTGTTTTTGTTGTTGTGGGTTATTGTTTATTTTTGTTTTTGTGGGTTTTTTGTTGAATTTGACTGATTGGGTTATTGTTTGTTTTTGTTTTTGTTTTTGTTGTTGTGGGTTTTTCTGTTGAATTTTGATGGGTTATTCGTTGTTTTTTTTTTTGGTATGGTGGGTTATTCTTTGTTTTTGTTTTTGTTGGGTTTTTTTGTTGAATTTGATGGGTTATTGTTTGTTTATTTTTGTTGTTGTGGGTTTTTTGTTGAATTTGATGGGTTATTGTTTGTTTGCTGTTGTGGTTTTTTTTTTAAATTTTGATGGGTTATAGTTTGTTTATTTTGGGGTTGTGGGTTTTTTTGTTGAATTTGATGGGTTATTGTTTGCTGTTGTTGTTGTTGTTGTGGTTTCTTTTTTTTGAATTTGATGGGTTATAGTTTGTTTTTGTTGTCCTGGTAGGTTTTTTGTTGAATTTGATGGGTTATTGTTTATTGTTGTTGTTGTGGGTTTTTTATTTTTTGAATTTGATAGGTTATTGTTTGTTTTTGTTGTTGTGGGAAATGATGGGTTGTTGTTTGTTTATGTTGTTGTGGGTTTGTTGTAGGAGGAAGCAAAGGGGGTTGGAAGACTGAGGCACAAGAAGGTGGCGAATTTAATTGGGTTTTGCTGTGATGGAGATGAGAGGTTACTGGTTGCTGAGTTTATGCCTAATGATACTCTTGCTAAACATCTCTTCCATTGTATGTGTTTTTTCTTGTTCTTTTTGTTGTTTTGACTGATTCAGTAGTTTTATGTTTGTTTGCTATGTTATTAATAAGGTGAAAGTTTGTGTCTTGAAAGGGAAATGCCGAAAAGGGTAATGGGTAGTTAGTTTTGGATACAACTTACGAGTTTTCATTGATTTCATGACAAATTTAGGGTTTCTAAGTTGGGGATCTGTCAGAAAGATTGTTTTGGTTGCAGGTGTACTGAGAGGGATGAGGATGGTTACTTGCATTTTGCTGTGTATTTGAATTTGAATGGTTTGCATTGTCAAGTTAGGGGAGAGCTTATGCTTTGTTTACTTTTCCACTCAAAATTTACGCTTCATCATTTAGCGCTTCAAGGTTTACATTGTTTGATTAGGGTTAGAAGTTGGAATTTTTTTGATGGATAGGGTACATGTATTGGACTCGTTTCACATTTTAGGGCTTGTGAGACCCTGTGGGTTGTAGCTAGTCAGCTTGCTGTGGTTTCATTGCGGCTTATTAATTAATGGAAGTCGAATAATTATAGACCTTATGATTCATTTAGTAAAGTGAAAAATGGTGTTGATACTTGATAGTGATGAAGCCATAGGATAGTTTGTAAAGGAAGTCTTTTGCCCATGTTTATGGGATGTGAATGCTTGTTCACCCTCATATATCTCATTTTCTTACCATCCATTACCACTGGCGGTATTGGTTGGTAACGGAAATTTATTAAAGAAATCACTTACTCAACAATGCAATTCCATTACCATTAAACAAAAACCCTTACAAATTTACATATTATTTCGTTATCATGACTGCCTACCAAAGGGGTCGTGAATGATCTTGGGTCTCATGAATTTGCTATTGTTGGTAGGGGAGAACCAAACCCTTGAGTGGGCGATGCGATTGAGAGTTGCTTTATATATTGCTGAAGCGCTGGAGTACTGCAGCACTGAAGGTCGCCCACTTTATCATGACTTAAATGCATACAGGGTTCTCTTTGACGAGGTATTGCATGATAATTCCTCTAGCCTATAATATTATGCCACATTTGACTTGCAGTCAGAAATCATTAATCACTTCCTGTAGTAAAACATACTTCTATAACAAGATACTCCCATGTGAGTGCTTTTTGAGATAAATCTACCACGAGTATGTATTGTAGACCCATGTATTGTTTGTAAAATCGATGGTCGAAGTGAATAATTTGCCCAAAACGCAAATATGGCTGTTGTTTTCAATGTCTATCTCTACTTTAGTTTCCCTATGTGACTGTCATAAATAATAGTTCGAACTTCAACAGGTTATTATTAATAATTTCTCACTGTGCTAATATACTACTCGTTATATATGCTAATACTTACACTTTTGGCAGAACGGTGATCCACGACTCTCCTGTTTTGGTTTGATGAAAAACAGTAGAGATGGAAAAAGTTATAGTACAAATCTTGCCTACACACCACCAGAGTATCTAAGAAATGGTATCAACTACTTTATTGTTAGTCTTAGATCTCCCTAATTGTTACACATATCTGTATTACGTTTTAGTGTGGCTTACTGCAATCGATTTTTTGAATTTTTATGTATGTAACCTGACAGTAGAATCAGGTTTCATGTTTGTGAATATCTTGGGCGAGACCCTATGGCCTTGATCAGTTGAGAAAGTTTTAGTACTGGAAAGTTACAAAATATTGTATTTAGATTGGAAGTTGGTACCTTACCTAGAGTATCATGGCTTTATGGTTACTTGTCCCCGACGTTTTAGAACCATTGGAGGCGTGGACTTAATTGTTTGAGTGTGTGAAAGCAAAGTAACATGTTTGCTTATTGAATGGAACCTTAAGCAAACTTCAATATCATTTCTCTCAAAAACTAAGCAATCTTCATTTCTGTTGTATTTTCGTATAAAGTGAAACAAAACCTGCTATATGTAGTCCTAGCTCCTAGGACCAAGTGTACTTCTAGGTTACTTGCATTTATTGCTTTAATTACTGTACTTTGGACTGCAATTCTGTCAGTGTCCTGCAATGACAATATCCTTTCACTTCCATGCAGGAAGAGTTACCCCTGAAAGTGTAATCTTCAGTTTCGGAACAGTTCTTTTGGACCTTCTTAGTGGCAAGCATATACCTCCCAGTCATGTGAGTTCTTTTCCACCAGTAAATCTTGTATGGTGTGATAATTGTTGTACAGTGTATGTCATTCAGACTTCAGCCTTTTCAGCAGGCATTCTTCTCCTGCCGGAGGAGACACACAGAGGGAGAAGAGCGAGTTAGATGTTGACTGTAGAAATTGGCCAATTAAGGAGAAACAGGGCTGGTATTGATTTTGTTAATTGTGCCCTTGTAAAGGGAACTAAGGTCAAGCTGAGTTTAAGATGAGCTCTAGTAGTAGGGTAATCTGAGAAATAATGCGGTCTTCCGTTCTTGATGATTGCCATCCGACTGCAATTGGCTTCATAAATAGTTTCATGCTTTCAGAATATCATATTTGCTTGTGTTGTGCAGGCTCTTGACATGATACGGGGTAAAAACATTCTTGTCCTAATGGATTCACATCTAGAGGGGAACTTCTCAAATGAAGAGGCAACAATTGTTTTTAATCTTGCGTCGCAATGCTTGCAGTATGAGCCAAGAGAACGGCCAAATGTCAAAGACCTAGTTACAACACTTGCTCAACTCCAAAATAAGGCCGACGTAAGTTGTCAACTGTCAATGTGTTTAACTTCTTTTGAGCTCCTCTATTGCCTTTTCGGTTCAGATTTGAACTTTATTGCTGTTTTGATCTACCTGTGAGACTATTTTACTTGTCCGAATTGATGCATGGATGTTTGGGCTTTTGAAGACTAAAAATATGACGCTGAGTTGCTCATCGGTGTTTCTGCCTAGATTTGGATTTTTGTGAAGCCAATTGGAAAGGACTTTTATGCAGTTGCGGAGGTGATTAACAAGAACAATGACAGGACCAAATCTAAAGAGTGAAAATAAGAGACAGCGCATATTCAGTGTGTAAGAAAATCGCTCACAAATTAGTAAGGGAAAAAACACCAAAAGTCCAAAACTATCACCATATGGCGAATATTAGTGACCTAAACACAGCGACAAGCATATTAAGTGTGGAAGAAAATCGCTCACAAATTAGTAAGGGAAAAACACCAAAAGTCCAAAATTATCACCATATGGCGAATATTAGTGACCTAAACACACAACCCCGTGAATTACAATCCCTTCTCAAGAACTCTAATCTTGGAACCTAAGAATGTTTGTATACATCCCCTTGTTTGAGTACGGATGTATCAATTAGGAGTTGAAGAGACCGCTTACTTATAAATTAAAATAAATTAGGTAATGACCCAAGCCCAAGTTTAATTCATTCAGCAAAGATCAGTGAGTAGTTTCACCCATCGGAGATGGGTAAAAGTGATGATTACACCCCTTAAGTTTGCTCAAAGGTGAGTTTAGGCCCCTTAACTTATGCTTGTGGTACTTAACCCCTACAACTTCACTAGCTGGTGATAATAAGCCCTTAAACAAAAAAATTGTCAAGTTATTTTATTGGTAACTTTTTGATTTAAGGATTTATTTTCACCATTTGGTAAAGTTGTGGGGTTAAATATCACCAATGTAAGTTGAGGGGCCTAAATGCGCTTTTGATCAAACTTAAGGGGTGATTTCACCACTTTTACGGTCCAGTATGTCTTGTGGGCTATTTTTTCAAATTTTCGTAGATCGAGATTTAAAGGAAAATAAAGACGGGAGAAAGAAGGAACGACTAGGTTGGTGCAAGATGTGTGTTGGGTTAGACAGAGATGGAATTGGCTCGTTAGGAGAATGTCTATTCTATATTAAAATTAGACTGTCTATTCTATTATTTTTTTATCAATCAATGAACCCGGAGCCTTCTTACATTAAGCACGAAATTTTTACCCATATTCTAAGAAAGATATATCATAGACTCTAATATTCTATCTTCTTTAAGCAATTGATAATTAATTAGGAAATAAAATAGTAATAATCTAAACTAACTAGGGTAAGGAAGCTATAACTAAGTTACACACTGAACACCGAATAGCTTTGCAGCACAGGGCCACACGACCGTCTGGATATCTCGCCCTCTCAAGTTACATCATTTGTCCATGTGAATTCCCTCGACTTCCACCGCATGACCATGTGGTTTCACTTTTTCTGTCATTTCTCGTCGCCTTCGCTTTCTAGTGTCTTCATACGGGTCCTCTAGATAACTCCAGTGTTGCACTACTGGGCTTGCAGTCATGAATTGTCCGTGAATTTGATATTCTTATATTATCCTCATTATGGAAGTAGGGAAAACTAAAACCCGTAAGAAGAATCTCAATAAGTACGAGGAACAAAGCCATGCTGTTCTTTGGAATCTCAATTATGCTTTAATTGGATTTAAACTCTACAGAATAACATTTCTCTTCAAATTTGCTAGGACTTTGTCCATGCTGAAGGACTTTATTTACTTTAACCCATCCAATGGAGATTATGCATCATATACCTGGGTGTACCATGAGCCAAGGCTATTTGAGCAAAAAACTAGCTTTTGGGTGTACCATGCTATGGTATACCCAACACTAGTTGAGCAAAAAAATAGTCTTGGGTGTAGTATAATAAAAATTGTACATCCCATGGGAAGGGACTCAGGGAGGGAGGGGGGAGGCAGAGAGAAGAGGGAAAGAAGGGTGAAGAAAAGATCTGAGTATCAAACTGTGGAAATCCTTTTAATGCTAATAATTCGTTGGTATTCGCTGCCATCAAGACAGCCCGGTATTCAATCTACCAGCGCAAGAGGGACTTCTTCTCTAAAGCCTACAAAGCAGCAGCACAGAGAGGTTTCCTGGAAGTAATCTTTTTTTTTTTGGTGTCAGGTTCCATCTTATCTGATGTTGGGAATACCAAAGCCTGAGGATGCACCTGCTACACCTCCACAACCGCTTTCTGCAATGGGGGATGCTTGCTCTCGGCTGGATCTCACTGCAATTCATCAAATATTGGTTTCAACTCACTACAAAGATGATGAGGGGACCAACGAGGTAATTCTTGGATAATATTCGCGTACATTTGCCTCACTTGCTGAAATTAACTTTTTTCTGGTTTGGATCAGTTATCTTTTCAAGAGTGGACACAGCAAATGAGAGACATCCTGGAAGCAAGAAAGCGTGGTGATTTAGCATTTCGTGATAAAGATTTTAAGACTGCGATAGACTGCTATTCACAGGTATGCAACCTTTTCTTTAATTGCTCACGTAGCTCTAAAGCTCGTTGTTTGAATTGAAAACTTCCGTGTGGCAGTTCATAGATGTCGGAACTATGGTATCTCCAACTGTTTATGCTCGTAGAAGTCTCTGCTATCTGTTCATGGAGCAGCCAGATGCAGCTCTAAGAGATGCAATGCAAGCACAATGTGTGCATCCGGACTGGTCAACAGCTTTCTACATGCAATCAGTCGGCCTATCAAAGCTTGACATGCACAAAGATGCAGCTGACATGTTGAATGAAGCTACTCAATTAGAAGAGAAACGGCAACGTAGCGTGAAAGGAAGCTGAGGACCAAATTCTGTACAATGCTTTGATCATTGGTTCTCAATTGTTTGTTTTAGTTCTTCACAGTACAAAGGGGTATATGCTGGGTGTATGTATAACTCTTGCATTTTGATGCTGTACCATATAGAGGGAGAGGTGTATTTTGCTATGAGTCAACAGTGTGCCGTATACTAGTATCGAAATTCATTGAAATAATCTGTTTAATTTTTATTATGTACATGTCAAACATATAATAATAAAACACAATTTTGGGAGTTACAGGGTTACAAGTTAGTAAACACTGGTGATGTTCAATCAGATTGTGCTTCTGTGAAGATTACTATTTAAGTGTTTTTTTTTGGAAGATAAAGTGTGAAGTAGGAGATCGTCAGGAGCCCCTTCGTACGAGGGTCTCTCCTGATGCATCAGACAAGAGGATAGAGTGTAAACTAGATACACGATCGTCGGAAATGAAAAAGGAATTGGGTATTAGGTGGCTCACATTCGCCACCCAATCAGCCGCTCTGTTTCCTTCTATGGAGACATGCCGAATCTCGCAGTGCTGGAGATTACTAATGATTTGTTGTGAGTCTTTGATGATGCGCGAAATCTGCCACGGGGCAGGCCAACTATTTTTGAGTGTGGTGACCACTAGGAGGTTGTCACCTTCAATGATCACGGAGGTGGTCCCTAAGCTGAGGAGATGCTGTAGACCCTTGTGGAGTGCCGTGGCTTCTGCTACCATGATGTTTGTGTTTCCGAGGTTGAAAGCCTGAGCTGCCTGAAGGTTGGCTTGGTGGACGCGGATGACGTAGCCGTCTGCCGTAGAATGAGCTTTGACAGAACCGTCGAAGTTGAGCTTGAGTGACCCCGGAGGAGGCGGAGCCCAGCTGACGAGGGTGATGTTGTGGGAGAGTTGATGTGAGAGGGTGGGGGAGGGGGGATATCCCGTGCGGGGAATTCCGGGACAAGGTGGTGTCTAATGTCGTTCGACACTTCCATTCGTGGTGGTGGAAGGTTGCCAAGTAACTAACTTTGTGTTCGTTGAAGCTGGTGCCTTGGAAGATTGTTGCGTTTCTTTCTTTCCAAATATGCCAGAGAAGGAAGATGTAATTCACCAGATCTGGTGGATCGAGGAGGGGTGGGAACGTGTGGCAGGAGCCACACTCTCTTGGTGATTGGACAGTTATGGAAAAGGTGGTCGATAGTTTCGGGGAGACTCCCGCATAGGGCAAAAATATTGGAAGGAGCTATATTTCTTCTGTGGAGCATGTCTTTTACGGGCAGGCTATTGTGTAGCAGCTGCCATATGAAAATGAGAAGTTTGGGTGGAATATCGAGTTTCCAGATCCAATGGAACTCCCATTTAGGTTTGTTCCTAGGATGTCGTGTGCTAGCCAGGTAGCGGATTTGACTGTAAAGAGTCCCTGGGGTGAGGGACCCCAAATAGGGATGTCCTCTAAATCACTTCGAGGGATGGGAATACCTTTTATTTGAAGGTAAATGGCAGGTGGTAGAACTAGGTGGAGCTTGGGTAGATACCAAGACTTATTAACAGTTATGAAGTCAGAGAGCTTTTGGTGAATGTCAACTGTTTTGGAGTTTCAGTTTAGGAGTTCAATAAGGTTACTACCATCAAGCCAGTTATCTAGCCAGAAGAGGATGTCCTTACCAGTACCAATTTTCCGACGGATACCCTTTCTTATAATGTCTCTTTGGGCCAGGATTTGCCTCCAAATTGTAGAATCGGAGGGTTTAGGTTTACAATCGAAAAGAGAGGCATGTTTCAAGTACTTAGCCCGGATTAGTTGCACCCAAAGGTTGTTCGAGTTCGAGATGATTTGCCAGCCTAGCTTTGCTATAAACACTTTGTTTAGCGGTTGCGTACGCCTCAGACCTAGGCCTCCTAAATGTTTTGGGGTGCAGATTTTATCCCAAGATATAAGAGGGATGGCATTTTTATTTAGCTGCTGTTGCCATAAGAACTTCCTATGTAGGGTGTCTATGGCCTTTGTAGTGCTGGTGGGGACGAGGAGGGAGGAGCAAGTGTAAGTCGTAAGAGCTTCGAGATTGGATTGGATTAGCGTGTGTCTACCAGCTTTTGAGAGAAAGGTCTTCTCCCAGAGATTGATCCGATTTTCTGTTTTGGCTGGTAGATGAGCCAAGTCATTTTTTGTTGGGCGGAAAGAGCTGAAGTGGATGCCTAGGTATCTACCTAGATTCCCTCTGGGCGTGATATTAAAATGGCTAGCTAGAGAGTGTGCTTCTTGGAGTTGGAGACGTATTTGGAGAAGATTAGAGCAAATTTGTGGTAGTTGACCAATTGCCCTTATTGCGTACAGAAATCATCAATTATTTTTTTGAGATTAAGACAAGCAGTAGTAGTTGCTTTACAAAAGAGTAAGCTGTCGTCGGCAAACATTAGGCAAGGGACACGGATGGAGTTCGGGCAGAGTTTGAAGCCTATTCCCGTATTAGTACGGGAACTCTGTATGGACAGTTGTCTGATGAAGACCTCCATATAGATGATGAATAGGTAGGGGGTGAGGGGGTCACCCTGGCGGATACCTCGGGATGGCTTAAACCATTCGGTGGTTACACCATTGACTTTAATAGAGTAAGAGACTGTGGTGAGGCACTGTTTTACTAGTTCGATCCATTGAGCCGGGAAACCGTAGGCTTGAAGGCATTGCCAGATGGAGTCCCATTCTAGTCTGTCATATGCTTTCTCCATGTCGAGCTTTAAAGTGCACCAACCCGTCTTATTCTTTGATTTTTGGAAAGTTTTTAAAACCTCTTGGACTATCAAAGTATTATCGTGTATGGATCGTCCCTTTGTGAACGCATTTTGGAAGGGGCTAATGATATTGTTCAGAACCCTGAGAGCCTATTAACTAGTATTTTTGAGATGGCTTTATAAATAGAATTAATGAGACTGATGGGCCGAAAGTTGTTAGTAGTCTCAGGATTGTCTTTTTTGGGGATGAGAGCAATGATGGTGTGGTTAATGGTTGGGGAGAGTTTACGGTGGTGAAAAAAAGCCTTTGATAGCTTGGCAGATTTCCGATCCTATGATTGACCAATATGCCTGGTAGAAACCTGCACCAAAACCATCGGAACCCGGAGCTTTGTTAGGTTTCATGTCAAAGAAGGCCTCTTTAATTTCTTTGTCAGAAACCGAGGCCAAGAGTTCTGTGCACTGTTGTAGGGTAATGATTGGTTCGATATGGTTTAGCGAGATATCTCTTGGGTGGGGGTATGGAGAGGAGAAACGACTTTTAAAAGCTTGTGCAAATTCAAGTATGATTTCTTTTTCGTCGTGAAGCCAAATGTCTCCAGGGGTCCGGATCTTGTAAATCTTTGAGTGGATGATCCTTTTCTTCACTCTGTTATGGAAGAAACAGGAATTTCTGTCACCTTGAGTAAGCCATTGTTTCCGACTATGGAACCCCCATTGTTGTTGTTTGAATAGTAGAAGCTTCTCTCGTTGGCGAATGAGTCTTCGGATATGGTCGATGAGGACGGTTGTGTAAGGTTGATTCCATAATTTAGTTTCTAATTCTTGAATCTTGTCTTGATTCTGGGCTAGTTTATTTACGGAGTGGTTAAATTTTTTCTGGGCCCATGCCTTCAGGATTTGCTTAGTACACTGTAACCTTTTTTCGGTGCAGAAGAATCTAGTGCCTTGTACCGGGGTGTTCCATGCTTTAGAAACAATATGGTAGGATTCTTCTTCTAATGCCCAAGCATTTTGGAATCGGTAATGATGAATATTAACTGGGTTGATTGGTTCCGTATGAAACACTAGGGGAGCATGATCAGAAACGATAAACAACCCGTAGGCTGAAAAAATTTTGGGAAATAGATTTGTGAATGAGGAGCTATAGATCGCCCTGTCTAGCTTTTCATTGATGATGGTGGTGGACAGAGTTTTCTTCCAGCTGTAAGCATTTTGCGTGGTGGGAATATCTATTGCGCCGAGAGTCGTGAGTAGTCTCGATAGTCGCTGTAGTTGGGCCGGCCGTAGGGTTCGACCCCCGATTTTGTCCTGTGGGATGAGCATTTCGTTAAAGTCTCCAATGAGTACCTAGGGGATGGTTTGCGTGTTTAGAAAAGAAGTGAGATTGGACCAAAAGGCTTCCTTGTCAGGTTCTTCAGCAGGTGCGTATATTCCACTGAGTACACAATTCTGGTTGGTTTGTCTATGTGTGAGGTATAAATTGGACGTTCTATCAGAACATTGGGTACTCGTTACTAGGATATTGATGTTGTTCCAACATATCCAGAGACCTCCCGAGTTGTTTATCGGGTCTATGATGATCTTGTTGTCGAAAGAAAGACTTTTTAGGATTTTCATACCATTCACCGTATTAGTTTTCGTTTCCAGGACGAATAGAATGTCTGGGTTGAATTTTCGTTTTAAGAAAAGAAGTTCATCTATAGCCTGGGGCCTCTTGCCCCCTTGAATGTTCCAAGAGAAGCACTTCATATGATAATAAGCGGTTTTGAGAATAGGTCGTTCTTTGTAGGGTCGTATGTGATAGCCTTGTATCCTATGGGTTCTGTGTAGGAGTTGGAAACTTCCAGTGTACACATGGGTGGGTAGTAACCCAAAATGTATCGTAATGAAAATAAAAAGAGCGAGTTTTGGAAAACGATTTTAATGGAGTACTCTTTCAACTCCAGGGCAATATGAACGTCAAAGCATCCAGGTCCTTTAGTAGTTTCCTTTTTTTTTTCTTATGGTTAAAATTGGCCAATATCTATTTACAAAATACAAGGTAAGGAAACGAGGGGGATGGCTAATTAAAAACTTACAATTGGGAGAAAGGAGGATTACAAACATCAGCCCTAAATCGAAGTGTAAGCAAAAATACAAATTGGACATTTGCCAGTTCCCTGGGTAGCCATGAACACTGGAAGCTTGAACTGCTGCTCTTGAGAACCAAGTCATGGTGGCTGTAAGCTTCAAATCAGGGGGGAGCTTGCCATTTTTTGTACAGCAGTACTTCCTCTAAGAGAGAGCAGTATAGCTCTCAATAACTGATTGCAAGGGGAATACTGAGGAATGGAAAAGGAGTGGTGAGCAACCAAGACATAGAAAAATAAGTATAAACCCAACTGCATAAAGAAACCAACAAAACAAAGAGAAGGGCTGGCAACAAAAAGGCAGCAAAGACAACAAAAGTAAAGTACTAAAAAAGGGAGGGGGATGGCAAAAACTGAAGCACTAAACAGCTTCACAAGAGAAGCAGTAGCACACCAAATGCTAAAATTAGGCTTTAAGATATAACAAGAAACAAGACAACTTACAGCAATAGTATATCTAAGACATATACTGAGAGGCTTGACAATATTAAACAAGAGTAACAATGGGAGGGGGTGTAGACAGTTACTAAAAGAATCAAGGAGGATACCCTTGGTAATAGAGGAGAGGACAGCCCAAGCAGGAGAAATAAAAGTAACAAGAGAGAAGCTGGACAAGTAAAGGTAAAGGGTCTTGAAGTAGTAGTGCTTAGGAATAAAAATAAAAGTGAGATCAACATAAAGGGGAGGGGGAAAGCAGTTTAAAAAGCAACATAAAAGTAAACCAAAAGTACAACCAGCTTATCATTAAATTTCATGAGAGTAGTACAACAAGGTTGACAAAAGAAAGGCTTAAAATAGAAATAAAAAACTACCAACAAACTAAGATGACAAAGGAGTAACTGAAAATAGAAAGAAAATAGAACCAACAGGTTACAAAAAGCCTGAACACCAAAAGCTACTGCACTAAGCAGTTTCACAAAACACAGGTCAGTACAACAAACACTAATCATGGGCTAAGGAAGAAGAGGTAGCAGCATCATCTGAACACTTGCGTTTCTTGAGACTTTCTCTGGTGGTTGAAGAGTGAGCATGGCTGTCCTGGTTGGACAAAATGTCATCCATAGAAGCATCAAAATCCAAGTGGGGGTTGTGGTGAATAACACCTAATGCTGCCAAGAAAGCTTCATCATTGCATCATCCTCCACATCTTCAGAGGTAGGAACAGGCAGAGGGAAGTAGAAAGCAGCATTATTGGTGATTTGAAAATCACTGAGAGAGTCAAAAGCATTATGAAGAGGTATCTGGTTTGATTGAGTGATAGAAGTAGTGCTGTTAAAGGAGGGGGAGTTGTGATGAGAGTGGGGGCGGTGTGTTGTAAACAGGAGTAGCACCAGCTTTGGACAAAGTAATAGTAGTGTTAGCAGCCCTAGGATGAAAATTAGGGTCCTTGTTTCTGAAAGAGAATCTGCCTGGAATTCTTGACCCAGACCTTCTCTGAGGCATTACATACAGCCAGCCTCCATCAGAGTTGGAGCTAGGGCCTGCAGCAGCAGTGTTGATGGAACTAACCTCAAGTTTGGCTACAACAAGCTCCAAACATGGGGCTGGTTTCATAGGGCAGTTGTGCAGTGAGTGATCCAGGTGTCCACACAGAGGGCACACCTCATGAACACCCTCATAAGGGAGAAAATATTCAGTTTTGAGATTGTTGGGAGAGACCAGAGTTATGGACCTTGGGACTGGTTTAGTGATATCTATGTTAAGACAAACCCTAGCAAATTGAGCATTATCATTGTTGTCCTGAGTGTATCTATCAAGCTTAATCAAGTTTCCTATTTGTCTAGTGGTGGTTAGGTGGGAGAGAGTCCAGTATTCATTAGGGAGAAATGGAATTTTAATCCATTGATCAACTTTAGTGATACCATTAACAAAGGGATTAAACTCAGGCTGCCATTGTATTAAGACAAAATTCAAACCTTGGACAAACCAAGGCCGTTTTTCCCAAACATCAGATTTGTCAAGAGGATTATCAAGAAAGATAGTAAACCAGCCATTAGCAAGATGTTTAATAGTTAAACCACCATGAATAAAATCCCAACTTTTATAGAGTTTGTTTTTAACAACTTGAGTGTGAATAGGTTGACCCCACAACTTACCTAAGAGGCATTGAGATTGGTGGAGTTGAAGTTCAGCTTCATTCAAAGTAGGTGCCACTACAGTTACTGTGGGTGGAGGTGGACTCTCAGTCGATGTGTTGCCAGTGCTTGGACACCCAGAGGAAATTGGTGTGGTAGTATCAGAGTTACTACCACCTGCCATATTGGTTGCGTTGCTGGTGGAGTTTGGATTGGGGAAATTCGAATCATGATCCATAGGTTGAGATTGAGGTTGGTTTGTCCCCTCAAAGTAAGAGGGCAAGGTAGCATTAGGGTGAGGGGATTTGAGGGTGGAGGCATAGTCTTTCTTAGGTGGAATTTCAAACATGAAGGCAGAGTGTTGGAAACTTGAGGTTTGAAACTGAAGAGAGTGAAGGAGGGAAACATAAAAGATTGAAACTTGAGGTGTGAAGATAGTGTTTGAGAGGTAGGCGTAGAAAGAGGGGATGAAATGAGAGTAGCTGAGGGAGCAACAAGTCCAGTAATTATGGTTAACTAAGCTAGTTAAGTAGAAACTACTGATTACAAGAAGCAGAGCAAGCATACAATGAAAGGGGATAGCAAGGGACGCAATTAGGGGTGCAAGTTGCAAGCTAAGCAATTAAAGCCAGAAAAAATACAGCAGCAGAGAGCAATTAAGCACCAAGAAGTAATTAAACAGGTAATAATTAGAAGAGGCAGAAGTAACTTAGGTTGGATTGGCTGAGGATGGATATTTAAATTTTAAACACCAGAGTAGCTTTTGCTCTTGATTGCACGCCAAGGAGGAGGAGATCTTTGAAAGTAATGATGTATTTTTGCTTGATTCCAAGGGGGAAATCAGCTGACCACTGATTTGGAAGCTTAAACGTAGCTTTTGTTTAGTAGATCTACAAAAGAATATCTTTTTGAAATTTTTCTGATTGAGAAGAAGGAAGTTGCAGGGTTTTGTTTTTTGATTTTAGATTTTTGAGAGACAATGATGAAGATTTTGGAAGGAGCTTTGCTTTGTTGGGAGAAGGAGAGTTAGTAGGCGCGACGCTGCATTGGAATTTGCACTAGGGTTTTGGGGATTTGGGTGGCTGGGATGAATTTCATTGTGCACTTTCCTTTCTTTTTTTTTTTGCTTTCTTGGAACTCTGATTCTCTCTCTTTTTTCTCTCTCTTGTTTCTCTCTCATCTTTTTTATATGCTCTTGTATTACTGTTTAGTGTTTAGCTAACGAATTTTAGATCGTTTTTCTATGAAAGTCAAAATTAAACGTATTCGCTCGGAGAACATATTCTAGCATTCATACTGATTCATGGGTAAAATAAGGAATTCACATTGATTTACTTTTTTATCTTAAACGTGTAATGCTATCCATTTATAATCATCAACTTAACCTCTAAATCTAGTCTAAGGAATGATTTCTTTTGGGACAAAAGGAGGAAACTTCCTCTCAAATATTGAAGCAGTTGGCGTGTGTAAGTGAAGAGGTAGAGCAAGGGATTTTTTTGAGGTAAACTCAGTATTAAGTTGTTGAAATTATGGTTTATGGAGGGTTTTAAGAAGTGATTTAATGGTGTGATCATGAGGGAGTATGAAAGATTGAAGCTCAACACTTTCCTATCATTAGTAAAACGAGGCATGCTGAAAATAAACTCTCCAAGTGCCCTCCCATAATTAGAAACTTACGGTCCACGTTACTAGTTAAAGCAAATTAGAGTTTATTAATCGAAACACCCTCATTTAATTTTCTTTTGGAAATTGAACGGGCGAATGCAGGGGATAAAACCCCCTGCGACCCCTCCTGCTGCTACGCCCTACACCCGAAGGGGGTCAGAGTGAACAAGGATATTAACTGCCCTTGTCGGTTAAATACGATTTAAAATAACACTATAAAATAATTATAACTAAATAATTCTTATGTAGAAAAATAATTTTTATAACTAAAAACATAACATCACAATACAGATTTTCAACATTGTAACGTTTATATAATAATGTATGATCAAAATAGTTTTATTAGAAATTTATATTGCGGAAAATATTATTTTAGCATGACAAAAGTGCTCCTGAAGCTTTGTGGGTTCCTCTTGGAGGCTTCCCTTCCTTTGGTGGACCCTTGATGGGGGTGTGCATCAGTTTACACTAAGTAGAGTGCCTCTTCTCTCTCTCAAATCTTTGTGTTTCCCCTACTTGGTGAATAACTTTCTTCTCTTGAATCACTAGAGTTAGATGTGTTTGAATAAGAGACCATCATTGTAATTGTAGAACTGGACTTCTTTTACTCTCCCCTCCTTCTAGCGCCAAATTATTTATATATGAAACATCGTGGTGGCTATATGAGTGTTGCTGGTGGAGAGTGTAGCATTCAAAGTTTTCTTCACAATGGTTACTTGAAATGCAAACACTAGCCTCTCCCCTCCTACTTTATGAAGCTCTTGGCCCGTTTCACAGAATGGACACTGGTGTGTTGTATGTTCCTTTGTAGGAGTCTGCTTGGATAGCTTTGCCCAACAAGATTTGCTCAGTGAACTCTACTCTGCTGGTTCTACCTCTCCAGCTATACTATGTGGGCTTTAATATTGTATTAAAGTTTGATGATTATACGATTGTGCATAGAGATGGCAATATCCAATGAATGATCAATCACCTACTCCACCTAAAAAACAAAAAGGGTGAAAATCCGAGTTAAATGGATGATGAATAGGTGGCGGGTGAACGGGTGACGTGTGACGGATGGAATTAGGGTGAGAATGTTTCATCCATCAACATACTCATCACCCGTTTATCACCCGCTCTATCACCCATTTCTTTTATTTTCTTACATGTCTATCATTTTATTTTTATTAATATGACTTTTTTCCCTTTTTGTTATTATCGGCATGTTTCCATAAACTTAAATAATCTTAATGACATTACGTTAATATATAAATTGTCATTTTACAGGTTTAATTTACTTTTCTTGTTAAATTATCTTAAATATATTATTACCCAGTCCACTCGGTTCAACTGCAAGTGGTAGATGGATGGAATGCAGGTGATAGTCTTATCGAGTGATGGATGGATGTGTGAGAGTTGTTCTAACCGGGTGGTAGATGCGGGCGATGGCTCACCCGATCTAAATCTCACCCGTTGCCATCCCTAATTGTGCATAAGTTAGATGTGTTCTTGTTTTAGAATTTAGAAGATTTTGCGAGAACGTATTGATATATAGCTTTTGCAAGTGACTGGAGCTTCACTTTATGGGACCAAATGATCTTTATTTTTAGAAAACGGGGGAAGTCTAGCTTTTTCGAGTGAGTACTTCATACGAAGAGTGAAAGCCTTTATAAACAACCGAGAGGAGATTACATAAAAAGTTTACACATAAATTGCTCAAATTAACTTAACCCTTAATAACCTGTTATGAATATCACATAAAAAGTATGATTAATATCTTTGAACATACCTCCTTCATTATTTTTTCTATTTCATCATTTTGCATATTTTATAGAAGTCGCATATTAATTGAATCATATCCATTTTTAGAAAGTTTTCCTTCTCACTTTTGTATAAAGTAGTAGATGTGTGGACTTGTGGTTATGCCTCTGTAGTTATCTCGATTTGAATTGATTTGGTTGTCGAATTTCGAATGTTGGTTTCTCCATTTTGCTCTTTCTAGAAATATTTATGATGAATTATCGGATTAATCTTTTATTAATGTATTTTTATTCCATTTGTAAAATTATCAATATATTATAAATAATGATATGGATGTCCACTATCCATCCCCGATATCTTCTAGGATATTATGTGATCCAAGGAAACCCTAATTCCTATGTATATATATACCCCTTTAGACTTGTTGTTTTTAGGAAAAATTGTTTTTAATAAGCCAACCTTTAGCCTGTCTTCTAATAATAAGTCAACCATTGAGTAATCCAGGAATAAGTAAACCTTATAAATTGATCTTTCAAAATTAAGTCATGACCTGTTGCTAACCTGTTATTATAGGTATGCGTACACGTGGCGTGTTTTGATTGGTTTAAATTAAAAAAAAATTAATTTCTTTTTCACATTTTGCTCCCTCTCTCCTCCCCATCAACTCTTCCTTCCTTCTCTCAGACCTCTTCCCTGTCCTTCTACTCACTGCCGGCTGTTCAACAGTAGCCACCGGCGACAACAGCCCGAGGCGCCGGCCGTCCTCCATTTCCTCCCTCTCCTCAGTCTCCTTCCGCTGGGAATTTCATCGACCACCACCACTCGCCCCTCCCCTTCCCCCACCCCTGTTTCGCTACCCCTCACCTTCCTACACATTCTTTCTTTCACAACCCTTCTCATCGGCGGTCCGACCTTCTCTCTCACACCTTTCTCTTTCTTCCCGTCACACCAAACAATTTTGATTCAAGCCCCGTTTTTTTGGCTGGTGGTGGAATGGTGGGTTTAGGCTGGGTTGAGGGTTCGGTTTAGGGCTGGGGTTGGACCTTCGGTGGGGAAAGGGTGTTTTACAGCTGGGTTTAGGGGATGGGGTGGGTGTTTAGGGTGGAGTGTTAGGGTTTAGGCTGGGTTGAGGGTCCGGTTTAGGGCTGGGGTTGGGCCTTTGGTGGGGAAAGGGTGGTTTCCGGCTGGGTTTAGGGGCTGGGGTGGGTGTTTAGGGTGGAGTGTGAGGGTTTAGGCTGGGTTGAGGGTCCGGTTTAGGGCTGGGGTTGGGCCTTCGGTGGGGGAAAGGGTTGTTTCCAGCTGGGTTTAGGGGCTGGGGTGGGTGTTTAGGGTGGAGTGTTAGGTTTAGGTTGGGTTGAGGGTCTGGTTTAGGGCTGGGGTTGGGCCTTCGGTGGGGAAAGGGTGGTTTCCGGCTGGGTTTAGGGCTGGGGGGTGTTTAGGGTGGAGTGTTAGGGGTGGTTATTGAAGAAGGTGGAGGTAAGGTGGCTGGTCAAGGTGGTTTTGGTGGCGGTGAGTAGGTGGTGGTGATTCGTAGTTGTGGTCAAAAGGGGAAGCAAAGTCCAAAAAAAAACAACCTATTGTTCAAGTTACAGGTCACCCGAACTTATTAAGAGTGAATACCCATACAAGCTTTACTTATTCCTGGATTACTCAATGGTTGACTTATTATTAGAAGACAGGTCAAATGTTGGCTTATTAAAAACAATTTTTCCTTGTTTTTATCCTGAATTTTTTGTCAGTATTGGAGAATACTCATGGATGCATGATTGAGAGTGATGGGAGTGTTGGTATTTTTTTGTTAGCTCTGTATTGATGATACCTCTTTGGCTTTGCATCTCAAATTCATGTTAGCTTTGTATTGATGATACCTCTTTGGCTTTGCATCTCAATTTTTTTACAAGTTTTCTAGGGATATTAGAAGGTCCTTGTGTGATACAAATGTTGATATTTTGAGATTATGCTTTGATATATGAGTATTTATATTATTTATAAAAGCTAATTATGAAATATTATTTCGTAGAGTACATTATGTGGAATTTAGCAAAACTTGAATTTGTGGCACTTAATATTACGGGAGATAACTACTTGTCATGGGTGTTAGATGCTGAAATACACCTAGATGCTAAAGGGCTTGGTGAAACTATCAAAGCGGAAAATGAAGCAACAAGTCAAGATAAGGCCAAAGCTATGATATTTCTTCGCCATCATATTGATGAGGGACTCAAAATTCAATATTTGACTATTAAAGACCCTCAAACACCATGGAGTAATTTAAAGGATAGATATAACCACCAGAAAACTATAACACTAAAGCCCGTTATGATTGGCTAAATTTAAGATTACAAGACTTTAAATCCGTAAGTGAATATAACTCAGCTATGTTCAGAATTACTTCTCAACTGACATTATGTGGAGAAAAGGTTACTGACGCAGAAATGTTAGAAAAAACATACTCCACCTTTCACGCAAATAACATTGTCCTACAGACATAATACCGTGAGAAAGGTTTTAAAAAGTATTCTGAACTTATATCCTGTCTCCTTTTGGCTGAGAAAAACAACGAGCTTTTAATGAAAAATCATGAATCACGACCAGTTAGTTCTACTCCATTCCCTGAAGCGAATGTGACATCCCATGACAACAATGGTCATGGTCGTGGTCGTAGTGGTGGTCGTGGCCGCGAAAATGGTCGTGGATATGGCCGAGGTTGGGGTGGTTATTTTTAGAAAGTCGCATTCCCATCAGAAGTGGGATAATAGAGATGGTAACAAGCAAGATAAAAACAAAAATGATAATGTCACCAATGAATGCTTTCGTTTTTGGAGGAAAGGGCCACTGGTCTCGTATATGTCGTACACCAAAGCATCTTGTTGACCTTTATCAACAATCATTGAAGCAAAAGAGAAAGAAAGTAGAGACAAACCTTGTGTACGAAGATGGTGAAGGTGATGATTCAGGCAATGCCACCCACTTGGAAGCATCTGATTTTTACTCCACCCCCGAAGGGAATAATTAGCCACACAACTCATGATTATTAATTAGACAATTATGCTTATGTTAATTTTTGTTATTTAGTTTATTTTATTTTGAATTACTTTGGTTTTTATACTTTATGGGACTTTTTCTCGTTTGTTTAGTTTATTTTATTGGATATTTAATTTTGAGTTTGGTTATTTATTATGAATAATTAGAACTTTTGGATGATATACCTATTTGTTGACTTATTTTGTTTTTTTGAAGAATATTATGATTAACTCTCAAGGAAAGTTAGCAATGAATAACGGAGATTTATGCCTAGCAGACAATGCAACTATTCATACTATACTAAAAGACAGGATATATTTTATCAATTGAATGTGAGTACGATTTCTGGTAGTACAAATATTATAGAAGGCTCCGGAAGAGCAAATATATCATTACCAAAGTGGACAAAATTTGAAATTGTTGATGCATTATATTCCCTGAAGTCTCAAAGAAATCTATTTTAAGGATATTCGCCGAAATGGATATCATATTGAAACAATAAGTGAGGGAAATAATGAATACCTTTACATCAACAATATAACTCAAGATACTAAACAAGTTTTGGAGAAGTTGCCTGCACTCTCCATTGGTTTGTACTACACTAATATTAATGCAATTGAAACATATATTCTAATAAACCAGAAGTTTATGGATAACTTTATTATTTGGCATGACCGGCTAGGCCATCCCGGTTCAACTATGATGCGAAAAATAATTGAAAGTTCATGTGGACATTCATTGAAGAGCCAACAGATTCTTCATAATAATTTTTCATGGCTGCATGCTCACTTGGCAAATTAATAATTCAGCCATCACCAGCCAAGAGAAATTATGAATCAATCAATTTTCTGGAAAGAATTCAAGGAGATATATGCGGATCTATACATCCCTCGTGTGGGCCATTTAGATACTTTATGGTTCTAATTGAGGCATCGACTAGATGGTCCCAAGTATCCTTGTTATCCTCTCGCAACCTGGCGTTTGCGAGATTACTTGCTCAATTGATTCGACTGCGAGCAAATTTTCCAGATTTTCCAATCAAGACTATGCGTCTTGACTCTTGACAACGCTGGTGAATTCACTTCTCAATATTGTAATGACTATTGCATGTCTGTTGGCATAAATGTTGAACATCTTGTAGCTCATGTTCACATACAGAATGGTCTGGCGGAATCTTTGATTAAACGTCTCCAATTAATAGCAATACCATTACTAATGAAGTCGAAACTCCCAAGTATTGTTTGGGGACATGCAATTTACATGCCGCAACACTAATTCGCATTAGGCCAACAAGTTATCATAAAATCTCCCCATCACAAATGATTCATGGTCAGGAACCAAATATTTCCCATCATAGAACTTTTGGATGTGCAGTATATATTCCAATCGCTCCACCACAACGAACTAAGATGGGCCCCAAAGAAGGTTGGGTATTTATGTTTGATTTGAATCCCCAACAATAATTAATTATTTAGAACCATTCACTGGGGATCTATTTACGGCTCGCTTTGCAGATTGTCATTTTGACGAGTAAGTTTTTCCAACAATAGGGGGAGAAATAAAAGAGCTGGAAAAGAAATTAATTGGAAAGAGTTATCATTGGCTCATCTTGATCCTCGGACTAAGCAATGTGAACTAGAAGTCCAAAAGATTATTCATTTACAAAATTTAGCCAATGAATTACCGGACGCATTTACTGACCCAAAAAGAGTGGATAAGTCACATATATCAGCTGTGAATGCTCCAATTAAAGTTGATGTCTGAAAGGACCAAATCTAGTTGCTAATGAGTCTTATGTATACATGAAGCGTGGTAGACCAATCGGTTCCAAAGACAAGAATCCTCGAAAGAAAAAAGGAGTAAAGAATGATGATGGCCAAATCGAGGAACAAATTATCTAGGAAGATCTCCTGAAGAGACTTTAGACATGAATGAAAATAATGTTTCAGAAGAAACTCAGGTACCTGAAAATGAAGAAATCTCTATAGATTACATCATGTCTGGAATTAAATGGAATCGAAATCAAATCGACGTCGATGATGTATTTGCATGCAGTGTAGCACTAGATGTTATGAATGATAAAGAGGAACATGAACCACAATCTCTAGAATAATGTAGACAAATATGATTGGGAAAAATGGAAAGAAGCGATTGATGCTGAATTGAAATCGCTAGTGAAACGAAAAGTATTTGGACCAGCAGTCCGTACACCTGCAGGTGTGAAATCAGTGGGATACAAATGGGTCTTTGTGCGTAAGAGAAATAAAATGGGAGAAATTGTAAGATATAAAGCGCGTTTCGTAGCACAAGGATTCTCACAAAGTCCTGGTATTGATTATGAGGAGACATACTCTCCCGTGATGGATGCAACTACATTTAGATTTTTGATAAGTCTGGCAGTAAGAGAAAGGCTTGATTTACGCCTTATGGATGTAGTTACAGCTTATTTGTATGGCCCACTTGATACTAACATTTATATGAAACTCCCCGAGGGATTTAAACTGCAAGAAGCAACTAATTCGAGTTCTCGAGACCATTACTCAATTAAATTGAATAGATCCCTATATGGATTAAAACAATCTGGACGCATGTGGTATAATCGCCTAAGCGAGTATCTGTTGAAACAAGGCTATAAGAATGATCCTATTTGCCCATGCATTTTCATTAAGAAGTCTAGATCTGGTTATGTCATTATTGAAATATATGTTTATGATTTAAATGTCATTGGAACTCATGAAGAGATTCAAGTTGCTGTTGATTATTTGAAGAAAGAATTTGAGATGAAAGACCTTGGAAAAACGAAGTTTTGTTTGGGATTACAAATTAAGCACCTAAAAGAAGGAATCTTGTGCATCAGTCCACACATATAAAAAAAAAGGTGTTAAAGTGTTTTTATATGGATAAGTCACACCCAATAACTGCTCCAATGGTTGTAAGAGCATTTGAGGTGAATAAAGATCATTTTCATCCCCGAGAAGATAATGAAGATTTACTTGGTCCTGAAGTATTATACCTAAGTACAATTGGGGCATTGATGTATCTTGCTAGCCATACCCAACTCGAAGAGTTTGGAATGGAGTTAAACAAGTACATCGTTATCTCCAGGGCACAAAGGATATGGGTTTATTTTTTGCTTATCAATCCCAAAAAGATTTAATTGGTTTTGCAGATGCAGGTTTTATGTATGACCCTCATAATGGTAAGTCCCAAACTGGATATGTGTTTACCTATGGTGGTACAGCCATCTCTTGGCGCTCCATGAAACAAACTATTGCGGCTACCTCTTCTAATCATTTAGAAATATTGGCAATCCATGAAGCTAGTCGTGAATGTGTATGGTTAATGTCTATGATTCACCACATATGTAAGAACTGTGGTTTATCATCTGGAGATGAAGCTGCAACAGTCTTGTATGAAGATAACACTGCATGCATTACACAACTAAAGGAAGGGTACATCAAAGGCGATCGGACAAAGCACATTGCACCAAAATTCTTCTTCACTCATGACCTTCAGAAGAATGGAGATATTAAAGCTGAGCAGATTAGTTCAAGTGAGAATTTGGCAGATTTGTTTACCAAGGCGCTACCAACATCTGTATTTGAGAAGCTAACACACTACATTGGGATGCGTCGTCTCAGAGATCTCAAGTGATGTATTCATTAGGGGGAGTAAATACACGCTGCACTCTTTTTCCCTACCCTTGGTTTTGTCCCACAGGGTTTTCCAAGGAAAGGTTTTTAATGAGACAGCATCTGAAGCGTATTACTAGGTACTCATTTTTAATTCACTAGGTTTTTATCCCACAGGGTTTTTCCTAGTAAAGTTATAATGAGGCTTAATTAAATAATGGACATCCAAGGGGGAGTGTTATAAATAATTATATGGATGTCCATTATCCATCCCCGATATCTTATAGGATATTCTGTGATCTAAGGAAACCCTAATTCCTATGTATATATATACCCCTTTAGTGGTTGAATAAGATAACCAATTTTACTCTCTCTGATATCTTTCCCTTTGTTTCGTAACACAATAGTTGTGGTACAGTTATTTTACCTCTAATATTTTGCAATCTTTATCTTCGTTTGTTTCATATTTTACAAATGTCATTGATATTATGCTACTCTACTACATAGTTCTTTTATCTTCCAAAAATAAAATGTATATTCATTGAGTTATCAAATTTTATCCTGTAGAGTTATTTACTTAATTAGCTAAAAATCTATTGATTTATGTTTTTCTTATTATTCTTTATCAAGAGTATTTTCTTTTGATCTTCTATTTATTTTTAAGTTTCGAGGAAGAAACTCTTTTAAGGGGGAGTGATTGTAACACCCAGTAATTTTCACTAGAAATTTCGCGCGTTAATTTTATTAAATTATATGTTAATATTTGTATATATACCTTTTTTTGTAAATAAATTTATACTTGTTAAATGAATAATTGTTTGCATCGGAAAATATTTTGGCGTATAATGTGATTTGTATACGTGTTTAAATTTCAAAATTTATTATGATGTACGTATATATGTTACCTTATGTTTAGTATTTTTATTTATATAAAAAAATAGTATAAGTATATTTCGGAGTAACATTCTCATCTCAGTGGTATTTCCGCTACCACTGACTTGCTCTCTTATTTGTTAATTTATTTTATTCAAGTCAATTTTTGATGGGATGTTAAGAGGGGGGATTATAGTGTGAGAAATAAACGTAACTTTTTGAGGAATTATAAAACAATGAAAGGAACAAGAGAAAGCCACAAAGACATTTTAGCGAGGAAAAATTTCCTCCCAATAGGAAGAAACGAACTCGACTATCGATGTGTTTTAAAATATATACCGCAAGTGTACGTGTCTGTGTTAGCCGAGCCTTGCAAGTACGAGTCGAATTCACAGGGAGACAGGTTTTCAAATTCAATATTCAATTATAAAGCTAGTTCAGACAATATCAGGAAGAAAACGGCTGAACTATTAATTAAACTAAAGGAAGCAATATAAAAACGGGATTTAACTATGGATTAAGTGGCTAGGTCATTAGTTCGGTGCACCATACTTATACCAATCAACAGGGTCAAGTAACTAATAATATTTAGGTTTTAGGGTTGAACAATCATAACCAATGCTAATCCTATGGTTAGGTCTCAACGCCTATAATTCAACATATGCCATAGACTCCGAGTGCGTAGACGAGGATTATCAGGAGCTTTGATCTGTTCGTGAATCTAACTTTCAAGCACGCTTCAAGAGGTAATTTCCGATGTCCATCTAAACATAGATCCCGTAGTATAAGAATAATTTAATTATGTGACTATTTGATTAGAAATATGGATCATAATTATGAAATTATTATGGACTATAACTATTGACTTAAATACGGATTATGAATACGATTAGTAAGATGACTAATGACTATGGATTATGAATATGGATCATGATCACGGACCATGGACTATGGACGATATGACAATTATGCTAATGTTACCGACGATCTTGATAAATAATCCTATCTTTTGTTCTTGGCATTTGTTTAATTAAAAAAATTAATTGTTAATGTTATTATTATTATTATTATTATTATTATTATTATATTGGTTATTATTATTTTTATTATTATCATTGTCATTATGCTTATTAAAGTTTGAAAATGAAAATTGAAAATGGATTGGTTTTAATTGGAAAACGATGGATTATTAATTTACAAGTGATGGTTTTTTTTTGTATATGAATGAAAATGGGCTTTCTGGATAAGCCGCGAATAAGTTGAGTTATGGATATTGGAATGAATATGTTCATACTTGGTTAAATGAGATGATGTATATGTATATATGATTTAAGTGGTGACTTTCATAAAAGATATTAATCACTTAAAGTGGAATATCGGAGAGAAATGATGAACAGGTTGCCCTGTATGGGAGGTTCAGCGGCCACCTACAGGTTTTCTGGTTATTATGCTGATTTTTCTATTACTTGTCTTCCTTCTATCTTGTTGTGATCCACTTAGAAGGGGTGTGCACACTAGGGACTCTGTTATTACGGCCAATATGATTTGTAGGTAGTTACAGGAGTTTCTCCGGCCTACAGTGAGTTGTTACAAGGTGTCCCTGGCTCACAGTGAGTTGTTATAGGGTTTCCCTGGCTCACATTATTGTAGTAAGTTGTTACAGGGTGTCCCTGGCTTACTGGCGTTCTCTTTCCTCTCCTTAAATAATCAAAATATTCTGAATTATTGAATTAATTGAAATTATGTGATTATTAATCCTATATATCTATGTATGTGATTATTAATTGTATTTATATATGTATATGTGCTATGCTTTCGACTCTATTAACCTATTATTTTAACAAAGTATTTTCAACTTAAGTATTTTACGGGATGGAGTTGGAATTACTCAGTTTTTCTGATTTTTGGGAGTTTGTCTCTCTAGTTTCTTTTCAATGTATTTGTGCAGGTGGGTGATCGACTGGAGGAAACAAAGAGAGAACTTTTAGAGTTATCATCCACTTAGTTTTAAGTTAGTTTCCGCTGAGATTCTAAGACGTTATATTAATTAGTGTCTTGTTTAAACAATTTAGTTGTTATAAAACTTAATTTAATTTGAATTTAGTGTGATGTTACCTATTAGCCTTGCATTTATTTCCAAGGAGATAAGTACGGCGGTAGCACGCCACCCGAGTCGAACCCTCGTGGATTTTCCCCCAACGAGTTTTATTTAATGAAAAAAAGTGTTCGATTTGGGGGGGGGTGTTACAGTAGGAATTTTGGTAAAAACAGGGAAAAATGGATCGGGCGGGCACAAGGGTGATTGCCCGATCACCCGATCCGTCAACACAGGACAGTTGACCTTGGAAAGATCATAACTCCTTCGTTTCTCGTCGGAATCATGTGCGTAACCCCTTGTTGGAAAACTATCGAAATGAACTTCAATCTCCAATTTGAACCACTAGCAAGTGATGTTTATTTTGGGAGATATAATCTTTTGAAGCCGACCCTTGTGCAAAACCTGAAGAAAATTTAGTGGATTTTGCTTCCTTAACCTCCTTTTGCTCTTTCTTTCTTCATTATTCATGCTCTAAACCTAGTATATATATTCTTGAGCTTTTGTAGGTAACTCAAAAGTTTTCTTTGATTGTACCTACATATACAACAAGAAGGAAATGCCATAAAAGGTCATAGAAATGAGCGAGAAGACAAAAATCTACAAAAGAGCTACAATCACTAACAAAATGTGAATTAAACAAAACACAACTATAAATTGCAAGATAATGGCCAGAGAAAAATGATTCAAATCAAAGAAAAATAAGATATATTTTTTTGGTGTAAAGGAAAATAAGATGTTTAGAGTGATATAAAAATATCACTCATCATGGTGTCACTCCTCTCAATTATGTTGCTATCGATCCGACCGTAATATCTCTTTCCCAAGTCACACTCTCATGTGTTTAGATAGATAACAATGTTTTATTCTATTTCAGGTCGATTCAGATATATATACAATGGCGGACCCAGGATTTTGACGGTGGGGCAGAATTTGGATAATACAACACAAATCTATTTAGTAATAAAAAAGGGCAGGCATGGAAACACCATGTTGATGAGTTTCTTGCTTGATTACCTAATTAATCTTAGTTCCTTCTAAAGTAATTACTGATTTTTCAAATCTGAAAAATATATCACAACATACAAAATCACATAATCTCATTTCTTTAATTCCGAAAAAAACAATCTCATCTTACTGAAACCCCAAAATTAAACCAAAATGCAAAATTATCGATCAAAAGAAGTCGATTTCTTCATCAAATCATTCCCAAATACTTTACCAACAACTTCTAATACTCTTTCTCTCTGCACAAGTTTCTCTGGAAAAAAATGCCACTAATCTTGTATCAAATTTGCTAATAAGTGACACGAAAAGAAGCAAAGAACATTGACAAGAAACCCATAATTTTGTAAACTACAATTTAAAAATATGATAAACTTTAAAAAAAAAAAGAAGTTACCTCGTCGCCATCGTCGGCCACTGGGCCGTCAATATCGCCGACTGAAATAGGCAAACAACAAACAACCCTCGTCGCCGTCAATTGATGAATTCACACAAACTCAGAATTTCTTGGCATGTGAAACAATCAGCGGAGCACTTTCTGTTTTTTTTCTTTTTTTCTCTGTGGGCCCCACTTAATTCTCAACTTCTAACCTTATCTTTCCCAAAGTGGGATCCACTTCTGACCTTTTCTCTCCCTCCTTTTCTTTCCTTTATTTTCTTTGTGTATGCGTGTACAATGACATGTAATGAGCCCCACAGAGCCACTTCTATCCCCTCTGACGCGCTTTTCCTCTTTTTTTTTAAAAGTGGGGGGACAGTGCCCACCTTGTTCCCACGTGAGTCCACCAATGTATATATAACACATTTACTCTTTAATTTAGATAACTTGACTCGACCTCAATCCAACAAACATAGAACACATGTTCAACAGTACATTTTTAGGTTTGTAATGGGTTTAGGGTAAAGGTAGGGAAAACATTTAGGAAGTATGGTGGAAAAGTCAAGAAAACGGGAGTATAAGACACTAAAACCAAGACCAAGTGAGGTCTAACCAACTCCAATGCACCTTTACCACTTCCGAAACATCATCCTACTAAAGAATGTCGCAAAACCATTAAATGTACCCTTTTTTAAGACAACTATTCCTCTGTTTTAAAAGTGGCACGTGCTCCCCAACAAGTATGAGGACGCGTCTAGGAAAACTTCAAAAGCTAATTAGTGGTAAGTTGCTAAGGGCCAAAACTCCACATCAAGATGTTTGCTATTGATTGATCTTTACTATATCAATATTTTATGCTTTTAGTCTTTCAATTCATCATCTCACATGCTAAAGTCTTACAAAGAATAACTTTATCAATATTTTTTTATATTTTTAGTCTTTTAATTTATCATCTCACATGCTAAAGGTTTAAAAATAATAATTTTGTCACTATTTCAGATAATACTTTGGATAAATTGGTTTTGTTAGGCACCAAAATATTGAATTAATTGCTCACTTGGCTCAAAATTATAGTTTTGTTTACCTAAAAACGACCTTTAATAATATTGATATCAAGTTTATTTGAACTGATCATGCATTAATATGAGGAGATCAATAAAGTAGAGGCCGTCGAACAAACTTTTGTGGCGAACTCTGTCACAATAGTACCTTCGCCCCGAATCCATCTTTGGCATGAAACCAGTTGGAGTCATCCCCATTACAAGGGGGCGCGAAAGCACGCATTTTTTAATTTAATGTCCCTAGAGGACCCCACACGGTTAAATACGACGTGGTTTGTGAATCTTCCTCATCTGAAAGATTCATTGACGACTTCTAACTTTGTCTTTCACTCGAAAAATTCAGAAGTAGTTTCTCATTGCCTGTAGGAAATGGGATTGGCGCCTTGCATTTTCCGAATAATCTTCACTCTGGAGATGGGAGTTTTGGAAAGGCATGCCAACACATTGGCAATTCATAAACAATTATCAAACAATCTATTGCTTGCTCCAAATGAAATTATAACTGAAGTATGCGGTTCTTGTTTATTTACACTCTATATTATTACCTTTTGAAATTTTTTAAGCTGTTCTATGCTATGCCTTTAATTTAATTTAATTTAATTTTCGAAAAGTAAAATTTGATTATCGTTGATTGAAAATTAATTCTAATCTTTTCAACCTATTTAGATATAAGAGAAACAAGGATTTGGTACAGTACTCAAGCCCACAAACTAGTATAAAAACAAGGATTTGGTACATTATTCGATTGAATAGTGAAAATCTATAGTTGTCTTTTAAAATATGGATTATCATAAGTCTTTTATATGATTATCTATCTGATTATGTCCATTAATAGAATAAGACATTACCATCAATAAACATGTAACAAAAGTAAATAACGGTAATCTCCTTTTCTAATTAATGACATAACCAATTAAGAAACGTAATGTTCTATTATATTAATAGACGAAAACTAATTAGAGACTTATAGTGGTTGTTTTCTCAAACGACCACTTTTATGCCAAATTTTACACAAGTAAAATCTAGATAGAGACCTACAACTAGCTAATGAAGATGGATTGCTAATCAAGATGAACAATGTGAAGAAGAACAAAAGAAAACGAAAAAGAGAGAAAGACACCACGAATGGTGACGCGGAAAACCCCAGGAATAAGGGTCTAAAAACCGCGGGTGGCTTTGAGTCCACCAATCCACTATGATCAATGTCAATTACAAGTACAATAAATGTGTTTCTTACGAATACTAGGTATAAAAGAGGAATGATAAGTGTAAAATATGAGTAGAAGTACTCTCTAAGCTAAGAATAATGAGCATTAGCTTATGGGATTGTGTTCTGCATCTAATGATACGTTTACAGCTTAAAAAGGCTTCAAATCAGCTTGTTTGGACTGCTGTAACATCTTCCTAAAATATAGATAAGTTGTTGTAACAACTTCCTTAAATCAAGGAATCTGTTAATATCTCCTATTCAGCTTGCTTTGAATCAGTCTCCCACTATATTAGGCACGTGGGCTGACTTATTTCTCTAACTGAATTTGACTTGGCCTTCATAACAAACTCTCCTATATCTTAGGCTATTGTTGAGTCATATGTTGACCTGCTCCAAGCTAGTGATCGATAGCTGGCAGACGATAGCTGCTAGCTGGAAGCTGGTAGCTGGGAGGTAGAAGCTGGTAACTGGTAGCTAGTAACTGGTAGCTGGAAGATGGAAGCTGGTAGCTGGAACGTGGAAGCTGGTAGCTGGAAGCTTACATCCAGTAGCTAATAGTAGCTAGAGCTGTCAAAATTTTACACGACACGACACGACAACACGACACGAACCGGATACGAAATAATTGGGTTAGTGTTGAGCATTCTTGACACGTTTACTTAAACGGGTCAACACAAGTTTAACTGTTTAATAAACAGGTCGGGTTAGTGTTGAGGTTTTCAACACGAAACTGACACGGTTTTATCCGTTTAATTTTAAAACATAGATATATATATATAAAATTATACTATGATATGAAGGTAACAAATAGAAATTTTGTACTTCATTCTTTAAATTTCAATAGAAAAAGGTTAGTGGTTAGCCAAACATGAATTCACACTATGAAAGCACAGAATTAGGCACAAAAATTGATTATCATCACAATTTTTTAAATCGTATGGCTTAGACAAGTTAATTGGGTTGACACGGCTAACCGTTTAACTAAACAGGTCGGGTTAGTGTCAAGGGTGTTTGACACGATTAGTTAAATAGGTCGGGTTAGTGTCAAGGGTTCTCGACACGTTTATTTTTAACACGAACACGAAGTCGACACGACACGACCTATTTGACAGGTCTAATAGTAGCTAGCTGGAAGCTAATACTCAGAAGTTGGTACATAATAGCTGAAACCTGTAAACGTGGAACGTGCGAACCTACAGAACTAGCTTAGTAAAATCTGAACATAACAACCACCATAAAATCATTGAATGAACCGCCACCTTTTGAGAAGTATTACAACCGTACCTGGCTACCTGCCATATCAAACTAGCCTTTGGCCAATGGTTGAGCTGTTGAGCACCATATCTGCCACGATATATGGAATCTCACACTTCAGACTTTTGAATTCTGATGTAGTAATTTATCTGAGTACATGACTCGGTCATACTAAGTATTTGATAACATGCATATATTATAAACATAATTACGTCGATGTCATATTATATATTTTATTGAATGTAACGATTAACCGAGCAGATATTAGAGTCTCTATTGGACAATTTCTTCCATGACCATTCTGTCATGTTTGGGTTGAAGAGGTACATCACTTGGTACTCCCACAACATAGCGCGCAGAGAGTGTACAGCTAGATATAATAAGCATTCAGAAAGAATATGCTTTCAATAATGTCCATACATTAGTGGAAATCAGAAATTGTCTCCTTAGACACTATACACTTCATTTTGTAATTGACTCTTTAGTCTTTGATCCAAAATGTACTTAACTAGCTAGAGCTTGTTTGGCAATATGGTGTTTGCTATATGTAGTATATTGGCTAGTTGATTGGTATTTATTTTTATGTATGTATGGACCAGTTTGATCGGTTGTTTGATTATTGATTATTTGTAAAGATTGTTTTGTAAAATTAACTGATTACATTAGTTGTTTAGTGCAAGATAAAACCAAAGGCCAAAAAGCTAATAAAAATACCTTTTCACTTTTTGCTGAAAAGCTATATTCACGAAACATTTTTTTTCATTGTTTGACCACATCACTAGTTAACCAATAACTGCCCTATTTGTCAAGTCAAGGGGATTCATTAGGGTCAAATAAGGGACTAAGTCACTCAAAGGTTTCCTAATTACTCTCTCGAGCTAATTAGGAGGACTTAATCGTCCGATTCTAACTATTTTCCTGGTAAAATCAATTAATCAAGCATTTTCACAACTCATAGTGATCCAAATAAGGTCCTAGGAAGTCAATCGCCTATTCTCATGGTAAAGTCAACCTATTGACTAGCCCAAGGTCAATCCAAGGCTTTATTTCTCAATCCTTCACCTTGGATTCCCAAATCAAGTTCAAATGGTGATCAATCAATTAAACAAGGAAATAAAATAAGCTAGACAACCTAATTTCACCTAGGTCTAACCCCCAAGCTTGACTTTTAAGGTAGACTAATGATCACTAGCCATAAAAAGCATGAAATAAAGCTTGAATCAACAAAGATGATACAACAATGGTGGAGATCATACTTCCTCCGTTTCGCAATACTCGCAACATAAGCATAGTAACCACTATTCATTTACTATTCTTATGTTATATTTTTTTACACGTGTATAAGAAAAAATATAGTCAAGTGGGGTCTTATTTGATTCGTCTTGATGCATACTATCATAATATCAACTTTTTATAATTTTTACTTATCAATAATTAGAGATATTAAGGTTCAAAGTATTGCATTGGATAGTGTGAAAACAAGAAACGTTGCGAGTATTGCGAAACGGAGGAAGTATTAAACAAGCTAGTCATTAACTAATTACTACTAATCAATGCTAAATGAAGGTAAAACAAGTATAAAAGCAAATAAAGAGATGAGTTAGAAGCAATACTCAAAAATGGATGGAAAACAATAGCAAAAACTCCATTAAAATAGCTTCAAACTTCAATGTTCAACTTCTAGATCTACTTTCTCTCTCTAAACATTCAACTTCTCTCTCTACTCTCTCTCTAATTAAAGCTAATTAAAATCAGAAATTAAAAGCTTGGTTCATTATTATTACAAAAATGGGTTTTTATACCCCCAACATACTAAGGGCAAAGCCATAAAAAAAAACAAAACCGAAACCGTCCAAAAAAATCGAAACAAAATCGAAATCGACCGAAACAAAACCGATAGCAATGGAGCGACCCGCTCCAAAAACAATAGAGTGCCCGCTCCAAGGTCACTCCAGCCCCGCTCCAACTTGCTGCTTTCCTGCTTTGATTTCTAGGCTACGGAGCGGTTGCTCCTTAGCAAATGGAGCGACCACTCCCCTGTTCTTGACCATTTCTTCACGCCTAAGCAAGCAAGACTTGAAACGAGGTTAGATAAACGGGAGGGGGGATGCAAATGCTCTAAAAACTAACGAAAAATACGAAATCATGAAAAAGGTAGTAAAAGGGAAAGAAAAGGGATCTACATGACTTAGAATGCTACTAAATGACCTAAAACTAAATGCAAATAAGTGAACCTAAAGTCCACTTATCAAATTCCCCTAAGCTTGCCAATTGCTTGTCCTCAAGCAATTAACAATCCCAAGGAAACAAATGCATGAATTAAACCTAGAAAGAGCATCACAAAATCAAGGTCCTCATCTTATAAGAGGTGTCAGGGCAAAGGGAAATCTTGATCAACTTTCGAAGCTTATAGCCGTCCTTTCTTATCCACAAGTTAGGGGTCAAAGGGGTGGTCTAAACTAGTGTGCAGAGAAAATGATCGTCCTAGTGATAAGCACTTTATTGTGCTTATCCATGATGCATTTTTTGGGTCGTTGCATATAGATTAAGAGCATTTTAGTCTTGCATTGCATGGTTTTTATCACCTTTGAGTTATATTGTCGCTTCATTACCTGTTTAGTTATTTTTGGATGATTTTCAGGCTAACTAGCAGGTTTTTGAAGTCATATGATCATTGGAAGATTAGTTGTGGACTGTTAAACTTCAAATGGACATAACATTTGATCCATAAATTGGATTAAGGTTATTCTAGTAGGAGGTGTTAGCTCGTTTCGATAGCTTTCCAACGATTGCTCATAAGCCCAATTCCAATAAGAGACGAGAGATATATGAACGTTTGAAGTTGAGCTCTCCGCTGACTAGCAGATCTACACGACCGTGTTGGTCTGTTTCCACGAAGTCAGTCCTGTTCTGCTTGCCCACTGATTTGAGAAGTTCAGGTCTACATGGCCGTGTCCATTTTGACACGACCGTGTCGATCTATTTCCACGGATGCAGTAACTTTGAAGAAACGCTGAAACTTTTGTATAACAGGTCTACACGGCCGTGTCGTTTTGGACACGACCGTGTCGACCTGCTTTCGGGCTTTGACCCATTTTCTCCGTCTTACTTTAATGACTCTTTTAATTAGTTTGTTTAGCTTAGACTCGACATTATCTCATACTCTAGTTTTCTAATTACATTCTCTTAGCCCTAAACTCTCTCTCAACACTATTTAACTCAATTGTTTCATCTTTGAAGATCGAATTCGTTAATCAATTCAAGTAATTTTTATTCAATCTCTTTCCTTTAATTGTATTGCTTTGTTTATGATGTTTAATTTATTGAATCTTAATTGCTTAGAATCCATGGTTAGTGAGTAGTTCCTAATCTTGGGTTTGGGTGAAAGCATGAATTAGGGGCTTAATGTAGATGTTCTTGTAATTGCTTTATTCATGTCTAATATGCATTGTTCTTGGTGTTTTGACACCTTAGGGTAGACCTTGATCAAGTTTATGCTAGGGCTTAGATTTCAATTACTCTTAATTGATTGTTGTTGTCTAGTCATTCCCATGAATCAACTTAATTTCTAGACCAAGAGATTGGGTAGAAATTAAGAGGATCCTATTTAGGGGTTTTCCAATCAAATTGAATTCATTAATCAATTGCCTAAAGACCATTCGAGAGAGGATTTAGTCGATTGATTAATTGATTACTCTTGAGGACCATTCAAGAGAGGACTCAAGGACTTTAGAGGAAAACTTAACCTTGCACGTTATTCTCTATAGCTTCGTAGTTGCATTTGTGTCGTGTCTTGCCCGAGTTCATGCGAGTAACCCAAGATCTAGTGTTTTCTCTATCATATTAATTATCCTATTTAATTCTTAGTCGGCATTCATTAGCTATTTAATTAGTTGGTAATCTATTCAATCTCAAACCCAAAAACCCTTCACTTAGGTAGTTTTGGGCTTAGTGGACTAAACTCAATCCCAATTTCCTTGTGGTTCGACCCTTGACTTGCCATTACTACGTACTTGGTAGTTGCTCGTTAGGTTTATAAATTGTGTTTGCTAAGCGGTTCTTAGTGCCTTAACGACACGCTAAAAACCTCTTATCAAAATGGCGTCGTTGCCGGGGAAATTGTGCTATTGATTGAAGTTTACTTGAGTTTAGTATTGCTTGAGTGATTTTTTTCTTTTGTTTTAGACTGTGTTGTTATTTGCTAACCCTCTGCTTAGCTTTGTTGTGTTACATGAGAAGGAGAGCTCACGGTTCACCCATCTTACCTTTAGATCCGGAAATCAATCGCACCTTGCGAAAGCTTCAGGGAGGTTTGGAACGGTTGACTTTGGTTCTGTGCCAGCTTCACCAATCTCAAGTTCTACAAGTCAGAGTTGGTCAGACATGGGTGAGGAAAATAGACAACTTTTCAGGGATTTCGGAAATCCGGGGTCCTATGTTTTACAGGGTGGAATTCGACTCCCCACAACCACTACAAATTTCAGCATTCACCCTCAATTCACACTGATGGTGAAAGCAGGGCAATTTTGTGGAGGGTCGGATGAGGATCCATTTGATCATCTTGATCGGTTTCTGGAGATTTGTGCTATGATAACAACGAATGATGTCTTTCCAGACTACATCAAGATGCATCTCTTCCGGTCTTCTCTTTCCAGAAAGGCAAAGTCTTGGCTCAAGAGTTTGCCTGCTAACTCCCTCACTACATGGGAGCAGGTTACATTGGCTTTTCTGAAGAAGTATTTCCCAGAGTCAAAGGCCGCAGATATTTGGAGGCAAATCTCCTCTTTCGAGCAAGATTGTGATGAGACACTTGCGGAGGCTTGGGAAAGGTTTAGGGAATTGATTCGTTCGTTCCCTCACCATGAGTTAAATCAAAATCTACTGATGAGGTTCTTCTATGATGGTCTTGATCCTATGTCACGTGCAAATCTTGATGCTGGAGCGGGAGGTCAACTTTCTAAGATCCCGCAAGACCAATTAGCGGCCACCATAGAAGAAGCGATCAAGAATTACTCATGGGGTGGAAGAAGGAGAGGTGCTCAACCTAAGAAGGGTGGAAAGTTTGAGTTGGACCCAATGGACCAAATTCAAGCGAAGATGGATCAACTTGACAAGAAGCTCTCGAAGATCACCCTAGGATCATCTAGTCCCTCACAAGTGAATGCTTTCTCTTGGATTGCTTTCTAGCGCCTTACCAGGCCAGAAAAAATCTTCTCAGAAGCCCGTGCATATAGTGTATATAAGTCAAAGATGTGACTTGACATTTGTGGTGGTACAAACCACGATACCTCTTATTGTGGAGGATCTCAGTCAGAGCATGTGGCGGCAATGAATAGTAGAGTAGAGGGGTATTAAGGTAACCAAGGTTATAGGAGCAATCAACAAGAAGGGTGGAGACAACCTCAACAAGGCTACAACCAACCTCAATTAGGGTGGAATCCACCTCAACAAGGCTTTAATCAACCTCAACAAGGGTTTACTCAAAGCTACAATCAAGGTGGATCCTCATCTCAAAACTCTAACACTTACCAAGCCCCTCATCAAAGATCCAACTTCCAAAAGGCCCCTCAAAACCCACCATTTTCTAAGCCAAATCCCGAACCTACTACATCCTCCGACCCTACCTCCCTAATTCTCCAACAACTCTAAACTATCACCCAAACCCTTAAAAGTCATGACCAAAGGTTTCAAGAGTTACAAGCTCACACCAAAATGCTTGAAACCCAATTGGCTCAAGTGGCCGAGAAAAACCCCTCTAACCCCACAAATCAACTTCAAAGCCAACACATTCCTAACCCCAACCTACATCAAGTCAACGCTATCCATTTGAGGTCGGGAACAAACTATGAGGCCCCCAAGATGCCTAATGAGTGTGAAGAAAGTGAAGTTGAGGTGGTTGAGGAGGACAATCAAGTTGAGGAAGATGAAAGGGAGGTTAATGTTGAGAAAGGAAGAGAAGATAAGGAAACTCATGAGCAAGTTGGTGACAAAGATCAATTGTCAACACCTCCTCCACCTAAGACCTATGTGCCACCCGTCCCATATCCTCAAAGGTTGGTGGAGAGGAAGTTGAGCGACAAATTCAACAAGTTCCTCCAAGTTATGAAAGGCCTTCAAATACACATTCCATTCCTTGAGGCCATGTCTCAAATGCCAGCCTATGCCAAGTTCATGAAGGAGATCCTCTCCAACAAACGAAAGGTTGAAGACGAGGTTATCAAATTGCCATACCAAGTAAGTGCTCTAGTGCAACGAGATATGCCTAAGAAGCAAGGAGACCCTAGAAGCTTCACTATGCCGGTGAAGATAGGTGACCTCGAGCCTAAGGGTGCATTGGCCGATTTGGGTGCGAGTGTGAGCTTGATGCCTCTATCCGTAGCTAAGAGCTTAAACTTCCCTCTTCTTCCTATAAGGAAGAATATTCAATTGGCGGATCGATCTTTGAGAGCGCCGCATGGTGAGTTGGAGGATGTTCCGATACAAGTTGGGCATGTCTTGATGCTGTGTGATTTTGTGGTGATGGATATGGAGGAAGATCCGGAGACTCCTCTCATTCTTGGAAGAGAGGCGCTTAAGACATTGGGCGCCGTTATAAATTGCAGAAATGATACAATCACAGTTGAGGTAGCCAATGAGAAGGTTGTGTTTGAGTTCTCTAAAACATTGAAGAGACCCATGATAGAGAGAGTTTGTCGGGTTGGTCATATGGAGAGTGAAATGGAAAGTTTTGAGAGAGAAGCTCACACTGATGATGAGCCCTATGCTTCTATCACTGAAGCACCGAGTTTGAACATTGATGAGGTGAAGAAAATCTCTATGCCTGATGATAAAACTATCGTCAAGGAGACACATGAGGCGGAGTTGAAGGTCCTTGCCGCTTCCATTGATAAAGAGGAGAGTTCTAAGCCTCCTCCTAAGGTGAAGTTAAAACCCCTTCCCCCTCTCTCTTAATTATGTTTTTCCTTGGTGATGCATGTACTTATCCTCTTATTGTTAACTCGGCTCTTGATGACATCTCTATACCAGAATTGATTAAGATATTGCAAAAAAAGACGTCATTGGGAACTTGATTGATGACCTTAAGGGGATAAGCTCGACTCACGTGGTTTCCGACCATTGAGCCGGGATTTTTCCCCTCTCTTGATATTGTTATCATTCGACTTTTCACAGTGAGGACACTGTGTGATTTAGCTTGGGGGAGGATGTATATATTAGTTGTATATAGTTTGCATTAGTTGCATATAGTTTGCATTAGATGCATATAATCTACATTAGTTGCATATTAGTGTTATGTTTAGATTGCATATTAGCATTTAGTATCATGTTTAGGATGCATATAGATTGCATTTAGGTTAGAACTCCACCATTGGTATGCATGTATTCTTCTTGATGACCTGAAAACCTGAAAAAGAAAATGCTTTGATAGTCTCCAGTAGGCCAAGGAATTGTTGGGTTGTGGTATGATTGGTCTTCCTCTTGTGCGGCTCGACTGATGTTGGTAGCTATATACTTTGTGAGAGCATGTTTTTATAGCCTTATAGACTGACATCTTTTCAATCTTATCTGCTTGTTGTGTGTTGCTCTTCCTTGATGAATATTCTCTAGAACTTGCATTGATTCTCCTTGAATACGCTTGACTTGTTTGCGTCATGAATGTGATTGAGGCTTTCATGTTACTTGAGTACATTGCCAAAGGCCACCCACACCTACTTATCCTTCTTTGAAGCCCCTGTGAGCCTAAGCTTGTTTTCTTTGTTAACCACATCTCTAGCTTATTACCTATCTCCTTACCTAGGGGATTGTGAAACTACTTAGATGAGGTGAAACATTGATGGGTGTTACGAGAATGACTTGGTGTAGGTGTTCGACTTTGTGTTTGGTTAAAACTCATGTGTTGTTTGAGTTTGCCTCCTTACTATTCATTGAAGTTCTCATTTTCTTCCTTCCTCTAAAATCACCACAATCCACAAAAACAAAAAAAAAAGGAAAATAAAAAAAATGAATGAAAAAGAAGAAAGAAAGGATTTGTGGTGAGTTCAAAAATGTAAATAAGGGAGATTGAGATGCTAAAATAAAAGGAGAGCTTGTGATAGGTTGTGTAGAGCGTTCAAATTTGTGTAGGGTTGGTTTTGTGCTTTTAGAAAGGTGCTAAGTTGGTATTTTCACTTTCCCCTCTTTAACGCCACGATCCCAAATGCTACCACACCCTCACCCTAAGCCTACGTTACAACCTTGACTAAGTCCTCTTGATTCTTGATGCGAACTTTGGTCTTTATGCGACGGAGAGTGAGATGATATGCAAGCTTATGGTAGGATATAGTCGATATAATTGAGGTTTGAGCGTTCATTTGACCTACTTAAACACACGAGAGAAGTGCGCACGACTAAAGTGAGAGCTACTATCTATATGACTGAGCCAAGCTTAGGGGAGAACTTGTGGTAAGATTGGTTGCTTTTCCTTGTGCTATAAACTTTGAGGCTTGATAGTGTTTTGCATTGGTTGTTGAAAATGTTTGAAGGTCTACATAATTCATCTTGGCATGCGTATCATGGTTAGGGGTCATAGAACTCTTTCCATATGTCTATCGTTTGTTCGCTTGAGGACAAGCAATTGGACTAGCTTGGGGGAGTTTGATAAGCACTTTATTGTGCTTATCCATGCTGCATTTTTGGTGTCGTTGCATATAGATTAAGAGTATTTTAGTCTTGCATTGCATGGTTTTTGTCACCTTTGAGTTATATTGTCGCTTCATTACCTGTTTAGTTGTTTTTGGATGATTTTCAGGCTAACTAACAGGTTTTTGAAGTCATATGATCATTAGAAGATTAGTTGTGGACTGTTGAACTTCAAATGGACATAAATTTTGATCCATAAATTGGATTAAGGTGATTCCAGTGGGAGGTGTTAGCTCGTTTCGATGGCTTTCCAACGACTAGTCATAATCCCAATTCCAATAAGAGACGAGAGAGATATGAACGTTTGAAGTTGAGCTGTCCGCTGACTAGCAGGTCTACACGACCGTGTTAGTCTGTTTCCACGAAGACAGTCCTGTTCTACTTGAGTACTGATTTGAGAAGTTCAGGTCTACACGACCGTGTCTATTTTGGCACGACCGTGTCGATCTATTTCCACAGATGCAGTAACTTTGAAGAAACGCTGAAACTTTTGTATAACAGGTCTACACGGCCGTGTCGTTTTGGACACGACCGTGTCGACCTACTTTCGGGCTTTGACCCATTTTCTCCGTCTTACTTTAATGACTCTTTTAATTAGTTTGTTTAGCTTAGACTCGACATTATCTCATACTCTAGTTTTCTAATTACATTCTCTTAGCCCTAAACTCTCTCTCAACACTATTTAACTCAATTGTTTCATCTTTGAAGATCGAATTCGTTAATCAATTCAAGTAATTTTTATTCAATCTCTTTCCTTTAATTGTATTGCTTTGTTTATGATGTTTAATTTATTGAATCTTAATTGCTTAGAATCCATGGTTAGTGAGTAGTTCCTAATCTTGGGTTTGGGTGAAAGCATGAATTAGGGGCTTAATGTAGATGTTCTTGTAATTGCTTTATTCATGTCTAATATGCATTGTTCTTGGTGTTTTGACACCTTAGGGTAGACCTTGATCAAGTTTATGCTAGGGCTTAGATTTCAATTACTCTTAATTGATTGTTGCTGTCTAGTCATTCCCATGAATCAACTTAATTTCTAGACCAAGAGATTGGGTAGAAATTAAGAGGATCCTATTTAGGGGTTTTCCAATCAAATTGAATTCATTAATCAATTGCCTAAAGACCATTCGAGAGAGGATTTAGTCGATTGATTAATTGATTACTCTTGAGGACCATTCAAGAGAGGACTCAAGGACTTTAGAGGGAAACTTAACCTTGCACGTTATTCTCTATAGCTTCGTAGTTGCATTTGTGTCGTGTCTTGCCCGAGTTCATGCGAGTAACCCAAGCTGTAGTGTTTTCTCTATCATATTAATTCTCCTATTTAATTCTTAGTCGGCATTCATTAGCTAGTTCATTAGTTGGTAATCTATTCAATCTCAAACCCATAAATTCTTCACTTAGGTAGTTTTGGACTTAGTGGACTAAACTCAATCCCAATTTCCTTGTGGTTCGACCCTTGACTTGCCATTACTACGTACTTGATAGTTGCTCGTTAGGTTTATAAATTGTGTTTGCTAAGCGGTTCTTAGTGCCTTTACGACACGCTAAAAACCTCTTATCAAAATGGCGCCGTTGCCGAGGAAATTGTGCTATTGATTGAAGTTTACTTGAGTTTAGTATTGCTTGAGTGATTGTTATACCCCAAAGTACTAAGGGCAAAGCCATAAAAAAAAAAACTGAATCCGTCTAAAAAAACCAAAACAAAACCGAAATCGACTGAAACAAAACCGAAATAGCAATGGAGCGACCCGCTCCAAAACCAATGGAGCGCCCGCTCCAACTTGCTGCTTCACTGTTTTGATTTTTGGGCTACGCAGCGGTCGCTCCTTAGCAAATGGAGTGACAGCTCCCCTGTTTTTGACCATTTCTTCACGCCTAATCAAGCAAGACTTGAAATGAGGTTAGATAAAGGGAAGGGGGGGATGCAAATGCTCTAAAAACTAACGAAATACACGAAATCATGTAAAAGGAAGTAGAAGGGAAATAAAAGGGATCTACAGGATGCAGCTAATTTAAATGCAAATAAATGAACCTAAAGTCCACTTATCATATGCAAGGGTTGCTAGGTCGTCGCCCGGAAGCGGTGCGCTATCCCGGCGCCCGGATGTGGTGTCAAATACGCAAGGGTTCCCGCATCAGGGACGGGTGCGGGTAAAGAAGCTAGTCCAGGGTAGTGGTAGTGGCAGGGGTAGTAGGACGCGCTTTGGAACATGGAACGTTGTCTCTTTTACGGGAAGATAGGTGGAGGTGGTGGAGGTTATGAGGAGGCGAAAGATTCACATAATGTGCCTTCAAGAGACTAAGTGGGTTGGTGGAAAAGCAAGAGAACTTGTAATAACCCGATTTTTAACCTTATTTTATTATTAAATAAATAAGATTATTAATTTAAATATGACCTTATTTATTTTAATAAATAAGTATTAAGGTTCCTTATTAAAATATATATGTTTATTAGATTTATAAATGATTTTAATTATTAATTATTATTAATACTATTTAAAAAAAAAAAAATATAAAATCAATCTTTATAAGCATGTGGGTCATCCTCAAATCCATATCCAAGTAGTAAATCAAAAGCCCAACCCAAATGCAACCAACCCAAAAGTAAATCAAAGAATAAGAAAAAGGGAAAAAGGAAAAGCAAAAGAAAGAAAAGAAAAATCAGAAAAGTTATCTTCTTCTTCATTCTCCACCTCCTGATTCTTTTTTCTCATCACCATTGGAGCTTCATAGAGGCAAAATATTAAGCTTAATTGAAAGGCTGCATTTGGATAAGAATGAAACTAAGATTTTTAGATAACTATAAACCAAAATCAGACAACTCAACTTGAAGAGAACCATTGTCATCCTCACTTTTCATTCATGGTTATCCATGAAAGGAAGAATTCAATTCCAACTTGAATACCTTCAACTCCCTCTATAAATAGGACATTCATATCAATCTAATTCACCAAGAAATCATATTATCAATTCTCAATTCTGTAAGAAACCCAATTCTCCTTCTTCTCCAATTTCCTTGTTTTATTTTCTACCATTGAAGAGGAAAACCAAACCTTCAACAACCACCAGCCCCACCGCCTACTAGCCACTTACACCACCACTGAACCGCCGCAGCCTACCGACGACCACCTTCAGCCACCACCCGCTACTTCTACACACTGCTGCACCCCCCTTCCTTCGCAAAACCACCACGCAGACCCCCCTCTTCCGCAAAGCACGCAACCCCTTCCCTTCTCTTTCCCCTTCGTTTTCTCTGATGCTCATGCTGCTGCCGTGGACTTCGATTAGTTCGCAGCACCGCCGCAGCACCACCGTTCTTTTAACCGCCACCTTCTAAGCGCCGAGCACCGAAGGCCCTGCCTGACCACCGTGCTCTGTTTTTCCTCTTTGTGAACATAAAGAAACAAATGAGTTCCTGATTCTTGTTAAGTGAAAATGAAGTCAATCCTTCCTCTCTTTTGACTGTTAGGTAAGTAGTATTTCCCTTTAAGGTTTCTATTAGTAATTTATTTTCTTTATTATTCTAATACTTATGTATCATTTTTAAGTTCCTTATTATTATTAGTATCATAGTAATTCTTATTATTATGAATATTATTATTATTATAAATATTATTATTATTATTATTATTATTATTATTATTACTTCCAAAATAAGCATAAGACATTAAATATATTATTCATTTTTATTTCTTAAAAGTATTTCATTAATAAAAACCTTATTAGATGAAAAATGATTTTATAAATTTATTATATTAGTAAACACCTTATCATATAGTTTTTGAATATTTAAAGGTCTCTAACTTAATTATATAATTTTGTATTTCAAAGAGAAAACCGCCCTCGGAGCTCAGAAGGAACTGATATCCAACACTAAGGATTATTATTCTGCAAATCAAGGTAACAACTACTGCTAGTACCCGCAATTCCCTTGAAAATATAAGAAAGGGGTATAATGACGTCATAAATAATTTATGAGTTTTTCTGAATTGCGGGATTATTTAAAGCATGATTTATGTTTCATGAATACTAAAATATTGTGAAGTATAATGGATTGACTGAGATTTGAGATATTATACCTAATGAGGTACAGCTGAATGACTGAGAATACTGTATACTTCCTGTATATATACTAAAAGAGGTGAAACATGATAAATTCAAGTGAAAGAACTGGTTTGTTGGCTGTATATATATCCTGACTGACTGATGGTCGTGCACGTACCGAGCTGTTTACTGTTATTACTGGGGCACTGGCCCGCTACTGTTATTACTGATGAGCACTGGCTCTTTTACTGGGGCACTGGCCCGTTGTGGGAGACGTCCCACCAGCTGAAATACTGCCCAACAACCAGAATGAATTTGCTAAAAGGGAATGATGAATGATTGGGTTATACTGTAATCATGAATGTTTTAATTATTCTCTCTCTCCTTGTTTGCAAATAAAATGAATTGAAATGAATTTACGTTGCTAGAGTAGTCTGTTACTGAGTCTCTCGACTCATCCGTTTTTGTATTTATGTTTTAGGTACAGCTGGGGAAGACGATAACGAATAGTGGCGAGGATTCACTCTTATAAGTTTTAGTAGTTATTACCACTTGTGTTTCTTTTGGTGAACTATAAGAATTACTAGAGTATTAGGTTACTGTTACTTAATGTAATAAGGTTCTTAAGTTACTTTGTTTATCACTTAATCAAGTTAACGTTAAAGTTTAATATATGAATGTTGCCTTGTATTTTCCTAACGGAGAATACGGCAGTAATGCCTCGACTTAATAGGGTTTCTCCGCTGCCATTAGTGCCTTAATCAGGTAATTAGACGTCGGGGCATTACAGAACTAGCCCCGTGGGGTTATAAGCTTTGATGCGGAAAGGATAAGAGTAGGAATTGAGTAGGCATCATTATTGATAAGGAATATACCGATGATGTGGTGGAAGTTTCGAGGAAGAGCGACCGCATTATGAGTATCAGGCTAGTAGTAGGGAGTGAGGCAGTGACTATCATAAGCGCATATGCGCCGCAAGTGGTATTGGAAGCATCTATTAAACAACAATTTTGGGAGGATTTAGAGGAGGTTGTGCAACGAGTGCCTATTAGTGAAAAATTGATCATTGGTGTGGATCTTAACGGACATGTGGGCACTAGTCGAGTTTGCTTTGAGAGCATTCATGGAGGCTTTGGGCATAGGGAGAGAAATGAAGCTGGAAGTGGTATCTTGGATTTCGCATTAGCATATGGTCTTAGTATTATGAACACTTGGTATGAGAAAAAAGAATCTCACCTTGTGACGTATAGGAGTGGAAGTAACGCGAGTCAGATTGACCTTTTTTTAGTAAGGAATGCTTGACGGAAGAATTATACAAACTTCAAGGTGATACCGGGTGAGAACGCAGCCACCCAACATAGACTAGTCGTTCTTGATTTCCGGGGTATGGAGTCTTTAAGAAAGCGAAGACCCAATGTGGAGCCGCGAATCAAGTGGTGGAAGCTCCAAGGGGAGCACAAAGAGAACTTCTTAGCTAAGATGGCTAGTAAAGATGTTTAGTCTTGTAACACAGGAAATGGTTATAGATTCGACATGGACAAAGATAGAACTTAGTATAAAGGAAGTGGCGAAAGAGGTCCTTGGAGAATCTAAAGGAATTGTACCATCGAGTAAGGACACATCTTGGTGGAACGAGGAGGTGAGATAAGCGATAAAAAAACAGACGAGAAGGTTATAAACTTTTGGGAAAAGATAGAAGTGATGTGAACTATGAGAAGTACAAAGAGGCTCGAAAAGAAGCCAAGAAGGCAGTACGGGAAGCTAAAGCAAAGGTAAACCAAGAGCTTTATGCAAGATTGGATACGAAAGAAGGGAAAAAAGACATTTATAGAATTGCGCGTATGAAGGACAGGAAGAAAAGAGACATAAGAAAGGTAAAATGCGTGAAGGGTGTGGACCAAAGAGTGCTTGTGGAGGATGAGGAGATAAAGGATAGGGGGAGGTCGTACTTTGATACATTGTTCAATGGTGATAAAGCTAAAGACATCGGGATGTGCACATCATGCCAAGTATGTTAAATCGAGAGTTTATGAGGAGGATTCAAAAGGTAGAAGTCGTTGCAGCATTAAAAAAGATGGGATTGATGAAAGCTACGGGGCCAGATGGCATACCTATCGAAGTTTGGAGGTGTTTAGGGGGGAGAGGAATCGAATGGATGACAACATTCTTCAACATAATTTGGAGACAACAACAAATTGCCATTAGAGTGGAGAAAGAGTACTTTGATTCCTTTGTATAAGAACAAAGACGATGTACAATATTGTACCAACTACCGAGCAATCAAACTAATGGGTCATACGATGAAACTCTAGGAACGAGTGATTGAGCAAAGACAATGTACAAGATTGTACCACAATTTGGATTTATGCCAAGAAGATCGACTATAGAGGCCATCCACCTCATGAGACAGACAATGGAGCATTACCGTGATAGGAAGAAGGATGTACATATGGTTTTCATTGATTTGGAGAAGGCATATGATAGAGTACCAAGAGAAATACTTTGGTGGGCATTGGCAAAGAAAGGTGTTTCACAAAAATATATAGATATCATCAAGGATATGTATGAGGGGGCAACTACGAGTATGCGGACTACGGTGGGGAGGACAGAAGAGTTCCCTATTACGATCGGAGTGCGTCAAGGTTCCGCACTTAGCCCCTCATGAACGAACTAACGAGGTCAATTCAAGATGATATACCGTGGTGTATGATGTTTGCGGATGATATTTTGTTGATTGATGAGACAAAGGAAGATGTACAGAGTAAGGTGGAATTGTGGAGGCATACGTTAGAAACTCATAGTTTTAGATTGAGCAGAAGTAAGACGGAGTATATGGAGTGCAAGTTCAGTGGGGTTACAAGCAGCGAGGCAGGGGCGGTCACTTTGGATAGCAAAGTGGTTCAAGGATCGAACGTCTTCTGTACCTTGGATCCATTCTCCAAAAGGATGGAAAACTGGATGGAGACGTGGCTCATAGAATTAACGCCGGTTGGTTAAAGTGGAAAAGCGCCACCGGATTCCTTTGTGATTCTGTAATTAGGCCTGCTTTGTTATATAGCACCGAATGTTAGGCGGTGAAACAATGCCACGTTCATAAGATGAACGTGGCGGAGATGCGTATGTTGCGGTGGATGTGTGGCCACACAAGGAAGGACCGATTAAGAAATGAAGTGATTGGGAAAAAGTTGGAGTTGCATCCATTGAAGAAAAGATGAGATCAGGTGATGCACCGGTAAGAAGAATTGAAGAGTGGAGGAGTAATCAAATTATAAGGGGTAGGGTAAGACCTAAGATGACTTGGATAAAGGTAATTGAAAGTGATATGAGGCTACTTGGGATTGAGGAGAGCATAGCGTTGGAGAGAAGTGGGTGGAGGGGCAAAAACCATGTGGAGGAAGGAGTGTGAAAACTGCATTTATTTATTTTTTGCAATTGTGTTGCTATTAAAACCTTTTGTTGAAAATCTCTTTTAAAACCTTTGGGTGTAAACCTTGTTTTCAAAAACTTATTTAAAAATTCTTAAAACTCAAACCCTTTTAAAAACTTTTTATCACTCTTGTCGATGTCATCTCCTTTGACAACGGTTTCAGTTGACGATTTATTTTAGCCGACCCCAAATCACTTTGGGATTAATGCTTAGTTGTTGTTTTTGTTGTTGTATTAAAAGATAAGATTCTATCTATAAAATTCAGATTTTTATTTTCAATCTAAAAAAATTTTTTCTTGAAAAAATCTTTTATGATAAAAATTAATCTTATTATATAAAGATTAAAAGATGAATTTTTTAACTTTATCTAATAAATACTATATTTTCATAACCAAGATTTACTTTATTTAAAACAAGATTTACTTTTCTTAAAACAAGATTTACTTTTCTGAAAACAAGATTTACTTTTCTTTAAACAAGATTTACTTTCTTTAAAATGTTTTCGAAAACTTTAAGACTATTTTTCAATAAAAAACATTTTTATCTTTCTTTTTCGAAAACTAATATTTAATAAAACCGAATTCCTTTCACATGTAACTTTAAGCGTGATTCTTTATTTTTTAATCCATAAGAAATAAATCGTCATCTTAAACTTACATTACGTTATAGCACATTGTTACGTTTAGTTAATTACAACAAATGAGATATATAACTAATCTTAAACTTCTTTCTTGTCACCTGAGCTTCCATGAACTCCGAGCTATCACTTTGCTTAGAATACTGTTACACACATCAAACTGTTATAATACAACGTGTTTATCATCATCAAAATAATACGGACTTAGAGTCCTAACAGAATCTTTTTTTAGGGGGGTCAGAGGGTGGTCTTTGGATGGGTGGGGTTTTTAGGGTGGTGGGGACGGTGATGTGTTTTGGGTATTTGAGAGGGTGTTTTTTGGAACAGGTGGTGTTAGTTGGGTGGTTGGGATGGGACATTGGTGGCAGTTTGGTTGCTTGGTGAATGAAAGAGGAAAGTTGCAGGGGACCAGGGAGGGCTACAATGAGGGGGAGGTGAGATTGTGAGTTAGTGAGGGAGGAGAAGGAGGCATGGAGAGAAAGGGAGAGGGTGTTGACGTGAGGGTGGAGTGGTGGTGGTGGTTGGGGAAAGGTGGAAAAGAGAGAAAGAATAAACTAAATGTTTTTTTACTTAGAAATTTTAATTTTACCTGATGAACCGGTTTCAATTCATCTAGGAGCATTTGTGGCGGACCTTCATAATAGTTGGGATTATACAGGAATAACTGATAGTTGGGATTATTCTTGGCGGAACGACCATAGTTTGGATTATTCCAGTCAATTTTTCCTATAATAAAAAAGGAAAAAAGCTCCGTGTGTCAAAACGAAAATATTTAAGTGATACTCCCTCTGTCCCAGATTACTTGTTACACTTTCCTTTTTTGTTCGTCCCAGATTACTTGTTACACTTATTTATTTGGAAAAGCCCCACTATTATTTTACTATATCCTTCTTACACACTTTGGCTCACATTCTGTCTCATATAATTAAAATGATACCCCACTAACTCCTATCACATCTACTTTTCATATAGAACTAGTTTTTAGGCATCGGAAATATATATATATATATATATATATATATATATATATATATTATAAAAGCGTAAGCAAGGATTTTAATCTGCCACGTGTCACTCTCCCTTCTTTATAACAATATTTTATCTAGGTTTTTTTTTAACAAGTAAGAAAATATTATAAGCTCGGAAACAAGCATACACCCTAAAGCCTCCATGCTATGAACAAACCAACTAGGTTGGACTCTTCATCACATGGAAACTGAGAGAAGCTACTCAAAAGAGTTACAAAACCATACATAAACTGTCCCACCATAACCTATCTTCACTACTCAATCTAACAGGGAAATGAGCATATATTTTATCTAGGTTATTCTCATTAAAAAGTGCAAATTGTCAATGAGAAGCTTTGAACCCACGGCGTCGATTATGGAAGATAAATGCTCTAAACATTGCGCCACTATATTATTGTTGCTTCTTTTATCAATATTAAATGATATTGTATGTTTTCAATGAAAATCAATATTTAAGTCACAATATTTTTTAATTGCATTTATGAATAAAACTACTAATTTATAACTTTTTACAAACATTCTTTTACACCAAACTAGTGTGTGGCCTCCGACGATGTCCGGGGTTTATTTTTTTAATTGAGTTAGAATAATATTATTCATAGATTTAATTTTTTTTTAATATTAAAATTTTGATGGTATAATTTAATAATAAAATTAACAAATTAAATGGCACATGAAAAATTGAAATGAATGAGGTCTCTTTACTTTTTACCAAAGCTTAATCAAGGTAAAAGGTATTCTTAATTATAAGATGACGACAAAAAGGGATGTGGTTTAGTGGAGGCTATGACATTACAACTAATAGGTCGTCTGTTCAACACTCATTACTTGCATTTTGTATATTGCAAATTATCATGTACAATGGGGACGCTGACATGGAGTGACATGTGCCAAGATGCCACCCTTGCTTACGCGTTTTAATATATATGTAATCCCCTGTAATTTATGAATTTTATAAATATATTTAAAATATATTTTGTTTAATTATTTAAATATTGACTATTTTGAAAGTCAAATGATTGTTTAAACGTTTTAAATAGTCATTAATATTATTGGGTTGAAATTTAAGTATTGAATATTTTATTTAAAGGTTTTGGGTCGTGTTTAAAATGATTTTTAAATGTTGGGTTGAGGAGCCCAAACCATTTGTTTAAGTTTCATGATCAACTTGAGCCCAAACCTAAGCCTAACCTAAGTGTCATAAGTTTTTAGGCAAAAACCTATAAATACCCCCCCAAACCCCATAATTGTACACTTTATAATTTCTTTCCTCTCTCCCTCACAAATCGGCGCCCCACATCACTCTTTCCCCCTCGATTTGCGTGACATCCGTCCTGACCACCAACTCCTTCACCTCACTCGTCTCTCCGGCCACCGCACACCACACTCACTCTCTTTTTGCTCCTTGTCGTGCTTGCATCCGCAGCACAGCCACGCACCACCACTCCCTCTCGCCTTCGCCCACCGGCAGCGACGCGCAGCAGCAGCCGCGCGTGACTGCCACGCGCCACCGCAGGCCACGCACCTCTTCGTGCGTTCTTCCTTCCGTTTTTCTTCCGGTTTTCGTGGTTTTCTTCGGTTATTTCTTAACCCTTATCCTCTACTTTAATGTTTAATTATAGTTTAATGTTAAAGTTATAATTTTTATGAGTTTTTATATGTTTTATAAATAAAGTTAAAAACTTTATTATACGAATTATTAAAAATATGATTTTTGTTTATTGTGAATATAAATTATAATTTCAGATTTATTGTTTATGGTTTAAAGTGAGTTTTAACTACCAAAGTAATGATTTTCGAGGTTTTAAAGACTAGGTTTATGAGTATTATATTAAAGGTTGTTAAAGGTTGGAACTTTAATGTATTTAAAGTATTTTAAAACGAGTTTTGAAGTGTTTTAAAATAAATTATATTGCTATGAATTAATTAGTATATTAATTCATTGTTGTATTATTATTTTGGTAGGCGGAGAATTTACTATAGGCGACTTCTAGAATTCTAAAGTGGCCTATCACTTTATCTACACAAGGTACGTACATGTCCTTATGGGTTAGACTAGTATCATGTCATAAGGATTAGGATTTTTTGTAGTATCATGTATAGGGAACCCTTTTATGGTTCATACGTGGCTATTGAATTGGAATTACGTGTTGTTGAGCATGTTAATTGCCTTTATGATTTATTACATGATTGAATGGATGTTTGATTCAAGCATGTTGTTATGGGAATGTTTATACTTTGATCCCTCATGTGAAGTTGTATTAATAATATTTTATTATTTGATTATCGATTTTGGTATTATTTCCCTTATTGGATATTTTATTACTTTTCAAAGGTCGAGAACTTTGTGAGTAAGTTGGATTATTAATTGGATATTGTTATTTTACTACTTTGCAAAGACCGAGGGCTTTGCAGGGTATGTATATTTATTGTCATTGGACATTCGATTGTTGATTTAAGTCAACAAATAAATTTGTATATGTTTTGTCTTTGGACATTCGATTGTTGATTTAAGTTAACAAATAAATTTGTATATGTTTTGTCTTTGGATATTCGATTGTTGATTTAAGTCAACAAATAAATTTGGAGGATTAATCTTGGTCAATTGGAATTGTTTGATCACTTATTTAATCCTAAGATAAAAGAGGAATATTTGTTGTATCCATGTTATGCGTTGGTTAGCTGCTTATAGTCCAACATCGAATAACGTGATAATACTTAAATGGAAATGAATAGCAATAGCTTTAGACTTGTGCACGTCTGAAGTATCGGGACTAGTATGAGTTGGAGTACATGGTGGTAGCCCATGGCTTTTCTTGGGGTCGGATTGATAACCGTACCCTATTTTAAAAGGTTCCTCGATATCGTTGGTCAAGGGGTTATGGAGTCGCGCCCGTAACTCGGTCCTTCATTTTTGAAGACTGGTTTTTGGTTGGACAACTCGATCCATTGTCTATTCAATTTACTAATATTTATCATGTTGAGTGTCTTGTGGAGTCAAGTAGTATTTTATGAGTTGAAGTCTTGAGGAATATTTATTGATCATGTTTTACTGTTGGTAGTATCATGATTAGGTTTCGCGATCTATTTTATTTATGTATGTACTCAGCTTTGCTGATTACGTGCTTTTCGGTATGGCGATCATGGCTGTGCCTATTGAACCTGTGATGACCTTTTGTTGGCAAGCAGTTTTCACATGAGTATTTGCCTACAGGTTTGGAAGACATGATGCATCATCTCAAATACTTATTTGGGACTTGGGAAGCGCTGTTGAGATATCATTTTATTATTTTATTTGCTTCCTACCTTTACGTTACTTTAATTAAGTTATTTATGGATTATTTATTTAAATGTTTTAAGTTGGTTTTGAATTGTTTTGAGGTTTGGATTATGGTTTGACAATTATTATGTTTTAAGTATTTAATAAAGTATATTTAATGTTATTCCACTATACTCTGAGTAAGCCGGTACGTTTTCACACGGGTGATAATGCCTTGATAATTCTCTATTTTAGTTGGAAAAAATATATCTTTTGAAAAGAGAGAATTGTCGGGGTTACTAAAGTAAAATACACATAACCCGCAGAGCATCGCCTGAGCCTAAATACTAGTTTAGTACTAGTTCAAAACGACGAATATTACTAGTTTAGAAAAATATTGAGCAAAAGTAGAATATAAGTTATTTTATACACAATATACATTAAGAAAAAGAATATTGGTTTCATTGAAAAATCATATCATCATTATTAACGTTGATTAAAGAAGCAACAATAACAGAGTCGTATAGTGGTTAGAGCTTTAACTTTCATCCTTGAGGTCATGAGTTCAAACCTTTTCAGGGACAATGTTGTATTTTTTTAAAATGATGAGAAATGACGTAGATAAGTTTTTGTTGAAGGAAGGGAGAATGACACGTGTTAGACTTAGGGATGGCAATGGGTCGGATTCGGGTAGGATCCTCTAGGACCCGGATCCAGATCTGTTTTTCAAACAATCTACCCGGATCCACTAGATAATAAAAATAAGGACCCGGATCCAGATCCATACGGGTCCTACGGATCTGGATCGAAAACGGGTACAAAATGGATCTTTACTCATTTACTTCAAATAAGCCTAATTTTCATAATAATCAAAATTTTCAATAACGAAAACAATGTCATTTCGCATCTCCAATTGTTGACGTTCAAAAATTCAAGTTTTTGCAACAAAAATCCAACCATAACATTAAAAGATAAAGATAAATAAACAACAAATTTTAACGACATTATAAAATATTACAACATCAAGTTAAATTTGTTTATGTTAAAAATAACTTTTAAAAAAACGGGTAAACGGATCTGGATCCGGGTAATACTTTCGGACCCTACCTAGATCTGTTTTTTGAAGCTAGGACCTGGATCCTACCCGGATTTGACGGGTCCTAATTTTGAGGACCCAGATCCGCTCAAAACGGATATGGATCCTCGGATCCGGGTCGGGTCCATTATCCATTGCCATCCCTAGTTAGACTACAATCCGTACCTATGCTTTTTAATTTATATATACAGATAATAACTTAACCAAACTATCACTTATCATCTAAAACTTTGTTCGTAGATAAGTGTAGTAAGTATTTTGGAATGGATGGAGTATTTTTAAACAAGGCTAAGTGTAATATAGGAATATTGAAAATTACTACAAAGTTTTGACTTTTTTGGACCTTTTTAATTCTCCTTTTTACATAGGTAAGGGATACGTAAGATTTTCAACGATCAAAAGGGGTGCAAAAAGTAAGGCGTGACTACCATAGTATGTGTGCTCTCCAGTATGTCGTAAATTTTTAATGGTAAAGGCTAAGGAGAATGACCTTGTCCAGGTCTCAACTCTCATAGTTTCTTGATCCGCTATTTGGGGGCCAGACGCTTGGAAGTAGGGGAAATTTAAGGAGAATCCCTCCTCTAAATGCCCCTAGTAGGGAGTTGATCTCATGACCTTGAAATCATGGGACTTACCACTGGCCAATCCTTACTTGATGCACTTTTTCCCAAACTCTCTCCTAATTCTCTTCGTCTATATATAATCTCTCTCATCATATACCACCGTAATACCTGCACCGCAAGACTTGCACCACCCCCACTTTTCTTTTCTTTTTTGTTCCAAAGTTTTAGATTTTGAATAAAAATAGAAATAAAAACAAAATTAGATTGGTACCAATATAGAATCGTGAGGTTTTCGTAAGGGTAATATGGATATTTTATCCTAAAATACGGGTTGTAAGCTAGTAATAAACACAGTCTAACTCTCTTCCTCTACAGTCTCTCCCATCATTTACCACCACACCACCCCCAAGATAGAATTTTTTTTTGTTCCAAAGCTTCAAATTTTAAAAAAAAAAATAGGCATAAAACAAAATCATCGGTTTTTTTTACCAACATTGAATAATCTGGAGGGTTTAGTGAAGGTAATATGAATATTTCATCTTAAAATACTGATTATAAGCTAGTAAAATACGGTCTGAAAAGGTTAACAATCCTCCATATGCCTTTAGGTGTACAATCAGGTGCCTGACTATTTAGCTCCAGTAAATTGATGAGAAACTAAACTAATTAAGTAAGGTTGTCAGAAAACTGAAGGCCAGAGAATATAAGCTAAGTATACAAAGATGTTGATTAGTGGTGTAGTAAATGACTAATCAAAGTAGCTAGAACTGCTTAATTTGTAATTTTGTTTGAAGTGCATTGTTAGTTTCCAAATTATGAGTAATCATGAGTTGACGGTGCAAGAGCAAAAACATGGTCACTGACCACAAGACAACATAAATACTGAAGCATTGTCTTTAATTTGAAAGAACAAACAACAAACCACATATGTCACTGCATTTATCTTGTGGCCCAAACACATGTGGCATGTGATCGTGGTGTACCTATTTTATTTTTCTTGTCTTAGTGAGGAAACAGCTTAAACTGTAGACAATATGCACTATTTTAGATAGAGATTGTAAGGGTTTCGAGTTGGTTAATTATATTAGTATCTACAAAATAGGGAATACAAGTTTTTAGAAATATTACATTCTATTAAGAGGTAAACTAGTTGTTGGTTCGGATTATGTCCTATATTCCATATAATAAATTAGTAGTACTATTTACCTATAAATTAAGTGAATTATAACTTTTGAGGTTTTCCGTTACTCTGTTAGCATTAATCATGCCATTATAGTTGTGGTAAATGCTCTACGTTATAGAACACGAGAGGTTGTCGTTTCAAGCCTTGATACTTATATTTGCTTCCTCTACTTTTCTTAATTAAAAATAATATATAATTGTACGTGTATAATGATATGGCGCCATATCATTTGAAAAGAGGAGGTGACATAGTTGTTAGCTTTCCTTGCCATATGGTAGCTTTTAAATAATAGGGAAAATTTTCAGAGACCACGTTTTAAAATCAAGATTTGCGAAAAACCACCTTTTAAAACAATTTTTGTGAAAAGAAACCTCGAGGCAAAAATCCGGCGTTGAAATCATTTTTTGAGGCATTGACCTACCCTTTTTTGTCAACAACTTAAAAATTGATCTTAGCACACTCTAATTAATTTCTCCCTCCTTTTATGTTTCAAATTAAACTACACCTTTAAAAGAGGGTAGGTTAAAGCCTATGGTTTCTTTTGACAAACAAAATTTTGTTTTAGGTTTCTTTTCGCAAAAACTATTTTAAAAGGTGGTTTCTCGCAAAATTATAGTTTTAAAGGTGGTTTATTGCAAAATTATAGTTTTAGAAGATGGTTTCTCGCAATTTTTCCTAAATACTCCATCCGTTTGTTTTTAATTGTTACAGTTTTCTTTGGGGGATAACTAAGAAAAGTTGTGAAACCTATGCAATGATTGTTTGGGGAATAGATAAGTAGTTTAGGGAGTAGATAAAGTATGAGAGATAATGTTGTAAAAGCAAAAGTGTGGGATGGTTGAATATTTAATGGGAAAAGAAATGGACAAGCCAGTACCAAAAGTGTGGGAAATTAGAATATAAAGATGTAATAGTTTACCAAAAATAGTAGAAGTGAAAGTGTAACAATTAAAAAAAACGTCCAAAAAAGGAAAGTGTTGTTAGAAAAAACATACTCCACCTTTCACGCAAATAATATTGTCCTGCAGACACAATACCGTGAGACAGGTTTTAAAAAGTATTCTGAACTAATATCTTGTCTCTTTATGGCTGAGCAAAACTACAAGCTTTTAATGAAAAAACATGAATCACGACCAACTGGCCTGGTTCTACTCCATTCCCTGAAGAGAATGTGACATCCCATGACAACAATGGTCGTGGTCGTGGTCGTGGTCGTGGTCGTAGTGGTTGTCGGGGTCGTGGCCACGGTCATGGTCGTGGCCGCGGAAATGGTCGTGGATATGGCCGAGGTCGGGGTGGTTATTTTAGAAACTCACATTCCCACCAAAAGTGGGTTAATAGAGGTGGTAACAAGCAAGATAACAAACAAAAGTGATAATGTTACCAATGAATGCTTTCTTGTGGAGGAAAAGGCCACTGGTCTCGTATATGTCGTACACCAAAGCATCTTGTTGACCTTTATCAACAATCGTTGAAGCAAAAGGGAAAGAAAGTAGAGACAAACCTTGTGTACGAAGATGGCAAAGGTGATTTTGATTCAAGCTATGCCACCCACTTGGAAGCATCTGATTTTTACTCCACCCCCGAAGGGAATAATTAGCCACACAACTCATGATTATTAATTAGACAATTATGCTAATGTTAATTTTTGTTATTTAGTTTATTTTATTTTGAATTACTTTGGTTTTTATACTTTATGGGACATTTTCTCGTTTGATAGTTTATTTTATTGGATATTTAGTTTTGAGTTTGGTTATTTATTTTGAATAATTAGACTTTTGGATGATATGCCTATTTGTTGACAATATTTTGTTTCGTTGAAGAATATCATGATTAACTCTCAAGGAAAATTAGCAATGAATAACGGAGATTTATGCCTAGCAGACTGTGCAACTACTCATATACTAAAAGACAGGATGTATTTTCTCAATTGACAATGAAAGAAAGTAGTGTGAGTACGATTGGTAGTACAAATATTATAGAAGGCTCCGGAAGAGCAAATATATTATTACCAAATGGGACAAAGTTTGAAATTGTTGATGCATTATATTCCCCTAAGTCTCAAAGAAATCTATTGAGTTTTAAGGATATTCGCCGAAATGGATATCATATTGAAACAATAAGTGAGGGAAATAATGAATACCTTTACATCAACAATATAACTCGAGATACTAAATAGGTTTTGGAGAAGTTCCTGCACTCTCCACTGGTTTGTACTACACAAATATTAATGCAATTGAAACACATATTGTAATAAATCAGAAGTTTGTGGATAACTTTATTGTTTGGCATGACCGGCTAGGCCATCCCGGCTCAACTATGATGCGAAATATAATTGAAAGTTCATGTGAACATTCATTGAAGAGCCAGCAGATTCTTCATAATAATTTTTCATGCGCTACATGCTCCCTTGGCAAATTAATAATTCAGCCATCACCAGTCAAGATAAATTATGAATCAATCGATTTTCTTGAAAGAATTCAAGGAGATATATGTGGACCTATACATCCCTCGTGTGAGCCATTTAGATACTTTATGGTTCTAATTGATGCATCGACTAGATGGTCCCAAGTATCCTTGTTATCCTCTCGCAACCTGGCGTTCACGAGATTACTTGCTCAATTGATTCGATTGCGAGCAAATTACCCAGATTTTCCAAACAAGACTATTCGTCTGACAACGCTGGTGAATTCACTTCTCAATCTTTTAATGACTATTGCATGTCTATTGGGATAAATGTTGAAGATCCTGTAGCTCATGTTCACACACAGAATGGTCTGGCGGAATCTTTGATTAAACTTCTCCAATTAATAGCAAGACCGTTACTAATGAAGTCGAAACTCCCAATTATTGCTTGGGGACATGCAATTTTACATGCAGCAACACTAATTCACATTAGGCCAACAAGTTATCATAAAATCTCCCCATCACAAATGGTTCATGGTCAGGAACCAAATATTTCCCATCTTAGAACTTTTCGATGTGCAGTATATGTTCCAATCGCTCCACCACAACGAACTAAGATAGGCCCCCAAAGAAGGTCGGTATTTATGTTGGATTTGAATCCCCATCAATAATTAAATATTTAGAACCATCCACTTGGGATCTATTTACGGCTCGTTTTGCAGATTGTCATTTTGACGAGTCAGTTTTTCCAACAATAGGGGGAGAAATAAAACAGTTGGAAAAGGAAATTAATTGGAAAGAGTTATCATTGGCTCATCTTGATCCTCGGACTAAGAAATGTGAAATGGAAGTCCAAAAAGATTATTCATTTACAGAGTTTAGCCAATGAATTGCCAGACGCATTTACGGACCCAAAGAGAGTGACTAAGTCACATATACCAGCTGTGAATGCTCCAATTAAAATTGATGTCTCGAAAGGACCAAATCTAGTTGCTAATGAGTCTTCGAAGATAAGAATCTCGAAAGAAAAAAGGAGTAAAGACTGATGATGGCCAAATCGAGGAACAAATTATTTTAGGAAGATCTCTTGAAGAGACTTTAGACATGAATGAAAATAATGTTTCAGAAGAGACTCAGGTACCTGAAAAATGAAGAAATCTCTATAGATTACATCATGTATGGAATTAAATGGAATCGAAATGAAATCGACGTCGATGATGTATTTGCATGCAATGTAGCACTAGATGTTATGAATGATAAAGAGGAACATGAACCAAAATCTCTAGAAGAATGTAGACAAAGAGATGATTGGAAAAAATGGAAAGAAGCGATTGATGTTGAATTGATATCGCTAATGAAAAGAAAAGTATTTGGACCAGCAGTCCGTACACCTGCAGGTGTGAAACCAGTGGGATACAAATGGGTTTTGTGCGTAAAAGAAATGTAATGGGAGAAATTGTAAGATATAAAGCACGTTTGGTAGCACAAGTATTCTCACAAAGACCTGGTGTTGATTATGAGGAGAGATACTCTCATGGGGTGGATGCAACTACATATAGATTTTTGATAAGTCTGGCAGTCAGAGAAAGGCTTGATTTACGCCTTATGAATGTAGTTACAACTTATTTGTATGCCCCACTTGATACTAACATTTATATGAAACTCCCCGAGAGATTTAAACTGCCAGAAAGCAGCTAATTCGAGTTCTCGAGAACATTACTCAATTAAATTGAATAGATCCCTATATGGGTTGAAACAATCTGGACGCATGTGGTATAATCGCCTAAGTGAGTATTTGTTGAGATAAGGCTATAAGAATGATCCTATTTGCCCATGTATTTTCATTAAGAAGTCTAGATCTGGTTATGTCATTATTGCAGTATATGTTGATGATTTAAATATCATTGGAACTCCTGAAGAGATTCAAGTTGCTGTTGATTATTTGAAGAAAGAATTTGAGATGAAAGACCTTGGAAAAACGAAATTTTGTTTGGGATTACAAATTGAGCACCAAAAAGAAGGAATCCTTGTGCATTAGTCCACGTATATAGAAAAGATGTTAAAGTGTTTTTATATGGAAAAGTCACATCCAATAACTACTCCAATGGTTGTAAGAGCACTTGAGGTGAAAAAAGATCCTTTCCGTCCCCGGGAAGATAATGAAGATTTACTTGGTCCTGAAGTATCATACTTAAGTGCAATTGGGGCATTGATGTATCTTGCTAGCCATACCCGACCTGATATTTCATTTTTTGTAAATTTGTTAGCAAGATTTAGCTCATGCCCAACTCAAAGACATTGGAATTGAGTTAAACAAGTATTTCGTTATCTCCAAGGCACAAAGGATATGGGTTTGTTTTTCGCTTATCAATCCCAAAAAGATTTAATTGGTTTTGAAGATGCATGTTTTATCTCTGATCCTCATAATGGTAAGCCTCACACTGGATATGTGTTTACCTATGGTGGTACAGCCATCTCTTGGCGATCTATGAAACAAACTATTGTGGCTACCTCTTCTAATCATTCACAAAATTGGCAATCCATGAAGCTAGTCGTGAATGTGTATGGTTAAGGTCAATGATTCACCACACACGTAATGTGGTTTGTCATCTGGAGATGAAGCTGCAACAGTCTTGTATGAAGATAACACTGCATGCATTACACAACTTACGGAAGACTGGAAGAGTACATCAAAGGCGATCGAACAAAGCATATTGCACCAAAATTCTTCTTCACTCATGACCTTCAGAAGAATGGAGATATTAAAGTTGAGCAGATTAGTTCAAGTGAGAATTTGGCAGATTTGTTTACCAAGGTGCTATCTACATCTGTGTTTGAGAAGCTAACGCACTACATTGGGATGCGTCGTCTCAGAGATCTCAAGTGATTAAAAACGTTTCTTTTTCTTTTCTTGCTTTTTCACGAATTTTAAAATCAATTTCATCTTAGCAGTTAGAACAACAACCATTAACGGACCCCATCTAAAAACAAGATAATAATGTTATCTGGGAAAATTTCAATGTTGATTGATTTATAATTATATTTGGGTCAACAAAGATGAGTTTGCTTACTCCCCCGTTGTATAAAATAGTATCCATTTTCTTTTGGGAAATTCCCAATGGTGGCCCTTAGGTCTAAGGAATTCCCAATGGCGGAAATTCCAAAAAAAACTTTCTCGTTGGTAGCTCTACTTTACAAATTATTCCCAAACATAACCTTAATGAAAAATATTCCGTTAATAATAAAGCATATTCCGTTAGTTAACAGTTAAGGCGGTCACTCGCAAATAAAACGAGGCATTTTTGGGTCATTTTTTGCCAATTTCGACCTCAAAATCAACTCTTAAGGGCTAAAACTTACCCACTAAAATCATCCTTAAGGGCAAAAAACGACCCAAAATACCTCGTTTTACGTGCGAGTAACTACTTTAACTATTAACTAATATAATATGCTTTATTATTAATGAAATATTCTTCATTAAGGTTATGTTTAGGAATAATTTGTAAAGCAGGGTTACTAGCGGGAAAGTTTTTTTGAAATTTACACCACTGAGAATTCTTAAAACCTAAGGGCCACCATTGGAAATTTCCCTTTTCTTTTTAAGTGGCCTATAAAATATTCCTTTAATCTTTTTACTTTTATTAATCAATATATAATAATTTTCATATAATCTCCTTTGATTTATACATAAAGATAAACATAGCCATGTGGGATCTTGTTAATTTCGTGTCGGTATATAGGTAATTAATAGTAACTTTTTGTATTTTTTTTATTAAAGATATAAACATTTAAAGTTGTGCATTGGGAGGCGTGAAAGTTGTGCATGTTTCAATTAATATTGTATTATAGTTGGTGGTGAAAAGGCATATTAGGCAATCAACCGAATGAAAGCTTTTGAATCTGCAAAACTAACTAATTGTAATGCATGGTGGAAGAGGCATCATTTATATGATTTGCCACGATGGAAGTACCATCATACACAAAGCAACACGATGCTTCATTAAGCATCATAATGCTTCCTACAGTTAATTTCACCAATTAATATTTTGTTCCTCCATATGTCAAATTTTGGGAAGACTTGCTTCAAATTTAAAATTCTAAAAATATCAATTTTATAGCACTCGTAAAAGTGCTATAAAGTATGAGTCAATACTATTAGAATTTAATAATTTATATAAGTTTGTTATTGTTATTTAGGTAAATAATAAACGATTTTTTTGTCGAACGCACACATTGCGTGCCAATAAAGCTAAAAAAGTGTTGATGTTGAATGACCTCTATTTTCATTACTTTTATGTTTTTTGCCACTTTTAAATAGAAAGCAAATCAATTTCTGCCTACAAATTAAACTCAATAAAAGCCATTAGTCGACCCAATTAAAACAGAGGTCAATAAATTGTAGGGCATTGATTATTATATCTTTACTAACTCAATAAAAGTCATTAGTCGACCCATTTAAAAGCGAGGTCATTAAATTGTAGGATAAATAAAAGATACTTTTTGTCCGGGAAGAATTTCAATATATGCTGGGTTATAAATTTAGTCCAAACGTAGATGAATTTACTAACTCCCTCCGTTCTACAAAATAGTTTTCGTTTTCTTTATTTTTGTTTCCTTTTTTTCTGACTTTTTAAGAAAATTCATATCAATTTCATCCTACAAACTAAAAAAAGCCATTATAATTCTATGGCATTGATTGTCATATTAAGATATTTGTTGTCTGGGAAGAATTTCAGGGCTTGTTTAGATTTACTGAAAACAACTGAACTGAACTGAACTGAACTGATTGGAGATGAACTGAATTGAATTGATTGGAGGTGAACTCAGGGCCGGCCCTGGGGCGGGGCAGGCGGGGCGGCCGCCCAGGGCCCAAAAAAAATTTCGCCTATAGTTAAAAAAAAAAAAAAAATTAATTATAATTACTTAGTTATTAAACGTATCATTAAAAGCCATCAAAGCAATCAATATTATGCTTTCCCTATACAACGCTTCTTCTAATCCTCTTCCCAAAATTAACTCCTATTAATTCTCTGACTTAGGTAATTAATTACTTAAATTTCCCAAAAAACTCTCTCCATATCCCTAATTTAAAGCTTTTTAATTTATCTTGTTATCACCCTAATTTATCTCATATCTATCATTACTCATTAATATCATAATTAAAAAAAAACTATTCTAAGCAACGTTATTCACAGATTAACGTAATTGCTTGGAATAAATTACAACGTTCTAGGGAATTTTTTTTTTGATATAAATTGCTTGGAAGAGTGGAATTTCAATTATGCAATTGTGGATTTGGGGAAATTTGTATTGGCAAAAAGATTAAAGAATAGGCTAATTTGGATGAGTCATTTTCACAATTATCTGAATTTTTTTCATTATAATTTTATTTGTGCGAATTTTCAATATTATTTTGCTAATAGTAGATAATAATTTGTAATTTATTTATTGTAAATACTAGATAATAATATTGGACTAATTTTCTGATTATAAATAATAATAAGGCCGTAATATGCAAATATATATATTTTTATTTTCTGACTTATTAATCTTGATTTGTATAATTGTATTGTCTAAAATTTAGAATTATTTATCAGTTTATTGTTCAATTAATTTTATGTGAATTTCTTTTTATTTTAATTCTGTTTGTGCGATATTTTAATCTTGTTTTTGCAACTTTTTCAATTTTTTTTTTTACGAATAATAGATAATAATGTGCAATTATTTTTTTGCAACTATCATCAATGATTTTGCATCAAAAAATGCACGAAGACAAGTTTTTTTTTTTAAGTATTTATATGCTTAGGTACTTTTTTTTTATTGAAATGAATTTTTGTTTGATTAAATTTAAATTAACAAAAAAAAATTTGTATTGCATATTAATTTTAATCTCTTATGCGTTAAGGGCCCATTTTTTTGGTCTCGCCCTGGGCCCTAAAAAACTCAGGAACGGCCCTGGGTGGACTGAACTGAACTTATTGGAGCTGAACTGAACTGAAAGCTTTTATTATAAAAAGTAGGAATTAGGATAATCACAATAATTTTTGCTATTTGGCTTTCATCAATAATTATAGTCACAAGCTTACACGATAAAATTGGACAAATAATTGAAAACTTATGATAATGTTATGTACGTTTGTATTATAATGTAATTAGATTACTGATTGCTAGTATGTAATATAATGTTATGTAGTATAATTATAGTCACAAGGTTACTAAAATATAATTAGCTTCCTGTTTATTAGTAAGTTGTATACATGTATAATGTTATGTTCGTAATGCTAATGGGTTGGCTAATAATTGTTTGTTATATTTTATTTTATTTCTGACTTACGGACTACATGAGTTATTAAGCCATTTTATTTTATTCCTGACTTAAGCAATACATGAGTTATTAAGCCATTTTGCTTGAGTTATTAAACCCGAAACACATGACCCGACCTGCCGACCCGCATAATTTTAAGAGGGTATTTTTTTATTAACTAGTACTTGTACATGTTTTGTAGTACTATTATTTTGCATTATACTTGAACTATAAAAATGTGTATTAAAAAATATAACCATTTCAACAATGAATATTATTATTATTGTTGTTGTTGTTGTTGTTGTTGTTGTTGTTGTTTAAAAAGCATGAATTTGGCTGAATTATCACTAGATTTCTATGCACGCGATGCGTGCGACAACAATTTTATTATGAAATTTTATATATACAATAGATAATTTTATGGATAGTCGCATCTTAGCTCTTAAACTTTTCATGTTTTTAGAAACTCCCACCTTAATGATTTTTTTTAAAATTCCACCTACCATTTATAATTTTAATAAAAACTCCCACCACTTAACAGTTTTTGTCAAATTTCATTATTAACAAAAAACTATTAAGTGGGTCCCACATATACATTTTGTTAACAAAATGGAACTTGAAATAGTTGCAATTCTTTCCAAATAGTTGTAATTCGTTCCAAATTTGCTCTAAATTTGTTGAGGATTTGCCCTTAAATTGATGAAATTGACTTTAATTTAAGCGTAAACTAATAATACAATGCATATGTGGGGCCCACTTAACGGTTATGTTAACGGAATTTAACAAAAATCATTATGTGGTGGGAGTTTCTAATTAAAAGTGGGAATGATAGGTGGAAATTTAAAAGAAAAACTCATTAAGGTGGGAGTTTCTAAATACGTGAAAATTTAGGTGGTTTTGAACAAAAAAATCCTAGTTTTATTTGCGTACGATGTGTGTTTTGGTTACTGTAACATGATAAAATATGAAGGTACACAACATATTTTAAATTCAAGCTATATTTATTTTGGCTCATTTTTCTTTGAAAACATCCCTTACTCCCCACCAACAACTACAACTTTTGTTATATAGTACCCGATAAGGTATTTTTTTGCTCATTGTCCAAATGAGAAAAAATTTAGAAGTACTTGAAAATACTTTATCATAATTCTCACTCATGCTAAAATACTTTATCAGGATCAATCTGATAAAATGTGCCTTCACTCAAGAACAATCAATTACTCATGTATTTCAAAATAAAAAATTTCAAAAGTATATAAAAGTATAGCAAAGTGGGTGTCTATCTATAGATCTCAAGAAAATATAATCGTTGATATTTTTTCTAATTGTTTTTACTTTGGTGGTTTTTAGATATTTTATTTAGAAAATTTGAACATCTTTTATTAAAAATATGATGGCTAAATTTGGAAATAAAACTTAATTACTTAATAAACTCATTAATTTATTTTATTTTTTTCCTTTTTTTCTTTTTGGTGTCCACCCCCACCTCTTCACTTATATAATAGAGATTAGCAATATCACTAGACATAAGACATGTCTAAACTAAATTGTCATTATCAATATCATTAGCTAAATCACATAAACAAATAAATTAGCAAAAAAACTAAACTGAACTAAACTAAATTAAACTGGATTGAACTGAAATGAACTGAACTGAAGTGAACTGAACTGAAATTAAGCGGAAATGAACAGGCCCTCAATCTATGTTGATTTAGAAATATTTTTCGGCCATGGGCCTATTCTCTTCGTCAAATTATAGCTGAACTAAACTGAACTGAACTTATTAGAGCTGAACTGAACTGAACTTATTAGAGCTGAACTGAACTGAATTGAACTTATTGGAGCTGAATTGAACTGAAATGAACTGAATTGAATTGAACTAAATTGAATTGAATTGAATTATAATAAATATATAAATAATAGTTAAATAATAATAATTATGAATATTAAATAATGAGTAATAATAATTCTAAGTAATAATAATTAATAATTTAAATAATGATAATATTATTTTTGATGTTATTAGATGATTATAAATAAATTAATAATAGTAATAATGATAAATTATTTTTAAAAATAATAATTATTGATAATAATAAGTAATAATGAGTAATTAATATTATTCATATTAATATATTAATACTTGATGATGATGGTATAATAACAATAATGTCTAATCTGTAAATTAATATTACCATTATAATAATAATTAGCTTAAAACATGGGTTGGTTTGTGCTTCTAACCAAACCATGATTTGTGGTGGGTTCGTCTATAATATTTATAAACAAAATCCCATCACAAACCGTCAAAGTATATTTAATATTAAACGTAACGACGATGTTGTACCCTAAATAGTACTTCAACATTAGCAAATTTGTAATTTTTTTTTAATATTTTCTAACTTTTTGTAGCTTATTTGTGTGAAGTAATAGTGAATATCTAGCCGGTATAAAAAACCAACAATTGCAAATTAGAATATTTGTATTGACATGAAATTTGGTTAAACCACACACCAATAATCCAAACCATGCTCAACCATAATAATAATAGTAATAATATTGGGTAAAGATATAATAATAAAATAATATATAAAAATATTATTAATATTATAATAATAATGAAAATAATAAGTAAAATAAATTAGACCAATAATAATAATAATATTAAATAATGAATGAAATGCTGAACTGAACTAGACTGATGAACTGAACTTATTGGAGCTAAACTAAACTGAACAGAACTTATTGAAGCTGAACTGAACTGACCTGAACTGAACTTATTAGAGCTGAACTGAACTGAACTGAAAATAAGCTGAACAGAACAGGCCCCATATGTAGATGAACTCACTAACTCCTCGGCGTCCTTGCATTCTACAAAATAGTTTTATTTTTTCTTTTTAGATGTCCTGGGAAATATTTTCATTTCTAATATTTATTTATTTCATTTATTTTCTAATAAGTCTGTCGGTTATTTTGTTCATTCAATTAATTTTATTGGTTGAAACAATGGAACTATTTATTCTCTGATACAAGTACATATTTAAAACAAATATATGTTTCATTTCCTTAATTCAAGAGCAAAATGAGAAATGAGAACTATATTATGGAATGGCGAGTATGATATACACATGCTCTCTTCTTTGAATAATTATTACATTTTACTTTATTTTTTATTTTTTGAGAAAGTGATATAAATTGTGTGTATAATAGAATGACGCCATATCTATTGAATGACATCTATATAATGCTATTGAAAGAGAGAAGGTGACACGTGTGTATCACCGGATCTTGAGCATTCTTTTATAGGGGGGCAATATACATTCTTTTACATAATTTAAACTTATAACACAATTATGTACCTACAATTGATATCGCTATAATATTTTCAAATATTCAATGAGCACTATTAGACAAAGTGTGTATTACCAAAAATCAGTTGTAAGTGTATACCTAAATTATATTACAATATTATTTTTCAGCTTATAAGAAGCTTGCATTTTTTGGACAAATTTGTTCGTAAAAATATGTTGTTTTAGTAGAATTTTATAATGCTAACTACTTAACAAAAAAGTTAGACCTTAACAATATTAATATTACAACTACAACAACAACAACAACAAAGCCTTAATATTGATATTGCAACTAAAAAGTTAAAATTAACACAAAATTTTAGAGAAAGAAAGGAAAGTAAAATCATATTTCACGTACATGGGACAGGTGAATGATGGTATTAAGTGTTGAATGAATTTGGTGAAGGCCCAAAATTTTCGTAAAATTTTGGACTACTTTGGTTGCAATTGGAATTGTATAGTTGTATTGTCTAGACTGCTTTCCTTTACTCTTTAAATAAGAAGCTTAGGCGTAAAATTATTAGCTTTCATGGGGGCCAAGCTCCAAATAACCCCGTGGAATGTCCGTCTTTCACTATAGGCCTGTTCTCTTCGACACAAAACAACTGAACTGAATTGAATTGAATTGACTTGAATTGAATTGAACTAAACTGAATTGAATTAAACTGAACTAAACTGAATAATAATATGTGAGAGTAAAAGTATTATCGAGAGCTTAACTTAACTGAACTGAACTCAACTGAACTGAACTGAAAATAAGCTGGGGAAAACAAGTCCTATCTCATTATTGTTCTTGGTAATTTGGTTATTCTCTCATCTAAAAGTACAATGGAGAACTATATCTTTTCACTTCCTTTTTCTTGTGCACAGGAGCAACAAGTTTAATGGAGATTGTGAGAAAGGTTGGAAGGTAAATTTATTGATAATTATTACTTCCTCCCAGGGCCGTTCCTGACATTTTTAGGGCCCGGGGCAAAGCCAAAAAATGGGCCCCTAACTCATCATACAAATATTTAGAATCATATCGGCGAAGCAACCAATAAAGACCATTTTAAAGTCAACAATATAAAGAATTATATTTTAAAAAAATTAGCTACATCGAGTTCGATCTTTTCAATATTTTAGAAAATTAAAACAGTAATGATGAGGTAGGAATAGGAAATTAATAATTAATAAATAAACAAATAAATTTTAGCGACGATTTAATAAAAAATGGTAGAAGATGATAGTTATTCTGTTGGACTAAACAAATGATACTTCAAATATACTAACATTATGAAATGATATACTAACACAAGTAATATTACATGAACTAATTATAATAATCTAATATGATATACCCTCAAGGAATTAAGAAAGAAATGGGAAAAAAGCCAAAATAATAATCTAATATGATATACCCTCAAGGAATTAAGAAAGAAATGGGATATAAGCCAAAATAATTACCCTCAAGGAATTAAGAAAGAAATGGGAAAAAAGCCAAAATAATAATCTAATATGATATACCCTCAAGGAACTAAGAAAGAAATGGGATATAAGCCAAAATAAAGTAGTGGGAATTGGGATGCAGCTTGTGGGATTCGAACCACTAACATACAATGCTTTAGAATTGTGCTGCACGGAGGTTAGCAACCATTGAGCTCCAACTTGTTTTGAGTAGAAAATGCACACCAAACATATTTATAGATAAAATCTAAATAGATGAAAACAGAACTTCCTCCCTTGGGCCCTGGGCGGGTGCCCCGCCTGCCCCGGCTCAGGGCCGGCCCTGCTTCCTCCAATTCAAAATACAAGTACAGTTGGATTGGGTAATTTGTGACTCCCTCCGTCAATTTTAATGGGAAATCTCATAAAGTTTGGAAGGTAAAACAATCAGCACAATGTTATTTTGTTAATAGAAAAATGCAAAACTAGTATTTCTCCAATACAAGTATATAACGTTGAACACAAATTATGATATATGTTTCACTTCCCTTAATCCTTGAAGATGAGAAATGAGAACTATATTATGAGAAATGAGACGGGGGAGTCTAAATGTTTTAGATATTATTACTAACCCGTAAATTGTTACTGATATTATATCTATGCCCAGAGGCTTTGTAACTAGTATATTTTATAAGTGTTTTTTTTTAACAAATCCATAATAAACATTTCCTATAAATTGCATTCCAAATTAAACAAAAAATAGAAAAAAAAATACACATATTCCATTAGCCGTTACATGCCTTATGTAAATACCAAAATTCCTTATGATTGGATTTGTTAGGGCATAATGCTTTAAAGTGGAATCCTAGATCATAATTCATGCATGCATTATCTTAAAACAGCTAAACATGCCAATTTGCTTTGTGCTTTTCCTGAATTAGTTGCATGACTAAATCATATTATAAAAAATTAACTCGAGCATCCACACAGACCACCAAAGTTTTTTTTTTTTTTTTTGGAGGGGGACCAGCAAAGGTTTATCCCATGTGAATTAAAGAGGAGATTTAAAATAGCAACTTTTTTTTCTAATAGGAATGTAGCAGCCTTTTTTTAATAAGAATTTAAAAAGGCTAGTGAGAAAACATGAAACTAACTTTGCAAATGATTGATTCCCTGCCAGTACAAAAAGCCTATTATGTGTTCAACTATATTAGGTGTTAGGGACCAACCTCCTCAAGTTGATCACTTTTTCTGCCTAAGACAGGTCCTAATATGTTGGATAAGGCCAACAGTTGGATTCGCTTCTTCCCAAACCGAAGAAGATAAATTATTTTTTGCATGGATATTAAATAAAAGTACGAAAAGATAAAAGATAAATACTTCATATTGCTTGTTGATGAACGAGTCCTTGTTGATGAAGGAAATTAGTTATGCTAGGTTCTTATCTTTTTACTATAGATGTTTTACGCCAACTCCATATTCATACACTAAATATCATACAATATGATAAGAATAGGAATATCTCTAGAATAGAAATGTCTTTAGAATATATTAATATGTGATTAATATTTTCTTGAGTAAATATTATCTTGTGATTTATTTTCATAAATATTTGGTGAGTTTAGTGATTATTTAAATAGATATATTTTAAAGATAGTTTCATAGAATCTCTTTGTATACTCCTATATGTATTTTACTCCTATATCATTATTAAACACACACATATGTTTCCTGTGAAACATTACTGGTGGATATGTGGTAGATTTTTTATGAACAGTGTGTCGTCCAAGCTTTAATTTCTTCATGGTGGTGACCTGCAAAGCAAGCACTAGCCTAGAGAATTTGTCCGAGGAACGCCCCTAGCTCCGACGCGTAAGTCAGCTCTGGGATCACAAGTGCAAAGACTCAATTGAAACTTGAGTGCTAATTATGTATGATTTGGAGTGTTTTTGTGAACGTACCTCCCTCATACATGGACATGAGTATCAATAAAGTGAACTTGGAACATTTATGACTTGGGCATATTTTACGCTTTTTGGCCTCTTTGACTGATATGGGCTTACTTTGTTAAGCCGCCTAAGGATCTTCCTCAGTCTAAGCCCTGATGGCTTTATTTCCTATTGAAGGGTTCTGCTCGACGGGCTATGCATGGCTAAGTTTGCCTGATAGGCTTTGCTCTGCCAGTTATATGTTGTTGCGCGCTGCTCATGAGATTTTGCTAGACAAACCCCATACAATTTCCCCTAAACCCAGCGCTATATTTTGTAGAGCTATAGGTTTAATCTGGACACAACTTCTGCTTGATAGGACATCTAAGTGGGGAGTCTTTGACTTTGCTTTTTCTTCCTTTGATTGATTCTCCTTTTTTCTGCCCAATGCAGATGCACGTGTAGCAAGGATCATTAATTCATTTTGAATTAATGACATATTGAATTTTTCAAGAAGTAATGATGAGTTTCTCGCCCCTGTGTTCCCTATGAATAAGGAATCTCTGCTGAATTGTGAACTTTTCACTTCCTTTCTCTTGTTTCTTGCTCTTAAAGAGTTTATTTGCCCTCTTTGATTGTTTCCGACGAGTTCATGGTTAAATCATTCACTCTTTCTCATATTATTCTTGTGCGATGTTGATTCGGGAGTTTCATTTTCTTTTTCAGCAAATTCTATCACTGTTGTCGTCTCTCCTTTTTCCAGTTTCAGCTTTCTATTATGAGAACCAAGTAATTTTCATACTTTCGTTCTTTCCGCATTTGTTGTTTTTTTGTTTCTTCTAGGTTATTTCCCTGTTTGATGTGTTTTGTGAGGATGTCTCTTACTTTTTCTTTAATGGTCATTAGGGCTTTTTCGCATTTTGGATTTTTTGCTCTTTCCCTTGTGTTTTTACCTGTTATGGCTTTTGGGCTTGTTTGTTCTACCTCTCCTCGCTTTCTCCGCTTTCTTTTTCCTACTTTCTTGCTCTACTTGCTTATTCTGCTTTTGTATCAGTGGGGTGAGCTTAGGCGCCTTTGCTATTAGTGGTTGTTGGGGTGTTAGGTTTTTGAAAGAAAATATCCTATTACTTTGTTCCCTCACCTTGTGTGCCCTTTTCCACCACTCTGCTTGCTATGTACTTGTGTAGGGGCGGTATATTCATTATTGTGGTGTATTGTCTGTCTTTCCTAAACAAATAAGCCTTTTCTTAGTTGTTGTCTGTTCTCTCCATCCTGTGTATCTTTGTCCTTAGTCTGATTGCTATGTACTACGCAGAGGAGGAAGACTCATAAAAAGGTTTTGAATGACGTGTTGCATTCTTCTTTGTTTGAGATGGTTTCTTCATAGGAGAGTTAATTAACTATGTTGTCTTTTTTGTCTACCGTTGGCCAACTAACTATGAGTCTGTTGCATGTTCTCATTCTAAATCTGATGACTCCTCTATAGTGTATGTGAATGAGATTGAGTAGAAGCCTGAGGATACTCAGAGTCCCTTCGTCACAATGGAGTTGGGAATGAAACTGAACAAGTGGATACAGGGTGGGCTGTGTTCAATCCTTGGCCCTATATTTATGAGTAGAAGTTGGTTGACGCATCTAACAAGGGTTCCTATGGTTTTTCTTGTAAGGTTTCGACACCATTTTTACCAAGTCGAAGGTCAATTCCGTCGAGCCGATGAACATCGGATTTTATGACAATAAGGGCAAGCCCTAGTTTGATGAGAATTTGTACAACAGACAAGCGCTAGAGGGGCATATTGCTTGATGGATTCCCTGAGAGTTGTACCCCAATTTCTATCAAGTACCTGGAGTTCGGCCTTCGCTTTCCTCTCCACTGGTTCTTAGGAAAGGTTATCTACGACGATCATCTAGCTCTCAGCCAGTTGAAAAAGATACTTGGATTTATTTGGGTCTGTGAGTGATAGGGTTTTAGTCGTGTCACCTAATCAAAAATAAACCTACAGTCCTCTAACTATGGTATTCAATGGAAGCAGGGTCGAATCCACAAGGAGACAGAGTTTCTAAATTAATATTCAATCAATTAGCTACTTCAGATGAAATCAGAGAAGAATTAACTGAACTATTGATTAAACTAAAGAAGACGAAATAAATCAAGGATTTAACTATGGACTAAAAGCCTAGGGCATTAGGTCGGTCCACCATGCTTATACCAATCAAATAGGGTCAACTACTACCAAAACCTAAGTCAAGAGTCGGGGGATTAGAACATGTGTTGAGCTATGGTTAAGACTCAACGCTCATAGTTCAACATACGCCGCATGTTCACTAACGTAATCAGAACTACTGACGTGTCCTAGACCTCTAGTCGTAAGACGGATCTGTGCAAACAACTATTAATCACAAGCAATCAATGAAATTATACACTGACATTAATTACTCAATAAAGAACAAACCACATCACAATCACCCTAATCAAGCCCTAGAAATTGATAGAAATCTAAATCACAATCATGGTATAAACATGGCTTTCCTATCTAACGCCCTAGAAGGGAACTACTCACTCATAATCGAATTAACAACAACAAAACTAATATGAAACCCTAACAATTGCATCATGAATAATTAAATAAATAAACTAAGCAATTAAGAATAATAAAAGAGATTAGGGTAAAGAGGAATACCAATTGACAGAAAGTAGGAACTTTTATTGAAATCGAATAGGTTCAATCACCTTTAATCTAATCTAAAGTGTTTTAAACTAGGCTAAACTATGAGAAATAAACTAGAGTCTAAGATTAATAATAGATGTCCCTAAATAATGAGGAAAAAGGTATTTATAATACCCCTCAAGTCTAACTAAATGCGGAAATAAAAGGTCGAAAAACGCGAAGTTAAGTTCGGGACCCGATCGGGCCAAAGGCCACCCGATCGGGCCCACACACAAACAGCACCAACATTCGTTCCTGGGCTCTTGGTAGCAGCAGCGCAGCACCTGGCGAGAAATTGGGCTGACCCGATCCAGCACCCGATCGGGTGTATGATCGGGTCCTCACACAAATTAGCCTAGCAAGCTCTCCTAGTCCGCAGCAGCATAACGTGAGCTAGCAGCATCCGACCCGATCGGGTCGGGCAGAGGTTGCCCGATCGGGTCTGGGCACATGTGTGCTCGCCCGATCGGTGTACGGAAACCTCTTTTTTAACTCTTTGGCTCTCAATTCTTCACGTTTAGAGGTCTTGGGACCTCCTAAACTACCCATAAAGCTCGTGAGCCGTCCTACGTGCCTCGTAACATCTCGTAAAGCCGTGGTTGGTTCCAAATGGCTCGGGAATAAGGAGAAAACTCCCTAAAACCTGCAATTCAAAACTAAAACACAAAACCACAACTATATACGATAGTTAGCACAAAATAGCTCCCAAGAGCTCCAATGACGCACAAATTAGCTTGTAAATAAGGGAGAAAAGTCTATATAAATACGTGATATCAAACTCCCCCAAGCTAAACCTTTGCTTGTCCTCAAGCAAACAGAACATGAACATGGAATAGATTACCTCACCCCATAGATAAAAATCAATCAAAGCTCAAAACATTTTCAAGAATAAGAATCGTTCAAGCAGGCATAATTCAAGTTTGACTAATCAAATCCATCCAACCACCAATCATCCAAGCAATTTATCAAATTCGAGCATCCACAAGGCATACAAGTCCTGAAAAAGGCTATCATAAGGGTGTCACTCCTCTCTATTTTGTGGCAGGCAAAGAATATGCCCGAACACTCATCAACCCGACCATAAATACCCTTCCCACTCACACTCTCATGTGTTTACGAAGGTTCAATGACGCTCATCCTAGTCAAGTCGACTCAATTAGCAGGAATACTCTTTAACTTTGACAAACTGACTCGAAATCAATCAAATGAACACTGCAGACACGAGCTCAAGAGGAATTTAGAGGGTTGTAATGGGGCTTAGGTAAGAGGTAGGGGATATTTTTGGGTAATGTGGTGGAAAACACCAAGAAAGGGGGAGCATAAATCATTCAAACAAGGCCTAAGATGGCCTTCACAACTCCCAACAACACCATAAAACCACGTAAAGTAATCCAACTCTCATAAATCAATGACAAACTCATAACAAACCCAACTTTCAAGCAATGAAGAAAATGTTTCTTTAAGAACGTGCGTGAATGAAAGAACTTCGAATTCTTTTGAACTTTTATTTCATTTTTCTTTCATTTTTCTGAACTTCATTCACGCAACTCTAAATTTGCTTTTTTTTATTTTTCTTTTTCTCACCCTCAAGCCACAACAAATACACTTTTAAATTCCTCAACATCCAAACTAAACCAAGAAACCAATCTCAAACTCAACCCATACAAAAGCTCCCCCAAGCTAGGCTTGGAATAATATCAAGTGAAGGCCTTGGGCTCATAATAGGGGTTTAAGAAACACGAAACAAGTCATTAGGCCCAGCGGGGCTAAGGAGGATAAAAGTATATCAAAAATTCACTCTAAAGCTCAAGAATAAAACAAAAGAACGCCTCTATCACAGCTAATGCTACAAGTCATCGAATATCAGACAAGTACGAAGTCAAAGTCAAGATCAATCTACTAAAGAGGAACTAACACACAAGAATAGACTGGATAGTAATATAAATCCAATGGGCTACAAAGAGGCCTCACAGTCTAACCAATTCAGGTATGCAGCACAAAGTGGTCTAATATAATCCAAAAATGCTCGAAATCATAGCAATCAAACATCAAATCATAGCCTTAAGATCACAAATGCCAGCTATCCAGACAACAATGTCAAATTATTTTCAAATAGAGCACAACAAGGGGCACAGGGAGGCAAATAAACCAATCATGGAACCATATTTTTTTGATTTTTTCAGAAATTTTCAAAAGCAGTAAATCTATCCTAGAAAGCAGTAAAAGAGATAGAGAATACAAATAAAACTCCTCCCCCAAGCTGAACTTGGCAGTGTCCTCAATGCCAAAAGGTGACAAGGACGATTCTAAGAGGAGAAAACAATGTTAGTACCCTCACTCTCGCTCACAAAAAGGAAAAAAAATGAAAAGAAAAGGAAAAAGGGAAAGAAAAATACGAGTTGCCTCTCGCACAGCGCTGGTTTATAAAGGTCCCGCACGACCATAATCCTCCATCTCTTAAATAGGAGGGGCTTGGCAATGAGTTCCACCCTCATCAAATATCTTTCTTCTCCAAATGTTCTTGATAATGCCTCCAGACGGTGAGGCAACCTTAGGTGTAGTTGGAACCTTCTCCACACCTACTTCATCCAAAACCTCATCCCTGCAACAAGATTGTTCAAGCATAGGTGCCTTAACAGCATTGGTTAGTTTAAAAATCATTTTATCATCACCAACACTCAGAGTTAAAGACCCAGACTTGACATCAATGACAACACCAGCAGTACACAAAAATGGCCTACCCAGAATAATGGGAATCTGGGCATCCTCATCCATATCTAACACCATAAAATCAACAGGGATATAGAATTTTCCAACCTTAACAGGAACGTCCTCTAAAACACCTAGAGGGTGTTTTATAGAATGATCCGCCATCTTTAAAGTGATTTGTGTGCATTTAAGTGCTCCCATGTTCAGTTTCTTATAAACAGATAATGGCATGACAGAAACAGAAGCACCTAAATCACACAAAGCCTTATCAATAAAAATAGGTCCAAGATGGCAGTGTATGGAAAAACTAGCAGGATCTTTTAACTTTGGTGGGGTTTTATTTTTAATAAAAGCACTACACTCTTCAGTAAGAGTGACACGTTCTACCCCACCAAAGTCTCTTTTCTTTGTTATCATGTCTTTCAGAAATTTGGCATAAACAGGCACTTGGGTAATTAAATATGTGAATGGAATTGTACCTCAAGGTTCTTGACCATAGCCAAGAACTTACCAAACTGCTGATCGACCTTTGACTGTTGCATCCTGTGAAGGAAAAGGTAGCCTTGGTGTGAAAGGCATTTCAGAAACCTTCTCCTTTTTCTTCTCTGTCTGTTCAGCTTCTGCAGACAAATCAACTTCAGACGTCGAATTCTTCCTTTTACCTTCCTCTACCACCCTCTTCTTCCCCGCAGTTGGGGTAACCTCATCAACGGGCAACGGAGGGGCATCATATGCAATGCCACTACGAAGAGTGATGGCATTCACATGTTCTCTCTGAATGGGTTGCCCTGGCAATTCCCCTTGACGCCTCTGAGCATTAGTGCTTGCCAATTGAGCAATCTGGGTCTCAAGAAGTTTTATGTGTTTCTCTTGAGCCCTCTGAGCATCCTCATTGGCTTTCTGCATAGCCTGCATAGCCAACAACTGTCTCTCTTGGGCTCTTTGTGCCTCCTCATTTGCCTTTTGCATGCTCAACATCAGCTTCATCACTTCAGTTATGGGAGGCTCTTGTGGGTTATTGTTTTGTAGTGGTGGGGTGGGAAAATTTTGTGGAGTTTGGAAATTATTGTGGTTATGGAAGTTTTGTGGTGGTGGTCTTTGGAAATTTTGTGGGGTGTGATGGTATAGGGGTTTAGGATGGTTTTGTGGAGGTGGAGGATGATGGTTTTGTAGATTTTGGTAATTGTGTGGAAGGGGGAAATTTGGTTTTCTCTGTTGGAAGGCGTTTGCCTGCTCCATCTGAAGTTGACTGAACTGACAGTCATGCCCAAAGTGACCCTGAACACCACATACCTCGCAGTAAGATGAGGTAATGGGTGCTACGGCAGACATAGCATTGATACTCAAAGGAGGTGCTGCTGAGGAAGAGGAACTGAAGGTTTTAATCTGCTGACTCAGCTTCGCTATCTGCGAAGTCAATAATGCAATGGCATCTACCTCCAGTACCTTCCTCGTGAGGCTTCGGGAAGTGGAATGATCATTGGCTGCGAGGTTTGATAGAAACTCATAGCCTACATCCACTTCCTTATCCAGAAAAACTCCTCCTGCAGATGAATCAACAATACTCTTCGTCTGAGGCTGCAGACCATTGTAGAATGTCTGCGTCAAGAACCATTTGTCCATGTTGTGGTGTGGACACTCTCTCTGTAAATCTCTAAACCTAGCCCACGCTTCCCGTAATGTTTCATCAGGCTCTTGGGAAAATGTGGCTAGTTTGTTTCTGATTTCTGCTGTTTTAGTAGGTGGGTAATACTCTCTCAGAAATGCAGCAGAAATCTCACTCCATTCAGTTTCCTTCACGTCGTTCAACCATTTCTAGGCTCTATCTCTCAATGAAAACTCGAACAACATGACTTTGAGTTGATCTGGAGTGAGACCGGCATGTTTAACGGTTCGACAAAGCTGTTGAAACCGCTGCAGATGATTTGCCGCGTCTTCAGTAGGATGCCCACCAAACAGATTTTGCTGGACCATGCTGATGAGTCCAAGCTTAATTTCGAAATTTATCGCGGCAATGGTGGGCATAGTAGGTCCAGTGGAGAGACCATCTGGGTTGGGCACCCCATATGACTTCAGTGACTTTGACATAACTGAACTCAAGGTGTCTGTTCCAGAGGTGTTCAGCTGAACAGACTGCTTTTCTTTCTGATTTTTCTTTCGGGTCCGCCTGATTGTCCTAGTAAGATCGGGATCCGCTGGAATGGGGGAACCGTTTCTTTGAGACCTGGGCATACAAAAGAAACAAAAAGAAGCAGTAAAACGTACCTCAATTGGAACAATGAAGTCCCAATGAGGTACAGAGAAGTAGACCAAATAATCAAATAAAAATTTAGAAAACTAGCCGTCTCCCCGGCAACGGCGCCAAAATTTGATAGGGTTTTAGTCGTGTCACCTAATCAAAAATAAACCTACAGTCCTCTAACTATGGTAGTCAATGGAAGTAGGGTCGAATCCACAGGGAGACAGAGTTTCTAAATTAATATTCAATCAATTAGCTACTTCAGATGAAATCAGAGAAGAATTAACTGAACTACTGATTAAACTAAAGAAGACGAAATAAATAAAGGATTTAACTATGGACTAAAAGCCTAGGGTATTAGGTCGGTCCACCATGCTTATACCAATCAAATAGGGTCAACTACTACCAAAACCTAAGTCAAGAGTCGGGGGATTAGAGCATGTGTTGAGCTATGGTTAAGACTCAACGCTCATAGTTCAACATACTCCGCATGTTAACTAACGTAATCAGAACTACTTACGTGTCCTCGACCTCTAGTCGTAAGACGGATCTGTGCAAACAATTATTAATCACAAGCAATCAATGAAATTGTACACTGACATTAATTACTCAATAAAGAACAAACCACATCACAATCACCCTAATCAAGCCCTAGAAATTGATAGAAATCTAAATCACAATCATGGTATAAACATGGCTTTCCTATCTAACACCCTAGAAGGGAACTACTCACTCATAATCGAATTAACAACAACAAAACTAATATGAAACCCTAACCATTGCATCATGAATAATTAAATAAATAAACTAAGGAATTGAGAATAATAAAAGAGATTAGTGTAAAGAGGAATACCAATTGACAGAAAGCAAGAACTTTTATTGAAATCGAATAGGTTCAATCACCTTTAATCTAATCTAAAGTGTTTTAAACTAGGCTAAACTATGAGAAATAAACTAGAGTCTAAGATTAATAATAGATGTCCCTAAATAATGAGGAAAAAGGTATTTATAATACCCCTCAAGTCTAACTAAATGCGGAAACAAAAGGACGAAAAACGCGAAATTAAGTTCAAACAGCACCAACATTCGTTCCTGGGCTCTTGGTAGCAGCAGCGCAGCACCTGGCGAGAAAATGGGCTGACCCGATCCAGCACCCGATCGGGTGTATGATCGGGTCCTCACACAAATTAGCCTAGCAAGCTCTCCTAGTCCGCAGCAACATAACGAGAGCTAGCAGCATCCGACCCGATCGGGTCGGGTAGAGGTTGCCCGATCGGGTCTGGGCACATGTGTGCTCGCCCGATCGGTTTACGGAAACCTCCTTTTTGACTCTTTGGCTCTCAATTCTTCACGTTTAGAGGTCTTGGGACCTCCTAAACTACCCATAAAGCTCGTGAGCTGTCCTACGTGCCTCGTAACATCTCGTAAAGCCGTGGTTGGTTCCAAATGGCTCGGGAATAAGGAGAAAACTCCCTAAAACCTGCAATTCAACACTAAAACACAAAACCACAACTATATACGATAGTTAGCACAAAATAGCTCCCAAGAGCTCCAATGACGCACAAATTAGCTTGTAAATAAGGGAGAAAAGTCTATATAAATACGTGATATCAGTGAGGCCCTCCACTTCCCTCTAACAATGAAGCTCCTTCGCTTCCTGTTTGGCATGCAAAGTCGCGGGGGGGGGGGGGGTCAATATCGTTAATTCTCAGCCATGGTGCGGGGCACCTTCTTAACTTTGTACTCCAAGGATGATTCTCTGATCTGAAGTATTAGATGGACAACTGGTTGTATATATAAGGGTTACCAAGACTGAGGGACATCCGCTTCGGTTTGTTTCTCCCCGCTACTGCCTACCAAGCATAGGCTTCTTCAACAGTTGGATCTTGAAGTCTTGTCCTAGGTTGAGATGGTGGCTTATCACTGTTTCTCGACTGTGAAGCCAACTAGTGGAAAGTCGGAAATGCGGCCTAGGCTCTGGCTTCCTTATCACGTTGTGCTTTGCCAGTCTGATTTTGGGCCGAGGCGTCTGACCCCTAAGTATGCCTAAGATATTTGTTTGGATCTAGCTACCTGTTAGGGTCCATCACCATTCACTCCGGCATCTTCTTTCTGCAACCCACACATCGATTACGTTCGTTGTTTCATAATGGGTTGGCTCTATCCTGTTTTTATCTTCTTTTTTTTTCCCTCTTATCGAATATTAATCCTTTCTCTTCTCCCTTTTGTAGAGAGCTTAATGTCGACGACACCCTCAAATCTAGGCTCTGTGACGTTGAAATGTGCAAGATGTACATAGTTAATCCTGCCAAGGGCCCGTATGAGGTGCCCAATTTCAAAGATATAATAATTTGGCTTTGGATCATCTGGTGCGGCGTTTTTCGTCAGGACCCTCCAACTGATCCTTATGACGAGGCCTAAACCGTGGTAATATGTAAATTAGTGGGGAACTAAAGGGCATACCAAAGATTGGGAGAGAGAAAAGCGTTGCAGTGAAGCACTAAGTTACTGTGTCATTAAGGTGGACCATTATTTCAAGTTGTCGTTTTGCCTAGGCTAATTGAAGAAATTGTGCAATATTATTAACTGAAAGTATTGGGTCAGACCGTCTGACCAATGCTTACTGTCAGACAGGCAGAGCCCAATACTTCACCTTCTTCTTTAACAATGGCGTTAGCTTCTCCACCATGCTTCTCATTCCTCAATTCACATACCTCCACCAAATCATTTTCTCCTTCATACACCACTTTCACTTTCTCTAAGCTCGTCCGTCGCAAATTCCGCCGTTCATCGCCGCTGTTCACAATTTGCGCCACCCCTACTCATAATTCCGATAATGGAGCTGTTGTTTCCGACACTGAAAATTCTAATGAATCCAATTATGGACGCCAGTTCTTCCCCCTTGCTGCTGCAGTTGGACAAGTGAAGTCATCACTCTCTCCTATTATCTTACTTCGTTGAATTAAGTTCAGTTTAGAAATTTGATCCTTTCAGTTGGTCACTTTATTCTTTCAGTTGGTTAGTTTATTTTTTCAGTTGGTTTTTTATTCTTTCAGTAGTTCCTTTTTTCTTTCAGTTGGTTCTTTTATTCTAAAATTTAACTGAAACCCAAATATTTAACTGAAACCCAAATCTATTTAAATGAAACCCAAAATTATATAACTGAACATAAATTATGTTGAACTGAAACTCAAATACATCAAACTAAAATTCAAACTTATATCACTGACACTCAAACTTATCTAACTAAAACTGAAATATATCTAATTGAAGCTCAAACATATAGAAAAGCATCCAACTGAATTTAAAACACATGCAACTGAAAGAATAGAAGGATCTACTGAACAACTAAAATCAAAATACATCCAACTGAAAAAAACTGGAACAGACGAGTTTGACACAATATGTTCTCTACTATTAATGAGGACTGTACGCTATAGATTAGATTAATTTCCAAATGGTGTGAAATGTGAATTACTTTTTTATGAGCATTATTTAGGGGAGGAGGGGGGATTCACAACATTCTATAGGCTTGAACTGCTCTTAGTTACAGTGGGGAGTGTGAATAACTTTTTATACGTCTAAGGTAGGTGTTATCTATCATAAAAGTAAGTATTATTTGCTTCTAATGATACAATCTTTTGGCTATTCGTAAATTATAAAGCAACCTTTTGATTATTCCAAAATATAGCAACCTTTATACCCCATTAACTTTGAATATGATAAAATAAAATTTTACTTGAAGATTTGGTAATTTCTTTTCTTTTTATAGGCTCTATGCAACCTTTATAACAACCTTTTGACCAATTATTAAGAGATAAGTGTTCCAGTTCACCTCTTTTGTAGGTTTAATTTCAATTTATCCTACTCAAGTTAATGGGGTATAAATGTTGCTATATTTTGGAATATCAAAAGGTTATTTATTATTTGCGAATTGCCAAAAGGTTGCATTATCATAAGTATTTTTTTCTAAAATTAATGGCAATATGAGGCCTAGCTACTCAAAAAATTATAAAATACTCCTTTTCTAATAAAAGGCACTTAATTACTTGAGTAACATTACATAAAGGGAAAATCCCAATGGTGGCCCTTAGGTTTTAAGAATTCTCAGTGGTGTAAATTTCAAAAAAACTTTCCCGTTAGTAACCTTGCTTTACAAATTATTCCCAAACATAACCTTAATGAAGAATATTTCATTAATAATAAGGAAAAATTGATAAGAATAATCCGACCTTTGGCCGGTCTTCCATCAATGGTACCACCTTCATTTAATCCAGCAATAATCCCACCTTTGACACCCATATTCTCTCAATGGTACAGGATGATGGCAACCTGTTTGACCTTCAAAATTACCGTTGACTTTTTTTAAAAAAAAAAACTTAAAATAAAAACCCTGCCCCCTTCCCCCATTACTGCCACCCCTCCCCTTCCCCTGCCACCCTCCCCTCCCCCATACCACAGCTGCCCCCACTCCCCTCCCCCTTTCCCTGCCTCCCTCCCCTCCCCCGCCACTTTCTTCCTCCACTAACCCCGCGCAATTCTATCGTTGCCCAATCCCACCATCACTGGAATCCCCACCCTTCCCCATCCCTTGCTACAACTTACTAACCCAAAATCAAGACTCAAACGTAAACATGTAACGTTTATGAACTAACCTGCATTATGTCATTGTAACGTTGTGATTTTTGAAGTCATGAACTCACCACAACATCAGCTTCATTGTCGGACAACTCGTCGAGATCAGCCAAGAATGAATCAGCGAGAGTTGGCAGAGTTTGGCGTTTGGTTAGCATTTGGTACCATGTGATGCTTGTGTTTTAGAAAATGCTTGGGAGACAAAACCACGGAACCACGGGAGACAAAATGCTTGTGTTTTAGAAAATGCTTTGGTTAGCATTTGGCACCACGTAACCCAGAAAGAAAACCCAGAAAACGCTTGAGATAATACAGTTAACCCAGAAAAAGAAAACCCAAAATTTGAGTGGTGATTAGAAGCTTGTTTATGGCAGGAAGGAGAGGAAAGAAACAGGGGAAGGGTGGCAGAGGCGGGAAAGGGGGAGGGGAAGGGCGGTAGAGGCGGGGGGGGGGAAGGGCGGGAAAGGGGGAGGGGAGGGTGGCAGGGGAAGGGAGGAAGGGGCGGGAAAGGGGGAGGGGAGGGTGGCAGGGGAAGGGGATGAGTGGCAGTAATGGGGGAAAGGGGGGGAGGGGGTTTTTTAAAAAGTTTTTTAAAGTTAATTTATAAATTATACTTAATTAGTGGTTAATTAAGAATTTAGGTTTAAATTATATTTAATTAGCTATTAATCACGTTATTAAGAGAGTTTACCTGTGATTGTAGGTCACCAACAGGTGAGGGACCATTGAGAGAATATGGGTGTGAAAGGTGGGATTATTGCTGGATTAAATGAAGGTGGTACCATTGATGGAAAACCGGCCAAAGGTCGAATTATTCTTATCAATTTTTCCTAATAATAAAGCATAGTATATTAGTTAATAGTTAAAGTAGTTACTCGCACGTAAAACGAGGTATTTAGGGTCGTTTTTTGCCGTTAAGGGATGATTTTAGTGGGTAAGTTTCAGCCCTTAAGAGTTGATTTTGAGGTCGAAATTGGCAAAAAACGACCCGAAATGCCTCGTTTTATTTGCGAGTGACCGCCTTAACTGTTAACTAACGGAATATGCTTTATTATTAACGGAATATTCTTCATTAAGGTTATGTTTGGGAATAATTTGTAAAGTAGGGCTACCAACGGGAAAGTTTTTTTGGAATTTCCGCCACTGGGAATTCCTTAGACCTAAGGGCCACCATTGGGAATTTCCCTTACATAAATTAGTAAGAACTTAGTTAACCTTTTACCATCGATATAACTCCCCAAAATAAAAACACGTTTACGACAATTAAGAAATGTCACAATAACATTCTCAATACGAGTATCCCACCGTGCCAGACCGTGAATGACCATAACATGTTTAAATATTAGTTACATTTTAGGGAAATTTGCCAAAAAGGACCTTCAAAAAAAAACATTTTGTGAGAAGGGACCTTAAAAAAAACTTGGCTTTTAAAGGCCAAAAACAAAAAAAATTTGTGAGGAGGGACCTTATTTGCTAATTAACACCTAATTATACACTAATTATATATTAAATATAATTAAACAAAATTAAACCTAATAAAATCTTACTCTCTCTCTCCTCTACCATACCCACCACCAGCAGACTATCACCCCCATCTCTCTCCTCTTTCCACTACCACCGCCGCCCTAGCCACAAAACCCCATCCCTTGTTCGAACCCCATGGCCCACCGCAACCACTAAACCCCTCCCCACCGCAGCCACTAAACCCTCCAACTACCCCATTCGAACCCTTGTTCGCACCCCATGCCCCACCACAGCCACTAAACCCCACGCCCCACCGCTTCGAACGCACAACTGCTTGATTATGCTTGGTTTATGAAGGCTGAATTGCTCAGTGTTTTGCGGTTTTGTAGGGTGGTGTTTGTGGTGGCTGCTTAGTGGCTTGATGGGGGTTTTGAATCGTGGCTGTTGGTGGCAGATTTTGTGGGCCATGAGGTTCGAACAGGGGGGTGGCTAGGGCGGCGGTGGTAGTGGAAAGAGGAGAGAGATGGGGGTGATGGTCTGTTGGTGGTGGGTATGGTAGAGGAGAGAGGGGGGAAATTTTATTAGGTATAATTTAATTTAATTATATTTAATATATAATTAGTATTTAATTAGGTGTTAATTAGCAAATAAGGTCCCTCCTCACAAACTTTTTTTTGTTTTTGGCCTTTAAAAGCCAATTTTTTTTTAAGGTCCCTTCTCACAAAATGTTTTTTTTTAAGGTCCTTTTTGGCAAATTTCTCTACATTTTATGGTATGAAATATTGTATTGGTGATGTAAAATTACATAGGGAATAAATTTTTAGTGGCACATGTAGGTTGTTGATGGACCTTTGGCTTTTTTTATAACTCCGTTTGTTTTTTTCATTCAAGAGAATACAAAGAGTCTAGTCCCACATAGGTGATTTAATCACGAGCATTTTACTACCTTTATTTATTTGTCATGCTTATGATTTAGGTCTGAGGTTATACTCTAGTAACCACCACACGCATATGCGCCGGCCAGGCGTGGGAGTTGGCGTGACGTGTTCGCAAGTGTGGGTGTGTTCTTCCGGTCCAATTTTATTTTCCGACGTTGCGAGATTCTTGTGAATTTGTTATCGTTGCTGTTATTAAGGTAGTCATTACTTCCTGATTTCCGTAGAAACTGATTCACGTTTTGGTCAGTTACCGCTATGACTTCTTCCTCTACATATTTTCCGGCCAATTCTTCTTTTTCGAGACAACGAAACACTCTTCTATTGCAATCTAGCTAATAATTCTTCTCTCTCTTTTTATGGGCAATAGTCAAGAGAGTTCTCAATCCGCTATTCTGTCGACACCGAAAACACAAAAGTCGTATATCCCTGGAGGTTGATTATTGTTGTGAATCTGTGTGTTGTAGCGGGCAAATTCAACTTTAGGACAGTGTTTATTTCACGCCACAGTTACCAGATAAGTTTCTTCTACTTGTTACTAGTTTTTGTTCCTACAACACATAGTTGTATTGAGATTGTAAAATACCTTATAGCAAAGGGTTTTTCTGTGATATATCCTGGTGTTTTTGCATTTATTACATTTTACGCCATAAAAACTGAATTTACAACTTTTAAATCAAAACACTGATGGCAAGTAGCTATGGCGCCATATCATTTTCTTGACAAGCTACATTGGGATCAAGGTTTCAACTATCAAGGAAGGAAATGCGAGTGGATAAAATATGGCAACAAGTAACACTCTTGAAACGATGTGATATCCCTTGCATTGCGGCTTTCCTATCGGAATTCTTAACCAGGAACGCGTTTAATTCTTAATAATACCATTTAATTATCAATATACCTCTTCATTAATCATCCAAATGCATTTCATTAAATATATGACTGATTCGAATCTCTCCTTAAAATGGTAACTTGAACTTAAGCTCGTATTTCTGTTCCAGCCAAAGATACTCTATTGAGTATTGACCACAATCTCTTATATTCAGACGATCTCCTAATAATTGTCTCTAACAGGTGCATGCATCATGACTACGGGCCTGTTCTGTTCAGCTTATTTTCAGTTCAGTTCAATTCAGTTCAGCTCTAATAAGTTCAGTTCAGTTCAGTCCAGTTCAGCTCCAATAAGTTCAGTTCAGTTCAGTTCAGCTCTAATAAGTTCAGTTCAGTTTAGTTCAGCTCCAATAAGTTCAGTTCAGTTCAGTTCAGCTCCAATAAATTCAGTTTAGTTCAGCTCCATTCATTATTTAACCATTTTTTTTAATATTATTATTGTTGGTCTAATCTATTCTATTTATTATTATTGTTATTATATAACAATAATAATTATTATTTATATATTTTTTTTTATTATATCTTTACTCATTATTATTACAATTATTATTATGGCTCATCAAAGTTTGGGTTGATGCACGGTTTAACCAAATTTCATGTCAATACGAGTATTCTAATTTGCAATTGTTGCTTTATTTTACTGAATAAAATTCACTACTACATCATACAAATAAGCTACAAAAAGCTAGAAGATATGAAAAAATTACCAAGTTGCTAATAATACTACAGTACTATTTAAAATACAACATTGTCGTTACGTTGTATATTAAATATACTTTGGCGGTTTGGTGTATTTCTATCATAGACCAACCCACCACAAATTGTGGTTTGGTTAGAAGCACACATCAACCCATGTTTTAAGCTAATTATTATTATAATGGTAATACTATTAATTTACTTCTTAGACATTATATTATATCATCATCATCAAGTATTAATATATTAATACTAATTATTGTAATTACTCGTTATTATAAATTATTATTAGGATAAATTGTATAATACCACCTTTATTTTTCATGTTTTTGTAAACTACCACCTTTTAGTTTTTTTTTTTAAACTACCACCAATATTCTTCCCAACGTTTAGATTCTCCCACCTTTTAACGATTTCTGTCAAAAAAAAAAAATGTGGGGCCCACTTTTAAAATTCTTTGGTTATCCAAAAATGGATCTTTTCTAATCTCTTCATTCACTCTTTCTCTCTTTCTCTTCCACTCTATCTTTCTCTCTTCTTTAGCAAAAATACAGTAAAGGTTTACTGTATTTTTGCCCCAACTAACCCAACTAACCACATGCCCATCTCTTTCACTCACCGACCCACAACCACCATCATCGCCTGCACCAGATCTCTCTGACCGCCCCCCCACAAGCACCGCCACCGCTTGCACCATCTTTCTCTCACCGACCCCATAACCACCGCCATCCCACCACCACTCAGTTAATTCGACAATACAACCACCCAATGGAAGCCCCACCCCGCCCAATCGAACCCACATCGAACCCACACCCAGTCGAAGCCCACCAAAACGACGTCCCACCCCACCCAATCGAACATACATCCAACCCCCACCCAAACGAAGCCCCATCCAATCAAAACTCCACCAATCGGACCAACTCAACAAAATTGAAGCCCCAGCCAACCAAACTCAGGCAATTCGACACAATCAAAGCCCCACCCACCCAGATCGAGTGATTTAAAACCACTACTACTCAGCATAATTGTTCGACTTGCTGGGATTGATTTGAGGCGGAGAAGGTCATTGAAGTTGGGGATGGTTTGTGCGGTTTAAATTGTTGGGAATGGTGGCGTTGTGGTGGCTGGTTTTGGGAGGATTTTGGGGCTGAATTGGGTTAGTTGAGTTGATGATGATGGAGATGCAGATATTGATGATGATGGAGATGATGTTGAGTTGATGACAGGGAGAAGATTCGCAGTAAAAAAAATTGAAGGTTTACTGTATTTTTGCTAAAGAAGAGAGAAAGATAGAGTGGAGGAGAAAGAGAGAAAGAGTGAATGAAGAGATTCGAAAAGATCCATCTTTGGATAACCAAAGAATTTTAAAAGTGGGCCCCACAAGAAAAAATTTTGACAGAAATCGTTAAAAGGTGGGAGAATCTAAACGTTGGGTAGAATATAGGTGGTAGTTTAAAAAAAAACTAAAAGGTGGTAGTTTACAAAAACATGAAAAATAAAGGTGGTATTATACAATTTATCCTTATTATTATTATTATTATCAGTAATTATTATTTTTAAAATTAATTTATTATTATTATTTATTTATTTGTAACTATCATAATAACGTCAAAATAATAATATCATTATTCATTTGATATTATTCTAAATTATTAATTTAATTATTATTACTTAGAATTATTATTACTTATTATTTAATATTCATAATAATTATTATTTACTTATTATTTATATACTTATTATAATTAATTCAATTCAATTCAGTTCAGCTCCAATAAGTTTAGTTTAGTTCAGTTCAGTTCAGCTCCAATAAGTTCAGTTCAGTTCAGCTCCAATAAGTTCAGTTCAGTTCAGTTCAGCTCCAATAAGTTCAGTTCAGCTAGAATTAGCCGAAGAGAACAGGCCCTACATAGAGAGCATTCACCCTACACTAGCCATTAGGGTTTATGGAGCACTCTCTCACATTCTCCACCTATGTCTCCCGTGTCAGAGCGCAGATGCAGAAGCATGCAAGGTGTATGTAAAGACTGTGTCTGGGTACGATATGATCTCATCTCCCATATATAATATACTAGCCTTGTATGCACGCGATACATGCAACATTTAGTTAGTAAAGTAATTAATTATTACATAACTAATAAAGCGTTTAAGAGATTTTTTTTCTTTATTTTATTTTTGGTGTCCACCCCACCTCTTCCCTTATATGATAGCGATATACTGCGCTTCTGAGTCATATATACCAAAAAAATATGAGAGCGTATTGGGGTCAGACCACATTAACTAAAATCCAAAATTTATTAATTGAAATCATAAGTTCATTAACTGAAACGCTGAAGTAAATAAGTGAAACCCAAAATTCATTAACTGAAATCATAAGCTCATTAATTGAAATCATAAGTTTATTAACTGAAATCATAAGTTCATCAACTAAAACACCTGAAATAAATAACTGAAATCCAAAATTTATGAACTGAAATCATAAGTTCATTAACTGAAAACGTAAGTTTATTAACTAAAATCATAAGTTCATTAATTGAAATCTGAAATCAATAATTGAAACCCAACTGAAATCATAAGTTCATAAACTGAAACTATCTAACCAAATGTTCTGGTCGATCAGACCATCTGACAAGATACTTCAAAGAAATATATATAGACTTGATTTGGGTGTATGGTCCACATTGTATTCTACATATGTATAATCTCTTCTAGGATTGTTAGATTAGCCAATAGCATTAGTTATTTGTGTGAATTGTTAGCTTAAGTTGCTTATATAGATGATTTTTTAAAATTATTTTCTGATTGTCATATGTTTAAGTGCAAAATATTTAACTTTTACGCAAAGTTATCAAGGCCTTGCTTACTTCACTTTTCAAAAATAATAAGCAGTAAAAATAAGTTGATGCTAGTAAAATAAGTTGATTCTAGTAAAAATCAGGATTTGTAAAGAAAATTAACAATTGAGAATCTGTATAAATAATGTTGGGTTAAGTACAAATAAGTTAGTTAATTAAGTACAAATAATAATAACTTAGTAAAAATAAGTTCAATTGATACATTAGTTCAAAGGTAAAGTGAACTGGACCTAAAAGCTGATGAAAGAAACTACTCTAGAATTCCTTAAACTTTAGGAACAACGAGCTTTCCAGTTTGTGTAAACTTCATTTTACTAATAACCAAAGATATATATTTGACACATGAAAAGGACTAAAGAGATGATAAGTAGCCAGCTACAAACAAGACTAGTTGTTTGTTGCACTTGCAGATTCACTTGATTAGTCTAACAAACTATTTAATTTGCATTGATTGTTTTGAGAAAAAAAAAATGTATTAATGTTCAAAATTTATATGAACACAAACTTTAATGCAGAAAATAGCCATTTGTTATTTTCGAATAATTTTCTTACTTCAATTTTATTTGTTCTATTTTATTGGACGAAACCTTAGGGGAAAAAGGCTTCAATTATATTATAGAGATATAGAGCCTTTTTTGTAAAAAAGAGTTGTTTCAAATCTTAAAACAAAGCAAACTTTATAGAGCATAACGATTTACATAATAATATATTTCCTATATATATTCAGTTTTTTATAATCTTTCTGTTGAAGTTCTAACCCCCCAAAATTTAGAAATCCTTGTTTCGTTTTAATCTCTATTCTATAAGGGAAGAGGGGGTGGACAACAAAAAAAGAAAAAGAAAAAAATGAACAACATAGTTTTACTCTTTTACTAATTTGGTAATTAAGTATTTCACTAATTAATTTTTTAAGCGTCTTGGATAGTGATTATTATTTAACATAACATTAAAAGGGTTATGCATGTCACTCAAAATAAATTGCTATGTGGTAACGTTAATTGTTATACACTTATACTCCATCTTTTTTATTTAACAGCTCCATATCGACCTTTTGCACCATAATCTAACCCTGACCTTATTTTAGAAATGATATAGTGATAAATAATACATGTAAGTTATAGGACTCATTGTAATGTATATTTTCACAATTTCATATTTTTATAACTTTTACAATATAATACTTAAACATATTAATGCTTAAAATTATGTGTGAAATAATTTTTAAAAACGAGTCAGTATGTGTTTTTTCTTGTTTGGCGCTACTTCTTCCATTGTGGGGTGGGGGAAAAGAGATGTTGTCGTGTTAAAATGTTGGTACGGGATAAAAAACAGACGGGCGCATGATGATGATTTACGTAGTTTGACAAGGGCGAAAGAAGACAAGGGTGGTTTTATTTTGTGGCCTAGTTTGGGAGAGGTTACGGGAGCTTGTCGCAAGACAATCACGAGTAGGAGACAAGAAAGAAGAATTTACTTGTTGAGCAAGTTCCGTTAATTGTACGAATAGTTTGCGTAAGCCTTGTATCCGTAATGTCGCGTTTCAAACACGGCACGTAAACAGACTTATCAGTAAAATCGTTGGTTACCATGAGTCTTTCTTAATTTTTTTTTTTTGGAAACAAAAATATTCCTAATTTTTATATTTGTTTCATATATGTTTCATGTTTTTCATTTCTTGTTTTCTCGTAACATTACTATCAAATTACTTAGACCAATACGATACCCTTCACAAATTGCAGATTACTCAAGAATGAATCAAAATTGAGATTGTATCATTTTTAAGTTTTAAAATACACTAAATAAATGTCAAGCAAAGGGTTAGAGAGTGGGCAATCCACAATAGGATTTGGTAACATTTGAATAACCAAGTAAAGTTTGGAGATCTTCATTGATTATGAAATCCCACCTGACCAAGGAAACCATGCAAAAACCACATGCCTTGTCATATCGAATTTAAGGGAGTGGGAGCTGAAACTTGAAAAGTATGCCAATTAATTAAGGAGTGTGACTTTATCTGTGTGAACTTTGGTTTGGTATATACTCATTATTACTGAGTCCATCAATCGTGGGAGCCAAACAAATTTACGCGGAGAAAACCAGAAAATGTAACGAACAGATTACCTGTAATTTGAAAACCTGGCGGAGTACCCAACGCGGTGAGCAGGCCACGTGGTGTCTAGGACAATGGACCAAGTATCTGTTTTTCAGGACCACTTCCCAACCAATGGATTCTTTTGATGCCAGCATGTCACTTTTCACGTGCCCTACCCAATCTATTATCTTTTCTTCCAAATTCCCATCGAGCTTGTTTGATATCACTGTTGGTTTTCAATTTTTGATTTTTAAGATTTTAGAGTTATAGTATATGATATAAATAATACTTTCTCCGTTTTTTATTAACTACGCTTCTCTAAATAATAGACTTCTATGCAAAATTTTGGTGTGTAAGTAAAAGTATATATGAAAAAGTGGTAGGAGAGAGAGAAAAATTACTAAAAGGGGATAAAGGAGGAGTGTAATCATTAATTAAAAACTTCCTAAAATAGAAAGTGTAGTAAAAAAAATGGAGAAAGTATATTAAATTCAAAGATGGTCATAGTAATGATAATTTTGTTTATTTTAAAATTGACAATTAAAAACTGAAAACTATTTTTATAGATTTCCATATTTTGATTTTTGGTATTAGAAAAAGAAACTAGAAACAAAAGAACGATAGCAAACGGACCCTGAGTTAATTTATTTGTCATTTTATTTTATTTTATGGGAAAATAGAAACAAAAGAACGATAGCGAACAAACCCTAAACTGATTTATTTGTCATTTTATTTTATTCTATGGGAGTTTCATAAGATATCCCTAAGCATTCAAAAATATCTACTTATACATTTTCAAAAAACAACGACATGCACTCTTATAGCAAGTTTGATAAGCGGTTATAAATTGTGATAAAATTATTGGTGATTTGAAAGAAAATGTCCTACTTATTACCATGGTAATGAAAGCATTCCAAACATGTTATTTTTTTTTTTACATTTTCACTCAATACCACCTCCTAATGGTTGGTTATGGAATGTTATGAATAAATCACAAACACTGGATGGAGACATAGAGGGGGTGTTTGGCAATTGGCTGGTGGCTTTTTGTTGTGGCTGGATTGACCAACTATTTTTAGTGGTTTGTTTGGCCGACTGTGTAATTATCGGTTGCATATAAAAGTGTTTGGTAAAAACGGCTATTAGTATTGGCTGTTAAGTACAAAATAGAAGCAAAATCCAAAAGCCAGCATCAAAAAACTTTCTCTCTAAGGGAGAGCATCTCTCACTAAAAGAGGTGAAGCCACAATAAAACTCCAAACCCAACTTTCCAAAACTAAGCCAGGACCCCTTCCTTTCATCATTCCAATCAAACACCTATTCATTTTCACCAAAATTGCAAACTATGGATGTAGTCTTAAACCTAGAAGGCGAGTTAAGAAGAATGGGAGAAAAAGTCTACTTGAGAGATGGAGACATGAACCCCTCAGACAATCTATATAACACAGCAGTAATTGGGAAATTCCGAGATCAAAGATCATTCAGCGAGGAGATGATCCAGAACTGGATTTTTCTCAAATGGACATCTAGAGATAGCATCCAAGTGAAAAAGGTGGGCAAGTTCTACTTCTTCTATTGCTCCCATGTTAGAGACAGGGACAATCTCATAGCTCTTGGCACAGCTTACTATGAAGGAGCGATACTGGTTTTCACTAGTTGGTCCCCAAAGGCCTCTTGCAGATCATTAGATTTCACTACTGCTACTTTATGGGCTAGGGTAGAAGGCCTCCCTCTAATCTACAACAAGCCAAAAATTGCTAGAAGAGGGCTGGAGAAAATAGGGCAAATCTTCTATTTCGATGAGGAGTCAAACGTCGACGGAGCAAAGGAATACTTAAGGGCAAAAATGAAGATCAACATCATAACCCCCTAATCCCAGGTTTCTACTTGGAATTAGGCGATGGAGAAGCAGAATGGATCGATCTCAGGTACGAGGGAGTTTTCATCTATTGTTCAAACTGTGGAAGAGTAGGACACAAGAAAGCAATATGTCGACTTTCGTCAAAACATTACAAAATTGCATATGGCTCAAATGATGAAAGATCTCTACCACTATAGTTTTAACATTCTTATCATTCACAGACCTACACCTCTTTTCACAAACAAATTAATCGGCCTTAAGAGAATGGAAAGGAACCGCACCACCAGCATTGATCTTATAAACCTCCACTCAGCTAGAGAAATTTCTGGGCCCAGCCTGTTTGAGGAAACAGTTGAAGGAAAGGAAGAGGAGGAAGATGACTCCAAAGACTCCAACTCCGATAACAATCATGCAGGAAATCAAGATGATAGTTCCGATGACCCGAGAAATTCGGATGGACCGAGATATTCTGAACTAGGGCAAAATCCTGAAAAAAGTGATAGTACACGAGGAAAGAGAAGAAGATGGGAATATGACACAGATGGATCTGAGGCAACATCAAAAAGGAGGACAATACGAGGAGGTTTTCAACACGCACCATCGCCAAAACAATACTATGGAACGGGAGCATGCCGGAAGTACGCCGAAAAATTTCTCAGGGGACGGATGTGTTTCAATTGCTTGAAAAAAGTCAAACCGCGTGAGCATTTAATGCACTCAACAACTTCGAACTCACCAAGGGAAGATGAAATGATGGAGGATGAATTAAAGCATCATTTATGGAGCTTCAACCAATTCTCAATTGAAATTAGAAATTATCTACAACAATTGGAAAAGCCCAAAAAGAAAACAATGATAAGCTCTACGTTGACCGTGCCGCTTACCACTGTGCAAAGCTTGCATTCAATTTACTCCCTCCCAAGTAAGCTTCCTCTATCATCAACTGATACTCCATTTATAGTTAGAAATCTTGCCCAAGATTCTAACTATCCAGTTGCATTTATGAACAAACTCTCCCAACTACCTTCCCCCCCCCTCTATTTATGCGGCTATCACCACTTCCAACTCCACCTCACTCAAACTTTTCCACTCGCCCAAAAAAAACGCCTGCTACCCAACTTCCCAACCTCCCTCTTTTTAGCGAAATTCTCCTCCACATCAGATTTCCATCCCCACCAAAAATGGATGACTACTACTACTTGGATGATTTTTTTAATGAACAAGCTGGCAATGTCATCAACAACCTCGTGAATGACGCAAACATTCTCGGTTCCAACCGCTTCTACTTTTCTTCTTTCCTATGTATGGACCCATTCATTCCTTTTGGGTCCATAAACTATGAAGAAGTGAGTTTCCTGCTGGGTAGCACGTGGGGTCAATACCAGGTACCCCCCCTTTTCACTCCTACTTTTGATCTTTGTCCACCACTAGGGGAAGAAATCCCCACTCTCACTCCTGAAGTTGATGAGCTTGGTAAGATCTTTGCTGACTGTACCACCAGACAAAACGACCCGCTGAACCCTAACCAAGCTCTTCAACAAGATAACAACCCACAAACTGAAAACCAATCACAACCAAAAATTCTGGCACCCCAAACCATGAACATTCCACTAGCTCTAAGCTCTTCAAGCCCTCTGAACTCGCCAAACTCTGCAAGTTCCTTTTCCTCAGCCCACTCCGAGTTTCCATCACAAGATCTCCTTCCTTCGATGGATGAGCTAGCTATCATGAAAGCAAAAGACTACCAAGAGACCCTTAACCCGATTTTCGTCGAAGAGATTGAGCGGAAAATCCGCCAAAACATGACACTGGAAGCTGAACTAAAGAACACTAATAAAGAAGAGAAAGACGAGCCGAAAAAGGACACCATTGCAAACAAAGGAAAACCAAAGAGGAAGCATCGGTGCCCGATGTGTAGCTGTTTCAAAGGCAAGGGACCAAGTGAAGAAAGCTCAAACTTTAAAGGAAACGCATGTGTGCCGGATCTCAACAAAACTCCGGGAAGCGAGGAAATGAAGGTGTATGAAAGTGACCAGTCCCCAACAAAGAGAAGGAAGAGACAACGCAAGTATAAAGGCAAGGGAAAACTGAAGTTCGGGTTGAGTGATGATGACGGTTGCTTTCTCGAGGAGAAAAGCGAAAAATGGAATAACATTCCTGTCAATCTGGCTATTGATCTCACTCCTAAAAACGGATCTACTAAAGCTTCTACCTCAAGCACCAAACCGGCTTCTGGTGCAGGCGCAGCTGGTCCACAGCCTCCCAAAGCAGGATGACAACCCTCAGCTGGAACTGCCGGGGTCTGACTGACTTAAACTCCCCGTCAGTTCATTTTATTAAATATGTAATAGCTAGTAGTAACGTAGATTTTCTCTTTCTGTCTGAAACTCGTTGTATGGTAACTCACCTCAACTAATTTTCAAGAAAATGGGCTTCGATGGAGTTTTAGGTACTGATTTAGTTGGAAGAAGTGGTGGTCTTTTGTTGTGTTGGACTAATAGAGTCTAGGTGAATATCCGGCATGTATGCCCAACTATATTTTATGTAAGGATTCCAACAAGCCAACTTTTGAGTACTATATTGCATTTTTCTATGGCTCGCCCCACTACTCTGATAAGCAAAAAATCTAGAGCGAGCTATCTCAAATCTGTAAGGTGGAATAGTGTTGATTGGAGATTTCAATCAGGTGGAAAGTCAAGAGCAAAAACTAGGAGGTACAAAATACCTACTAGGAGCCAAGGAATTCCAAACATGAAGGCTTTCAAATAGACTCCACCAACTCCCTTCAAAAGGAGTACAATTCACATGGACAAATAACAGACAAGGGGATGAAGTTATCTATGAAGAAATTGACAAGGCAGTAGCAAATGAAGAATGGAGATTTTTATTCCTTGAAGCAAGTGTGTATAATTTCCCAATTATTCTTTCTGATCATAGCCCAATCCTCCTACAAGTAAACGAGATGATTACGGGGAAACGACGTCCGTACAAACTTGAAGCATGGTGCCTCTCTCACAGAGAAGTAATGGAGATTGTGCTCATCGAATGGGCGAAGCACTACGATGGTCCAGCCATCAAAAGATTCCAGCGAAAGCTAAACTCCACACTCTTTGCGCTAAAGAGATGGTGCTTGGATTTTAAGAAAGATAAAGGCTTACAATGGGATGACTTTCGTACCAAGTTAGAAGCAAAACAACAAAACATTAGCTCCATCGATCAAGCAAAGGAGGAAAAAGAAGTGCGAGCACAATGTCTGGAAAAAGCTCAAATTCAATGGTGGTATTGGAAGCAAAGGTCAAAGTCAAGGTGGGACCTTCTTGGAGATCAAACCACGACCTTCTTTTTCAAAAGTGTCAAGACAAGAAAGGCAGCTAACAATATCAGATACATCAAAGAAGGGGAAGAATGGATCACGGATAAAGAGGTCATCAAAGAAAAATTTCGCAATCACTATGTTCATCTCTTCACCAACCAACAATCTCAAACGTCTCAAGAAGAAATAGAGGATTTACTTATAAATATCCCCACACTCTCCTCCAACCACCTAACTTGGCTCCAAAAGCCTTTCACTGAGGAAGGAATCAAAAGAGCCTCTTTCGATTCGAAACCCCTCAAATCTCCAGGTTCGGATGGTATCCCTCCGGCTTTCTTTCACTCCTTCTGGGACACCATAAAGCAAGACATTATTCAAGGGGTGAACTCTTTCTTCTCGAGTGGAGCAATGCCAGGAATTTGAACAAAACCTTCATCACTCTCATTCCAAAGAAAGAAAACGCTCAACAGGTGACAGACTTCAGACCAATCAGCTTGTGTAATATGCTCTATAAGGTCATCACAAAGGTAATGGTGAACAGACTAAAATCCATTCTAAGCGAGCTGAGGTAGTTGGGGAATTCCAAAATGCTTTTGTTCCTGGAAGATCCATGGCGGATAATTGCTTCATTGCTCACGAGCTACTAGGGAAGATAAGGAAAAGGAAGAAAGGGGGCAGGTTTGAAGGAATCCTAAAAGTGGACCTCAGCAAAGCCTATGATAGAATCAGCTGGACTTTTCTGGAACATGTTCTAAGAAGATATGGCTTCCCTTAAATTTGGATCCACTGGATCATGCAGTGCGTTACCACAACATCATATTCAATCCTTATTAACGGTGAGCCTATTGCAGCCTTCTCCCCTAATGCAGGCATAAGGCAAGGTGACCTATCTCCCCCTACTTGTTCATTCTTTGCATGGAAACACTCTCGAGATACCTTCTACACAAAGAGGAACAAGGGATAATACGGGGAATCAAACTAACAAGGACAGCTCCACATATCTCTCACCTTTTCTTTGCAGATGATGCCTTATTTTTCTTCCAAGCCTCACCAAAACATTGTTGGGAACTCAAAGATAGCCTACAGCGTTTCTGCAAAGTCTCAGGAGAAATGATAAAATATGACAAATCACATGTCATCTTCAGCCCAAATACCTCTTCAAGATTCACAAGGATCCTCAGGAAACCCTTGGGAGTCAGAAATACTCAAAATATGGGGTCCTACCTTGGATGCCCCATGGAAGTGGATGGTAGAACCTCAACAAAGTTCAAAGACATAGAAGAGAAGATTTTCAACAAAATCCAATCCTGGAAATTCTCCAACCTCTCACTCGGGGGTAGGCTCCCGCTCCTCAATGCGGTTCTGGCAATGCTAGCTTCACATATCCTGTCCATATACATGCTCCCCCAGAAAAGCTCGAGAAATATTACTTCACTCTTTTTAAGGTTCTTCTGGGCAACTATTATGGAGAGAAGACCCATCTATTGGAAGAAGAAAGAGGTCCTACAGAATCACAAATCTGATGGGGGCCTAGGCCTAAAGAACATCTCAGCCTTCAAAAGATCTCTTCTTGTAAAGCAAGCTTGGAGAATACACAAAAACCCCAACTCCCTAACAGCCAGACTCATCAAGGCAAAGTACAAGGGTGATCCCATCACAAGCATTCTCAGGGAAGGTAGAAGATACATTCCAAAAAAAACTCTTCATATGCGTTCAGAAGCATTTTTAAAGCCACGCTAAAGCTAAAAGATGGGTGGAGAAAGAGTCTGGGAAAGGGTGACACGATAAATATTTGGAACGATGTTTGGGCTGGGAAGTCCTAGCTCCAGGGGAAACAGTCTCTCGAGAACTTAAATGAGCCTGTTCCAACTCGAGTGTTAGAGCTCCTGACACCAGGTAGAAGTTGGGACACGACAAAAATCTGGAAGCTATTCCACAAACCAGAGGCCCACCAAAATCTCGCATTTCACGTGCTGGAGGTAGGGAAAGAGGATGGCATTAATTGGAACTACACAAATAATGGAGACTTCACGGTCAAATCGGGCTACTGGACGGCACTGGGAGTGATGAGAAACAAACTAAACAAAAGCGGATTCTGGAAACCTCTTTGGCAATCTTTCATCCCAAATAAGTGGAAAATGCTAATCTGGAGAATTATAAACAGGGCGATCCCCACAAAAGAAAACCTGAGGAAAAGACAAATAGGAGAGGGGGTCATTGTGAGCTATGTGGAAAGGATGAGGAGAGCTCATCCCAACTCTTTCGAGACTGTCACGTCTCCCAACATGTGTGGAAAGGGGGCGACCTAGGAATAAAATCATCAAGCGGGGAGACCACAAGCATCGAAGACTGAATTAGGAACTTCCAGTACTATCTAGAAAACAAGGATGAAGTGGGTATGGTCAAATTCTCCTCCACCATTTGGGCAATCTGGATTCATAGAAATGACATTGTATTTAGAAAGGAGAAACCCAACCCTAGGAAGATTTTAGAAATTCAAAGAGAAGCTTTCAGGAGATGAAGCAAAAACTAGTCCACAACAAAAGGGGAAATAGAAAGCCTTCGAACTGCCACGCTGAACCGCCAAGCTCCAAAGAGATATGAAAAGGGTCAACCTACCAGTACTCAGTTCCTAGTGCTCCAGATAGATGGCTCCTGGGTTCAGGAAGAGAAAAGGAGGAAGAATCATTGGGGAGCAGCTAGTGGCTGGGTGAGTGAGAACCATCACATTCCCATCAGAGGAGCTGAAAGGATCTTCGCAACTTCCCCCATCCAAGCAGAAGCAAAGGCCATGCTGCTAGCCACCAAGGAAGCACTTCATCACAGTAAAAACATTCATCTCAAAACGGACTACGCGGCTCTAGTAACTGCGCTTTCATGTCCTGTTAAAATTCCATGCGACATTGACACGATCATGCAAGACTGCAGAATCCAGATTCAGAACTGTGACTATTTTGTATGTACTAAAGTAAGTAGATCGAGTGTGGCTATGGCCCATGATCTGGCTACTAGAGCCAGAAATGGCATTCTCTCCCCGTAACTTTCTACTCTTAAGGCTGGCAAAAAAAAAGCGACTTTTGAATTAAAAGCCGGTTGTTCAGCCACTCCACAAGCTGTTTATCAAACACTTTTTTTGGCTGTTTGACCACATATAAAAGTCAAAAGTCAATGAAAAAGCCACCCAAAAGTCATTTATCAAACACCCCCTAATATTATCATGGATATTAATACTGATACTTCTAATAGGAAACTGCGTGTAAATTATTACCATCACCACCATTTATTACCGTTTATGAAAAGGGTTGCTAAAGTTTGTATCAACTCCACCATATATCCTTAACTACTAACAAAAATGTCAAAAATATGATGTTTTAACCCTTAAAATCATCAACCAGATCAAAATATGTCGAGATCGGTGGAAGAGGCAGTGGAAACAAAGAGCTTACTAATTTTGGTTGATTATTCGAGGGTTAATTATATTCATTTACAGGTTCAGCCTTAATGGTTATAGACCTTCAACGGGTTTTCGGGTTCGGATTGAAGGATAATATGAATATATTCATTTACAAAAGAGAACAATATTAGATAATATAATTTATTTGACTTGTCTAGCTTAATTAATTTCCTTAGTGGGGTAAAGTTAAAGTATATAGATTAAAACTCTCATTTTGCATTATTGTTAGCATTTGCCTATTTCTAGATGGGCATATAATTGTCCAAATGCCCCAAATGATTTGCAACTCAAGTACACATAACTAAATTGAAAATTACGATACATTACAATTTAAGATTCGGTTTGATTTTTTCTGAATGTTCAAATCAAAATCGTAAATCACAAATGATTAAAAACTAATGATAATATAATCTCTAAATTACAAATTACATCAAATCAAAAAAGTATTGAATTAGCAAATTTGTAAGTGTCTCTCTCCTCATAAACTCCTTGACTACCCACATGCCCCTCACAGCCTGTACTTGTTCCCTCTCTCCCACCCGTTCGTGCGCGCCTACTTTTTAACTAACATTAATTCTCTTCTCTTTCCTTATAACCACCCTTTATAACCCCCCTCTTTCATTTCTCAACTTCACACACCATATCATTTCCATTTTCCACTCCCATCATCAACCTCCTTCATATTCTCTCCATTATCATATAACACAAACAAAGCCCTTTAATTAAATAGCATGGGAAGATACCGGCGTACCGTCTCGTTTCCGAACCCGCCAACACCCCGTCCGAGCAGGCCCGCCACAAAGGGCTACCATGTCCGATCGGCCTCGCTCCCGTGCGGCCGATCTCACCCTTTGATCCCGCAGCTCCGCGACGAGGTCGCCGAGCTTCGGGCTTGGGAACGGGCCAGGTCCGGGCCTGGGTCGGGCCAGATCGTTAACGGGCTGGCCCGTTTAAAGGGTGTCCTAGACTCCCTTGATGATGTACTACAGCTGCCACAGACACAAGATTTTCTCTCCTCGAAAATTGACGTAGTTGAAAACCTTCTAGAAAACTTCCTACGCTTCGTTGACGTGTATGGAATCTTCCAGGGCTCCATGTTGGGCCTTAAACAGGAGGTTTCCTCAGCCCAAGTGGCCCTCCGTAGGAACGATGATTCCAAGCTGGGCCTTTACATCAAGGCCCAAAAGAAGATTGCGAGTGAAGTCGGTAAACTAATTTCTGCCGTCGGATCAATCCCGGAGCAGACTGTGGTTGGGCCCGTTGTCGTGTCGGTATCAGACTACGACAATGAACTGGGTCATGTTATTGCGGACGTGCACCGGCTAACGGCCTGTGTTTCCGAGGCAGTATTCGGGTCTGTGTCGGGTTCTTTTGGGCTGGGCCGGAAACCCATGTGGGCCAGTTTCGGGCTTGGGAGGAAGTTGAAGAAGGAAGAACAAGGGGTGATGATTGAGGAGTTTCAAAAGGTGATAGGAGGAGTGGAGAGTTTGTTAGAGATGAGGAAAAATCACAAGGGAGAGAAAAAGAAAATGAATGAGGATGAAATAATGAGAATGGGAGTGTTGAAGGGAATGCAAGAGTTGGAGGATTGTATTGTAAACATGGAAAAAGAGAGTGAGAGAGTGTTTAGGAGTTTGATTAGCACAAGAGTCTCTCTCCTTAACATTCTAACTCATGCTTAATTAGATCTCTTTCATTTCCTTGAATTGAATATGACACTAATAACTAATTTTATTTGTTTTTCCCTTACAATTTTTGGAGAGTGTAAGAAAGTATAAAGGATGAAAAATGAAAGATTTCCGTTAAAATATGGAGAGCCATACTTTCAATTTTCTTTATTTTTTGCCCCTTTTCCTCCCTTGTAAAGTAATTCTTATAAATACAGAAATAATGTATACATATTTCTCCCATTTCATCTTTTACTTCCTTTATGTGATAAGCATTTGTTTTTCTTTATTTCTTTCTGCAAATACATCAACAATCTCTTAAAAGAAGGATCTCACAACATTTCTTTGCAAATCTAAGAAAAACGATTAATGACATTTTGTATACGTATAAATTTATCAGAATTTACATGAGAATAATATTTAAAAGGAAGAAGGCAAAAGCCAAGGTGTATATCACTTCACCGAGACTTGTAGTGATCTATTTGAGCTCGAATCTGGGTAAAACTTATTTTGTTTGTCGATTAAAATTTTCAAAATGAGTTTGAACAAACTTAAGCTCCTTCCACAAAAGAACTTGAATGTTAACACTTGAAAAGTTAAATTCTTGTTCATCTACGTTCATGAAGAACTCACCGGCCAATTTGTGGTTTTTCTAGCAGTGTAAGGATGCTCTTTATAACATTAAGATCTTGAGATCAAACTCCATTTGAAGATTCCTTAGAGATGACAATTCTCCTTATTTTCTTCCCTTATATCAAGAAAATCTTGCTTGTATGAGTTACATTGACCAACCTATAAGAGTTATGGGGTCTCTTTTTCACCCAAATAAAATTTTTGAAAAAAAATAAATTCTTTATGTTCGTCAAACTCTCATATATATATTGTTATCAACAAAATATTCATTAATTTTCATGTAGAAAGCTTATTAATTTTCACTTAAAAGACTTTTTTTGGTTATATATATATATATATATATATATATATATAAACATATATATATATATGTTTTTTTCAAGCCCAATTTAGGCCGTATAGACTTTCAGCTCAACTCATATCTCAAGCTTAAACTCGAGTTTAATTAAGATAATGCTCTCTTGATCTTATTGTTATTTTCAATATATTGAAAAAGAGAAGTCCATTTAAGTGATCTATAGCACCAAACTATTATGACCAACTAAACTTTAGTGCTATTGTGATGGCACTATCGAGTAATATTTGATTTGATATATATGCGTTAATATTTTTTCTCATCAGGCTTGCAGAAATGCTACCAGTAAGTTAGAACCCATCGCACGTCCCGAGCGTCAGAAAATACACGACATCTCAAATAGAAAAAATTGCCTAGAATAATGCAACCTTTTGCCCATTCGCAGATAATAATGCAACCTAAAGATTATTCTGGAATAATGCAACCTTTATACCCCATTTATTTTAAACAGGACAAATGACCGGTAACCTGATCTATAGGTAATTTTTATTAAAAACTTTGAAATTAAACAATAAAATTAAAAAAAAAAAAAAACCTAAACTAAACCCCATCCCCCACCCCCACCCCCCCCCCCTGCCAATACCCCCAGCCCTACCCCCGCCGGCATCTACCCATAACCACCACACGCCAGCCCCCACCCTCACCGGCAACCTTCCCTAGCTCGTCGAAAACTACTCAGAACCACCACACCGACGAAATTTTCCCTTTCTTTCGTCTCTAGTGTCGCCGGAAAACACGTGGGGTTAGGGGAGGGAAGGGGAGGCGCGCGAAATCTGTAAAGGTAAGAGGGGAGGGGGTGGGAGAAGGGTTGGGTGAGGTTGCGATAGTTAGGGGGCTTCGAAGGGGTTGGGTTGCGGTGGCTGGGATGGTTCGAAGAGGGTGGGTTGGGGTGGGCTAGGGGGTTCGAAGGGGGGTGGGCTAGGGGGTTCGAAGGGGGGTGGGCTAGGGGGTTCGAAGGGAGTGGGGTGAGGTCTGAGGTGGCGGCTGGGCATTTCGAATGGAGTGCGGTGGTGGTAGGAGGTGGCTGAGCATTTTCAGAGGGAGTGGGAAGGTGGTTGGCTGGGCATGGTGGGGGAGGGGTGGTGGCTTGTGCGTGATGGTGGGTTAGGGGAGGGGGGAAGTTTTTTTTTGTTTTATCTTTATTTTTTAATTTTTTTTTAAAAAATAGTTTATTAGGACCAATGACAAGCTGACACGTGTCCCCCTCAACCTATTATTCAGGTTATATCCGATTTTACCCCATTTAAAATAAATGGGGTATAAAGGTTGCATTATTCCAGAATAATCTTTAGGTTGCATTATTATCTGCGAATGGGCAAAAGGTTGCATTATTCTAGGCAATTTTTCCTCTCAAATATTCTCGTACACAAGGAGGCGAGTTTGTATCACTTTTATTCCATCGGTGAATCCATCCAAAATCGAATTGGCGATGAGAGGAGTAGATCTACAAGTTTTAAGGTGGTTATTTTTGTTGGGTTGATGGCCCAAATTCTATTAGACCCAAAATCCAAATTAACTTACATTTAACTTCTAGCAAGGCTTGATGGAAGATTCATGAGTGATCATGATTTAACTAGAAGTTGCTTGGGGAATTAGAGCAAATCCACGTGTGATACTAGAATTTTCTAACTCATTACATGTTATAATGGAGCTAGAAAGTTCTCAAACATATGCTCATCATTGCCGGCTAATTCCACCGCCAAACTCCTACTATATAAAGGGTATTGGGTGCTTTGTTTTAAAAAAACAAATACAAGCCATTTTGGGAGATAGAACACACACATATCCACATACAAAGATACCATATTATTCAAGCCTTCATTCCTATATACTCCCTCCTTGTATACAATCTCCCTAATATTCCACTATTTGTGTATTACTCTTAGTGAGTTTATAGTGAGAGTTTTACTTATACATTTTGTATTACTCACCCTATTAATTGGGTGTTCTTGTACTCTCATTATTTTATTATAGTGGAATTTCGGTGCTCGTCGTCCCTGGGTTTTGCCTCGTATTAGAGGATTTTGCCCACGTTAAATACTCGTGTCCATCTTTTACTACTTTTCTTGCCATACTTTCAACTCTTATTTACATTTCTCAATCTATACGTCTTTAATTCGCTTCCGCTACGCACTCACAACCCTAACAATTTTTTTTTCTTTTTTTCCAATGTGGAATAATTGACATGTGCATAACAAACAAAAGGATTTAGCAATATGTAAAATACCAATAAGATCTATACATATAGTTGGAGATAGAGTTGATCTCACTCAGCACTGTCAATATTATTTTTGGTTTAAAGTCAACTCGATTAACATAAAAATAATGCCTTTTAATTATCTGTTGATTAGTATATTTAATATTAAGATAAATGGTTATTTTACGGTAATGGTAAATCTAGTTCCATGTAGATATACTTAACAATATGAAAAGTAAATGTAACAATCACTTGGTAGAAGTTTCAACACTTAAAGAAAAAGACAAGAAAACTAATCATAAGAATTCACAAAGAAGCTAAGAAATTTAAAGTGCGAGGGACATAGATATTTATGTTGTCATTGGTTAGACATGTAATTTGTAATGCCAATAATATTATGCTTCATCTTTTACAATATACTTTTAATTAACCTCTTTTAATTCGTCGGACTTGAGTATTTTACAATTATTATTCAGATTATACCAAATCTCAAGTTACTTTTAAGCTTAAAATAATTAATTTGATTGAAGGTATTTCGTATAGGACAAATCACAAAGAAAAGCCACTTATCTTAATTTTAAATCAGAATAGTATTATTAAAACTTTATTAGATAAGTTACTTGACATCCGTCAAATGAAAATTTTACATCGTGTCAATTTGTTTGCTTTCAATATGAACTCTAACAATTTCATAATAGTCTAAGGTCAATTATACAAATTAAAAATACACACAATAAAACAATCATTCCTAAATTAAAAAAAAAATGCATAATGGTGAACGACTAGAAGAGATAAGCAAGCAAAGCAAATAATGTTAATGTCTAAGAAGGGGGTCAATAATGAAGCAAGCAGTTTCAAGTTTATTCAAATGATTCAAAGATATTCTTGTCTCCTAGTGATCCTTATAGCCTGTACAATAACCCCTTCATTCAGAGGATGCCTCTAATAATACATCTTCATCATTTCATCATAATCGTCATCCACCATTTCATCCATAGGTTTGTTATTTTGCGTCCAACATGCATCATGCATGCCTAAATTAGTTTTATATAGAATAAAGTACTACACATAGTTTATGCTTATATAAAAAAGTTAACTATTAATCCCTTAAATTATTGTCCCAAATTCACTAAGAAACGATTGATCAAGCTCTCTCCTATGAAATATCACAAATAAGAGTTCCATATTAGTTAATTTGGAGAGAAATGTTCATATATAAGGTTAAGGATTACTTCCTTTATTACTGTATGGTTTTGAGGTGAAACCTCTTTCAGTTTTGTGAAGTAAACTCTTCCTCCTCCTTATGGGTGCGGCTCAGGTCCACGCTTAAAATTTTTCTTTGTTCTCAAAATTTTTAGTTAGTCGCCTCTAAAAAGGCGGGTCCAAAATTTTACATTTGGTGAGGCCTAACCAATATAATAAACTCACAGAAATCAACTAAGTACACAATAACCTTTAAAGTTAAGCTTACAATCAGAACCTAAACTTTCAAGTTTTCCATCTTTAAGGACCTGATTCTTTTTTTCACTATTTTAGTACCTCATTCCTATTTGCTGGTCAACTAACCCATCATAAACCCACCGTTAACCACACATGCAATTAGTTTTTCACAAATTATCCAAAAAGGCTGCCTAATTTTAAAGTTAAAATTAGGCAACCTAGGCCCAAATAAATTTACAAGGCCTAAAAAATTTTACCCATCTGTCATCTCCTATTTCCTCTAACATGTCATCTTTCTCATTTTCAGTGGTGCCAAAAGAAATTAAATTGGTGCCAAAAGAAATTAAATTAGTGTCAAAAGAAATAAAATGGCAACAAAATAAATTAAACTGGTACCAAAAGAAATTAATCTAGTGTCAAAAGAAATAAAACTGGTGCCAAAAGAAATTAAACTGGTGCAGCAATAATGGAAGCGTCGGTCTGGAAAGGAAAGAGTGGGTGGGGTGTTGGGCCTGCCTAATTTTATTGGGCTTGGACCTGCCTAATTTTAATATTATAATTAGGCGATTTCTAACAATACAAGTTGTTAATTTCTTTTTAAAACTACATTAGTTAATTACTCCCTCCATCCCTAAAGGATTTTCCATTTTTCCATTATAATTACATTTCCCATTTCCTTATTTGGATATGGTCCACCTAATATAATATTATTTTTCTTACAAAAAGTATTTGACCCCACACTCTCTCTGTTAATAAATAATTCAAAAAAATATCCATTACCTTACTTTTCTATCAATAAGTATATGGTGCACACGCCACCACCATGCTCAAGGTGCGCTCAAATGAACCTTCAGTTCTTTCTAATGAACACGGAGAATCAATTTTATTTTTTAAAAATAACCAAACCTTCAGTTCATATGTAATGAACCTTCATTTCATTTGTAATGAACCTTCAGTTCATTTCTGATGAACACAAAAAACGTACCTTATTCTCTCTCCTCTGACAGTTTTTTTCAAATAACCAAAACCTTTTCACATTCCCAATAAACCTCATCTCTTTCATTATTTCCCCCCTCACTCAAAACTGACTTTCTCTCTCCTCCTTCCATTTCTCTCATTCCATTCTCTCTCTCTCTAAAATCTCCTCACCTTCATCCCATTTTCTCCTCAACTTCATCCCATTTTCTCCTCACCTTCAAACACCATTTTTCTCACCTCCAAACACCATTTTCTCATCCTCCAATTCACCATTTTTTCGGCATTTCACCTCACAATAACGCCATTTTGGTTGCATTTTTGCTTTAATTTTTTGTTTTTAAATTTTTTTGTTAAATTAATTGTTGATTTATGTTTATTTTCTTCGAAAATAGGAAATGAAGGGATGAAGAAGATCCTCCATTGGTAAAGATGATGAAGAAGTCAAGACACATGCAATTGAAAGAGATGAAGGCTCCAAGTAAGTTTTTTAATAAAAATTATTGTTTTTTTGTTCAATTGTAAACATTTTTAGGATGAACTTTGGGATGAACAAAGTTCCTTTTTTGGATGAACCTTTTAAATTTTATTTTGGATGAACCTTTTATTTTTATACAATGAACCTATAACTGTTTTACGATAAAACTTTGTCAGTTTTAGGATGAACCTATATTAGTTTTTTGAAAATAAACTTTCATTTTTAGGTAATTTTGTATATATTATTCATTGCTTTTATATATATTGTTCATTGTTTATTATGTTAATTATTGGTTCATTGTTCATTGTGTTAATTTTTGGTTCATTGTCCATTGTGTTAATATTTGTTTCATTGTTCATTGTTAGTTTTTGGTTCATTGTTCATTGTGTTAATTTTTGGTTCATTTCATTTTTTTTGGTAATTTATGTTAATTTTTTTGGTTCATTTTTTTTGGTAATTTTTGTTTACTTTCTAGGAGAAAAGTATTTTTGTTAATTTTCTTTCGGATGAACCTCTTTTGTTTTTTTATTTTTTAAAAATTATCGCTTTTTTGGTATTTTTGTTGGTAATTTGGGGTTTTATTTTTGAAGAATAAAAATTAGTTTTTATGAACCTTTGATAGTTTATTTTGGTAATTTTTTGGTAATTCTTTAAGAATTGAGGAACCTTCTTTTACTTTTTAGGATGAACCTTATTATTTTTAGGATGAACCTTATTATTTTTAGGATGAACCTCTTTCAGTTTATTTGCTTTTTGATAAAATCGACTAGTATTGCTTTTTTCGATGAATCTTCTTGTTTTTAGGATGAACCTTATTTTTTTCCGGATGAACCTCTTTTATTTTTTTTTGCTTTTCTTAAAAATCATTGTTTTTTTGGCATTTTTGTTGGTAATTTGGTATTTTTTAGAAGAAATAAAGGTCATTTTTTTAAAATTTTGAACCTTTGACATTTTTGTTTTGGTATTTTTGTTTTTATTTTTATTTTTATTTTTAAGAATGAACCATATTTTTATAAGGATGAACCTCTTTTACTTTATTTGAATTTTAAAATTGATGAGCCTCTGTTTTTTTTAGATAATTTTAGGTAATTTCACATTATTTTAGGTAATTTTTTGGGTAATTTTTGTTATTTTTTTAAAAAATCAATAAACCTATGTTAGTTTTAGGATGAACCTTTTGATTTTTTAGGATTAGCCTTTTAGTTTTTTAAGATAAACCTGTATCTGTTTTAGGATGAACCTATTTTAGTTGTTGGATGAACCTATATTAGTTTTTTGGTAATTCATTAATTTTTTTAAGGATGAACCTATGACAGTTTTTTCAATGAACCTTCTAATTGGTCTATTCTTAATGAGCCTCTGTCATTTTTTTTTTATTTTTACTAATTTTTTTCATGTTAAAGAAAGTATTTTTATGCAATTCATTAATTTATGTTTGTTTTTCTTGAAAAATAGGAAACAAAATGATGAAGAAGAAGCGTCATTGGTTGATGATGAAGAAGTGACGAAGAGAAACAAAGTGATGACGAAGAAGCGTTATTCTTGAAAAATAGGAAACTAAGTGTTTTTATGTAATTCGTTAATTTATGGTTATTCATTAATTCATTATTTTATTATTAATTTTGTATGTCATTTTTTATGTAATTATTATTTTTTTATGTAATTCTGTATCCCTTCTTTTAAAAATAGATATGATCATTGAACTATTGTTCATTATTTTATTACCATATGTTCATTTTATATCCTAACTTGTTCATTTACCTAAAACAAGATGTTCATTAAATCTGCCTAAAACATAGAGAATATTTTGGGCAAATAATTTCAAAATGTAATTAACCATACGTTCATTTATTGCCATAACATAATTCGTTTTGGGCTTGTAAATTAGAATTATTTAAACAAAATGCAAACCAAAAATAAAGCTTTGTTCATTTTCCTAAAACAAGAATTTCATTAAATTTGCCTAAAACAAAGAAAATATTTTTGGGCAAATGATTTCAAAAATGTAAGTAACCATATGTTCATTTTTTGTCATAGCATAGATCATTGTGGCCAATCAGATGTTCATTTAAAAGTTACCTCATTTTTCTTGTTAATTATATTGTACAATGAACATTGGATGTAAATAAAGGAACAACTTGAGAACCCATAATGAACATTACTATTATATTTAAGTTGTTCAAACATTGCATATCACTTATTCGAAAATAAGTTGAGTTTACAAAAAACATATTACTTTTTTAACTTTTCATTGAAATTTTATTTGATTTTACAATGAACATTTGATATGCATAAATGAACATCTTGAACATTTAAAATGAACATTTTTTAACGAGAAAATAAATGGTTGAGGAAAAAAGCGGGAAAATGTTGGCAAATGAATTCAAAATATTGAGGAGAGAGAAAAAAATCTGGGGCCATTTGTCGTGTTCATTGTATATAAAACGATGTTCATTGATGAGGATTACAAAGGGAAAAAAAAGAGGCTCCAGTTCAACTGTGTTCACTGCGAATGAACTAAAGGTTCATTTGAGCGCACCATGCTCATGGTGGTGGCGTGTGTATAATGGAATTTGCGCTTTTCTATTTTAAAATGAAAACTAGGCCCACATCAATATCACTCCTTAAACTTTGTGCCCAAATAAAATGGGAAATCCTTTGAGGGACGGAGGGAGTATGTTTTACAAGACAAAAAAAACAAAATAGAACACAAAAAAAAAAATCAAAATGAAACACCCTCTTGAGATCGATAACAGCGGATTTGCAAGGTATAAAAGGAGATCGATAACACCACTATTCCCTCAAACAATCAACACCACCTCCTCACTTCATTTAATGTCACCACCATTTTGTCAAGTATTAATACCATTCTCGTCACTTTAATTGACAATCTCCGACTTTCTTTACTCGTTTGTTTCATGCGTCACTAGTTTTGTTCGGGTAGTTTTGATAGGCTATTTAGGGTGGTTTTCGACTTGGGTGGGTAAAAGTTCAACTTCTATAGAGTGATTTTTAGTGGTAAGTGCTATTTCGGGGGTGGGTGTTGTAGTTTTTTTGAGTTGGGTTGGATTGCTTTTGGGGTTTGGGGTTGTTATCAAGTTAGTGAGGTGGTTTAATGGGTGTCTAGGGTTGTTTTCGGAGTGGTCTGGTTGGTTCTCGTTGTGATTTGGGGTGGTTGTAGTGGTTTATGGTGATTGTGGTGGGTTTTATGGTCGATGTTTATGAAGATGATTGAATGGATGAATATATTTGTTTATAGAATATATTTAATTTAATTAATTAAAATAATTTATTTACTCAAGGACCTAACTTTTAACTTTATGAAGGTTATTCATGCAATAAAATTCTAGTCATTGCAATAGTTTCAATCTCAACTCTTAATTTTTGTTAGATTTTATCTTCTCCATTAAAATAACTAACTTCTACTCCCTCCGTCCCACAAAGTTTTTTCCACTTCTTAAATATATGTGAGGTATAAAATAATGAAATGGGAAGAACTCTGTGGGACGGAGGGAGTAAAAAGTTTGACTTTATTTTTTTACTAAATAATTTAGATTCATGGTCAAGATGCGCCTACAACTAATGAAGGGTTGAGATTGAAACTATTGCAATGGCTACAATTTTATTATAACCATTGTAGAATTATCCTTAACTTTATAATGGTTAAATCTCAGAGTTATGTGCATGATAGAGTGCTAAACTTTGCTAATAGTTGTACTTTAGGTACCCTAGTTGTAAAAGTTGCCGTCAGGGTACTCTAAACAAACTTATGTTAAATTAGCTATTAAGAAAAATTAATTAATGAAAAACCTACCATAAAAGCACTGTAAATTATTGCAATAGTTTGTTCTTCCATTGTTGAATTTGGTAGATCAATGCTTTAAACAATGATTTGCTCCTCATTGTAGATTATTAATTTCGAAGGTTAACTTTTGATTAAGTCTACAAATGGTATTATTTCTACCATTGTTGAATTTCAAAACTTCAAAAAAACAGTTGATAAATATCCAACAATATCCCAAAAATTTCAAATATTTCGGACAACTTTCTTAAATTTGTTGTATGAATTGTCAAAAATCATTGTAATTTGACCAATTTTCAGGCATTCAATTTTCAACGTTTTACGTGATGAATAGAGGTAACTCTTTTTTCCTTTACACCACCAAATGTGCCTCTGGGTGTACCATGACAGGTGTAGGATGCATTATCTGATTTTGTATATGGTGGAGCCTAACCAATATAATAAACTCACAGAAATCAACTAATTACACAATAAGCTTTATAAATAAAGTGAATGATAGTTCAATACATGAAATAAATTGTAAGAAACTAGAGATCTTATTTCAATGCTTGAGGTTGCGGCTTCAAAGCTTTGTCATAACAATTTTTTTAATATATGAGAATGACGTTGATAGAATGTTGTTGAAAGAGGGATAGTGATATGGCGGATTACAACTTTTTCCTACGCTTTTTAATATATATATAGATTTCCTGTTAGTCTAGTATGAACACTAGATTGACTACAAGTGGGGGTGATTTGTAGTTGTGGGTAATCTAAACTTTTTGCAGAATATTTAGACTTAAAAGGAAAAAAAAGAATACTAAGTAGGAACACAAGAGATACCTTAAACAAGATCTTCTTCAAAAATTCTCTAGGAAGATATCTTGCCCTTTTATTTATAATAGCTATTACACCATATTATAAATAACTCCTCACTCTGTTTCTCTAGGAACTTGTTCCCAGTCACCTTGTTCCCCTGACCACGTGACTATCCTCACTTGACTTCTTTAGTAGTCTTCTCTTTCTCTTTCTCTCTTTCTCTCTTTCACTTACAAAAATTTTTCTCTCAAATTTCACCCACCCAACACTCAAATAAAATACAATGATTATAATGATTTGACGAGTGAAAACCGAATAAAACTTTCTTAGATGTAAGTTTGAATTCGTTTTTCTTCAGCTATAAATAGGAAATCTGGCGATCCTAATTTTGCTCCACTAGGTTGTTATGTGCGCTTGAACGTAGCTCATAACTAACCACTTTGTAGCCGTTATCTCCACTAAGTCAGCCCACTAAATCCACGTTCAATCAACCTCAATCTCCACTTAAACAGAATGCACCTAGTTGTTGGCGCTAAAATTATGGCAGTTGGTTAGGCCTCCTAGAATCCAGGAACCAGCTGACCAGAAACCGTTTTGGTCTTTCCTAGAAACTAGGAACTTGCTGACTAGATTTTGTTTCGTAATTCGTAGCTAAGTTGTTGCTTGTTGTTGCACGTACCATTTACTCGTTCAAACCTGTGCATACATAACAAACTAACTCTGCTAACATTAGAAATTAATTTTGTTAAAATTAATATTCCACAATATTAGGATTATTTAAACCAATATAATCATGTAAATAATCGAGTGAACAAACAATTAGTTTAAATAACTTAATTTGGTTAATCTTATAATCATTTTGTAATACCCCGAATTTTTGATAAACTAATAAAGTATTTTATTAATCTAAAAATGTATTAATACGAATTTAATGTGAGTTTTAATATTTATTTTGAATTAAATCCAATTATTTGAATTACGTTAATTATTTTAATTATATAAAACTATTTCCAATATTAGTGTTGTTATTTGAATTTTATAAAAAAACATTAGATAAATTATTAAAGATAAGTATTTCATAATTATTAGCTAACTTTTCATTACATGTACAAATGCTTATAAGCCACAAAATACCAAACATTATAAGCTCTCTGAAATTACAAGAATTGCCATTATCATACCACTTATCACCCATTATCCATCTTTATCACCTATCACCTATCACCTATCATCCATTACATATCACTTATCAATCCACTTATCATATCATCATCTTCCATCCTCTAACTCTTCCTTCTCCCAACCGTATGAAACATTTCTTCAACCTTCAATAATCTCCCAACCACAACCATCAATTCTAGTCAGAATTTTGTTGAATTCAAGCTCCCAATTCTGAGCAAATGAACCAATTGGTCAAAAGCAAATCTACCTCATTCAATTTTCATATCCTTCCATCAATGGAAGCTTGACCAAGCTCCCCAAATTTCAGAAAATCTCCCCTATAAATACTACCCATAACCAACCCACAAACTCAAGCAAACCAACCTTCAAGGTTTGCTTCATTCTCCTCTTCAATCTCCTTCTTTTCCCTTTTTATATCTGAATTTCTGATTTTATTTTGGAAAATAAGATTTTGGGTTTAACTCACTGTTCCTCTGTTTCTGACCCTTTGAAACTCGCAGGAAACCACCACACAACCGCCACATCACCACTGACCCTGCTTTATCCGACCGCCATGAACCACCACCCCCGCCGCACCTAAACACGCCAGAAACCGCACGCCAAAACCCTGCTCCTGCCCTGTCTTCGCTCGCCCTCCTCCTTCGCCCAAACACCACCAACGCAGCCACGACCTCCCCCTGAACCCGAGCCACACCGGCCAGCCGCGCCTCAGCGAGCTGCCACCCCAACCTCCTCCTTTCCCCCTGCTCGTCCTCCCCTGCGTTCACACCTCCCCTGTTTTCACCCTCCTTCCCTTATTGTTTTGAGAAACTGATTCATATGAATCAGATTTCTTTTTCCCCCCTTTTAATTTATTTATTTATTTACTTTCAAAGTTTTAAAACCCAAATAAAGTAATTAATTTACCTAAATACTTTCATGTTATTTGAATTAGTAAAGTTAATAAATTCAACTTAATCCTTTTTATTTAATAGTATTTTTTTTGACTTAAACATATTTCTTATGTTTATAAAATCAAGTTAGATTTCTATATTTAGAATGATTGTTTAAGAGAATGAAAATTAAAATTTAAAGTAATCTTTAAGTACTTAAAATGATTTTTGTAATTTGAAACCATAAACTTTGATTTATAAAAACTCTTTTGAATCTAATTAATCAATTTTATTTAAGTTATTTGAATTAATTAAGTTGTTTATTTTATATAAAGGGGTTATTTAGGTTACTAACTTAGATCTCGTTAAATCTCGTTGTAGACTCCGATTGCGTAGACGAGGATTATCAGGAGCTTTGATCTGTTCGTGAATCTAACTTTCAAGCACGCTTCAAGAGGTAATCTCCGATGTCCATCTAAACGTAGATCCCGTAGTATAAAAATAATTTAATTACGTGACTATGTGATTAGAAATGTGAATTATAATTATGAAAATTATTATGAATTATAACTATTGACTTAAATGAGGATTATGGTAAGATGACTAATGATTATGGATTATGGATATGAATAGTGACTATGGACCATGGACTATGGACAATATGACAATTATTCTAACGTTATTGACGACCTTGATAAATAATCTAATATTTTATTCTCGGCATTTGTTTAATTAAAGATTAATTGTTAATGTTGTTATTATTATTATTCATTATGACATTATTATTATTATTATTATTATTATTATTAGGAAAATTTAACGCGAACAGTCCAAACTATTGGCCATCTTCTATAAACAGTCCAAACTATTGATAATTCATGAACAGTCCAAACTATTACCCCAATCTTCTGAAAACAGTCTCATTAACCTGTTTACCTATTATAACAGGTAAACTAGAGGTCACATGACTAGCACGTGACCTTTTTAATGAATTTTTTTTTTCGTTTTTTTAATTTCTGTTTGATTTCACCACTCATCCTCCAGACCTCCACCCTCTCTTCTTCTTCTTCTTTAATCTTAACTTCGATCGTTTCCTTTGAGCACCACGCATCCTTCTTTAATTTATTTTAACTTCGATCACCACCCATCCTCCACCCTCTCTTTTTAACTTCGATCGTGAGCTGATTTTTTCTGCGAATTTCAATGTGTGAGCGGATTTTAATATCTTTCTGTACTGTATAGTTTGATAGCATGGCGTAGATATTACTCTTTTTGCGGAATCACCGTTGCTTGGTTTTGCGCTCAAATTCGTGGAATTTTTGGGTTGTTTGGCGGGGGATTTGGGGCTGTAAGTGTCTCACTGATTAGGTTTTTAGTTGATTTTCAGTTAATTTCAGTAAGAAATTATGCTATTCTCTGTAAAATTCTCGTATTTGGGATTACAATTACTCTGTTAGTCATTATTGTTGCGTAAAATTGCTTCTGTTAAAAAACTCGGATTCTTTCCTTCTTGAGATGAATTCTCTACCAATTATAATGCTATAATTGATTTTAATTTCTTTTTTGTGCTGTTGATAGGATTTAGTCGTATCACCTATTCAAAGATAAACCTACAGTCCTCTAACTAAGGTAGTCAGTGGAAGCAGGGTCGAATCCGCAGGGAGACAGAGTTTCTATATTAATATTTAATTAACTAACTACTTCAGATGAAAATAGAGAGAATTAATTGAACTAATGAGTAAGCTAAGGAATACGAATTAAATCAAGGATTTAACTATGGAATAAAAGCCTAGGGTATTAGGTCGGTCCACCATGCTTATACCAATCAAATAAGGTCAACAACTATCAAAACCTAAGTCAAGAGTCGGGGGATTAGAGCATGTGTTCAGCTATGGTTAAGACTCAACGCTCATAGTTCAATATACGCCGCATGTTCACTAATGTAATCAGAACTACTGATGTGTCCTAGGCCTCTAGTCGTAAGACAGATTTGTGCAAACAACTATTAACCACAAGCAATCAATGAAATTGACCACTAACATTAATCACTAATTAAGAACAAACCACATCACAATCACTCTAATTAAGCCCTAAGAATCAATAGAAGTCTAAATAACAATCATGGTATAAACATGGCTTCCCTAAGAATGCATCATGAACTAATCGAATAATAAGCAATTAAACTAAAGCAATCGAGAGATAAGAATAAAGCAATAAGAAAGATGATTACCAAATTGACGGAAAACGGGAACTTTAATTGAATTGAAATAGTATTTAAATCTCTTCTACAATGGAAATCTATTAAGAACTAGGCTAGGAGCTCTCTCAATGTTCAATATAATAAAAGATACAAATAAAAACAACCTAAAAAGTATTTATAGTTTCTAAGGAAACAATAAGATACAGTGGGGAAATGACGAAAAATCGCGTCCCCGTGTCGTCCGCCCGATCGGGCAAAGCGCCGCCCGATCGGGTCTGGGAACAAGTTTCCAGCAGCAGCAATTATGGCTTCACCCGATGAGATCGGGCAACTTCCACCCGATCGGGGCCGCAACCCCAGCACCCGATGTCATCGGGTGGACGTCTTCTTCAGCTCTCAGAAATCAGCAAATCTGGCTAAGTATAGGTCCGCCCGACGGGATCGGGCAAGTTCGCCCGATCGGGCGGAAAATCTGAAGATCTGGGCCAAAATACTCGTACCCGATCGGGCGGTGGTTGCCCGACCCGATCGGGCGAAGCTCTTTTCTTTCTTGCCTCTACTTGGCTTCAGACGCCAAGTCTTTTGCATATTTGTTCTTCACAACGGGGTCCGAATACCATCTCGAGACCGCCAAAATGCCTCATAACCTTCCGCTACAGCATGGTGATCAAAACGACAAGTAAATAGGGAGTTTTTCCCTAAAAACCTGCAAAATGATATGGAACACACAAACCACAACTATATCGAAATAGTTAGCATAAATAGCTACTAAGAGCGTCAATATCGCACAATTTAGCTTGTAAAGAAAGGGAAAAACTCTATAAGAAATCAATATATCAGCTGTATTGTTAAATGGCATTGCATAAGTGGTACTCTCTCTTTTGGTATCCTAGGTTGCTAGGAACCAGTTAAAATTCAGAGATTTTTTGGGTTGTTTGGAGCGGGGATGACCATTTTGGGGCTGTAAGGTTTTTGATTGAATTTTGAAGTTGAGATTGTTAATTAGGGGAATCAAACACTTAGTACTTATCAGAATATGTTTTTGGTGGAGGTGGGTGGGTTGAGTGTGGTGGTTGTGGAGGTGGGTTGGGTGTGGTGGTCGTGGAGGTGGGTGGGTGTGGGAAGGGGTGGGGGTGGCTGGTAATGAGTGGGGTGGGAGTTATTTGGTTTTACTTTTGTTTGTATATAAGTTAATTAAAAGGTTATTAAAATTGAAAAATAAATAAATAAATAAAGTTTTACCTGTTGTAACAGGTAAACAGGTTAATAGGACTGTTTTCAGAAGATTGGGGTAATAATTTGGACTGTTCATGGATTATCAATAGTTTGGACTGTTTATAGAAGGTGGCCAATAATTTGGACTGTCCGCGTCAATTTTTCCTTATTATTATTATCATTATCATTGTTATTATGCTATTATCGTTATTAAAGTTTGAAAATGAAAAATTAAAAAATGGATTGGTTATAATTTGAAAATGATGGATTATTAAATATACAAATGATGGTTTTGTACATGAATGAAAATGGGCTTTATGGATAAGCCGTGAATGAATTGTGATATGGGTATTGGAATGAATATACTCATACTTGGTTAAATGAGATGATGCATATGTGTATATGATTTAAGTGAAGACTTTCATAAAAGATATTAATCACTAAAAGTGGAATATGGGAGAGAAATGATGAACAGGTTGCCCTGTATGGGAGGTTCAACGGCTACCTACAGGTTTTCTGGTTACTATGCTGATTTTTCTGTTACTTGTCTTCCTTCTATCTTGTTGTGATCCAAGTAGAAGGGGTGTGCACACTAGGGACTCTGTTACTATGGTCAATATGATATGTAGGTAGTTACGGGAGTTTCTCCGGCCTACAGTGAGCTGTTACAGGGTGTCCCTGTCTCACAGTGAGTTGTTACAGGGTTTCCTGGCTCACATTATTGTAGTAAGTTGTTACAGGGTGTCCCAGGCTTACTGGCGTTCTCTTTCCTCTCCTTAAATAATCAGATGATACTTAATTGTTGAATTAATTGAAATATGTGATTATTAATCCTATATGTATGTATGTGATTATTAATTGTATTTATATATGTATATGTGCTATGCTTTCGACTCTATTAACCTATTATCTTCACAAAGTATTTTCAACTTAAGTATTTTACGGGATGGAGTTGGAATTACTCAGTTTTTCTGATTTTCGGGAGCTTGTCTCTCTTGTTTCTTTTCAATGTATTTGTGCAGGTGGGTGATCGACTGGGGGAAACACAGAGAGAAATTTTAGAGTTCTCATCCACTTAGTTTATTTTAGTTTCCGCTGAGACTCTGAGACGTTATATTAATTAGTGTCTTGTTTAAACAATTTAGTTGTTGTAAAACTTAATTTAATTTGAATTTAGTTTGATGTTACCTATTAGCCTTGCATTTATTTCCAAGGAGATAAGTGCGGCGGTAGCACACCATCCGAATCGAACCCTCGTGGATTTTTCCCCAACGAGTTTTATTTAATGAAAAAGGGTTCGATTTGGGCGGGGTGTTACAGAATGGTATCAGAACGGAGTTAGATTAACTACGACAATATTAAAATAATAAAATATGGGAATTAGGATTAATAAATTAATTAAGGTTAAAACTTGGAAACGGTTTAGGAAATTTTAAAATATGAAATGTCTTAGGATAAAAATGGAATTAAGGATTAAGATGTGAGTTTAAAGGGGGTAAACCTGGGTATAAATTAGTTGTTTATATGTGAAAGTACCTTGTACTTGTTAATTGTTTATTATGCTTTCGTAGATGGCAAAAACACGTGTAACCGCAAGGAAGTGAACTTGTACCCCACACCAAGGACCCTACCTACTTAGGAATGAGACCCTCGACCCTAGTTTATCCCTAAGCTAATAGGAAGCTAAGATTGTAGTAGACTTACTAATTCTAGTTTGATTATCTATGTGATGTTGTTATGTTCTATCTATCCGAGTTGGGACTATTACTATGTTATGAATGAAATGGTTATGATACCCTTGTGGTCACGAAATGATGGTACATTTATGTGATTTGAACATGATGAGTATTACTTGAACATGATGTGTGGATTAATGAAGGAATCGGGTGAAAACATGATTATGTGTTTATATGAATTAGTCCTTATGTGAATGGTGGAAACACCATATGTGGATAACGCAGATAGCTTATGCAATACGTATACGCTAGTTCAAGGGCACGACAACAAGGAAATCAGATAGCTAGGGAAGCTGACAACCAGCAGCTGCCAGTATACTACATCAGTAAGTCCTTGCTTAACGTAGAAACCAGGTACACATCTTTAGAGAAGTTAATACTAGATCTTATACACAGCTTCCAGGAAGCTTAGAAATTATTTTGAAGCTTACCCCATATGTGTTATGACTAATTATCCCATAAAAGTTGTACTACGCAAACCCGAATATACCGGCAGGATGAGAAAGTAGGATGTATCCCTAAGTGCCTATGACATCAGGTACCAACCCCGAACAGCTATAAAATCACAAGCCCTAGCTGATTTTGTGGCTGACTTCAGTCATCCCCCCATATGTGTTATGACTAATTATCCCATAAAAGTTGTACTACGCAAACCCGAATATACCGGCAGGATGAGAAAGTAGGATGTATCCCTAAGTGCCTATGACATCAGGTACCAACCCCGAACAGCTATAAAATCACAAGCCCTAGCTGATTTTGTGGCTGACTTCAGTCCTAACCTAGCTGCTGCAGCAGATGAAGAGGTAAGGCACATAAACCAGGTAACACCTACAAGTAACTGGAAGTTGTTTGTGGATGGATCCTCCAATTTTAGAGGAGCTGGACTAGGTATAATCCTAAAGTCGCCACAAGGGGACATGATAGTACGTTCTATTTGCTGTGATTTTAAAGCTACTAACAATGAAGCCGAGTATGAGGCTTTGATTGCAGGCATGACTGTGGCTCATGACCTAGGGGCAGCCAGATTACAGGTATACAGTGACTCCCTACTGATCATAAGCCAAGTGAAAGGCGAGTACGCAGCTAAAGACTCGAAGTTGTCTCTCTACTTGGAGCTGGTCAAATCCAAGATATTGCTATTCCAAGAGTTTACCATACAACAAATGTGAAGAGACCAGAATACCAAAGCTGACGCACTAGCTAACCTAGGCTCAGCATTAAGAAAATGCAACTTCAGCAATATTCCCATCGCTCACCTAGCTGAACCAGCTATCAGCAAGGAGGTAAACATTGTACTTAGTATTGATGACGTAGCAGGTACTGACAGTTGGACGAAGCCGCTGCTGGATTACTTAGAAAGAGACATGTTGCCAGACGATAAGCTGGAAGCTAGGAAGCTGCGTATGAAAGCTAGCAGGTACCAGGTAATATCTGGAGTCTTATTCAAACATGCAGCTAAGCAAGACATGCTGCAGAGGTTCTTAGAAAAGGAGCAATGGAAAGCTACCCTCAAGGAATTCCATGAGGGAGAATGTGGTTCACATACAGCAGGAAGGAGCTTGTCCAACAAAATCCTATCCTATGGATACTATTGGCCAACGTTGCGTAAGGATGCCAAAAGGTATGTAGCTAAATGTGATAGTTGCCAAAAGCATGCAGGTATGGTACATAAGCCCTCTGAACCATTACACCCCACCTTGACTCCCTGGCCATTCATGAGGTGGGGCATGGACATAGTAGGGAAGCTGCCAGTTGCACCAGGTTAAAAAGTATTCATGTTAGCTTTAACTGATTACTTTTCTAAGTGGATTGAAGCAGGCGCATTCCAGCAGGTAAGAGATAAGGAGGTAATTAGTTTTATACATACTAACATTATTTGCAGGTCTGGTGTGCCTAGTGAGATTGTGTGTGACAATGGATCACAATTCATAAGTGATAAAACGCGGCAGTTTGGCCATGAATGGAACATCAACCTGGTCACCTCAACACCCAGGTATCCACAAGCTAACGGACAAGCTGAGTCCAGCAATAAGGTAATCATTAATGGTATCAAAAGGAGGTTGAAGGCTAAAAAAGGTAAATGGGTAGAAGAGCTACCTAGAGTCCTTAGGGCCAACAGAACAACACCTAGGGGAGCGACAGGACAAACCCCTTCTCATTAGCCTATGGCTGTGAAGCTGTGCAGCCAGCTGAGGTAGCTGTGCCAACTGCCAGGTATGGGCTCTTAACCCCTGAGTTAAATGATTCTGAGCTATCTTATGACTTAGATACCATCGAAGAACGACAAGACACTGCGCTAGTTAGAATGGCCGCCCAGCAACAGATTGTAGCCCGTAGCTTCAACAAAAACATAAAAGCCAAGATATTTAAGAAAGGAGATTGGGTGCTAAGGAAGGTTTTTCAGAACACCCAGGAGTTAAACACGGGTAAGCTGGGAGTTAGTTGGGAAGGGCCCTACTTGATTGAGCAGGTAGTAGGTAAAGGAGCATATCGCCTAGCTACAACGGAAGGGAAAGTTGTTCCCAGAAGTTGGAATGCATCACATCTAAAACTCTATCATTTCTAGGAAATCAAATACATGATGAAAATCAGATTCTCAGCTACAACAGCTCAAACGTTACCTGATCTCTAGGTCCGAAGCAGTTACACCAGGTAGGAAAAATTGCTAAGCAAAGTCAAAAGAAACGCCAGGTTAGGCTCTCTCCTACCTTCCCTTGTCTATCTATAAGGTCTTTTTCAGAACCCTTACTAACTTAGGCATCGGAGAGACGTTGGCTATGCCAACGGCTGCCTTGGCATAGTCAACACACGCAGGTACCGCAAGAATAGCTACAGATTGGAAAACCTCTTAGCCTCCCAAAGCTATCTAAAGACGCAAGCACACCTAGACACCAAGGTTGCACCAGCTAAGGGTTATACACCAAGGTAACTGGGCCCATAACACAAGACATTGGCATAAAAAACGCCAGGTAAACACACAAAGCAGCTAGCTCATTATACTAAAGTTATAAACGCGTAAATGCACATATATACCAAAAGTTAACATATCCAAAAGACACACCAGCCCCTTGGCTGGCGGTAAATAACATTCTTGAGAAATTAAAATTGTTTGGCAAAAACTAAAACTAAAACGTCTGAAGAATTAACTAGCTACACTCCTAGTTAGCAACCTGATCAGCTGTTGGCATTTGCTCTGCCACCTCAGAAGCTGGGAGGACTGGGACAGAACCACTGGACGACTCAGCTGTGGTAGGGGCATCAGCTTGGACCTTAGCTGAGGAATCAGCTGTGGAAGTCTCCTGTCTAGGAGGGTTAAGGTCCAAAGCCAAAGCCTTGAGGTTTGCAATGCTCCCCATGGTAGCTAGGAAGGCATCAGTGTACTTATGCAGCTCCTTCTTCTCCACAGTCCCAAACAGCATCAGGTAGGCCAGCTTGGCATGCTTAACAATCTTTAATATAAAATTTTTAATGTTTTACTTAATTTCTTATAATGTAAATCTATTATTTCTATTAAAATGTACTTTCAATCTATTAGTTGACGAGGTAACAAGTAAAATCAGACTCTAGTCGGATTCGGATCGGATGTTACCTAAGGTCCAACTCCTATCGGATTTCATTCGGACTTTTATGTTTTCGGATTCGGGTCGGACTTTTTCCTTCGGATCGAATCGGACTCGGGTCGAAGTCGGACTTAATTGCCATCCCTAATTAAAGGCTATTTCCTTCCATCCGTTTTTAATGATCTTCTTATTACTTTTTATTTTAATCCGTTCCTCAATGTTCCTCTTAATTTTGCTTTGTTCCAAATTATGCACACATCTTTTCCCTTTTCACCCAACATTATCCCATTTATCACCACACCTTATTTCACACTTTCTCGCAATCATAATCTTTGTCCTATTAAAAAAATAAAAATTACCTACTTGTATCATCTCTCCCCTTCTTCAATTGGTTTATGTTATTAAAATAAATTGTGGCATGCCCTGGGATATATTAATGTATTACTTTTTCAATTCAATTAGCCTTGTTACTATTTGGTTTTAAACAATAAATAAAAGCAAAAGGATATAATATTTGGTGTTGGAATTTGTTACAAGAGTTCTAGGTTGGTGGTAAGATTATAACATTTCAAGTAATGTCGTTGATTGTGAAGGATGTCACGTGATGGGCTATAATACTGATATCAGGTATTTATATAGATTTTTCTCCCTTATTTACAAGCTAATTTGTGCGTCATTGGAGCTCTTGGGAGCTATTTTGTGCTAACTATCGTATATAGTTGTGGTTTTGTGTTTTAGTGTTGAATTACAGGTTTTAGGGAGTTTTCTCCTTATTCCCGAGCTATATGGAAGCAACCACGGCTTTACGAGTTGTTACGAGGCACGTAGGATGGCTCACGAGCTTTATGGGTAGTTTAGGAGGTCCCAAGACCTCTAAACGTGAAGAATTGAGAGCCAAAGAGTCAAAAAGGAGATTTTCGTACTCTGATCGGGCAAAAATGGCCCGATCGGGAAAAAAGTTGCGGACCCGATTGGGCAAGCATTGCCCGACCAGATCGGGCGAGAAGCCATGTGCCCAGACCCGATCGGGTGGGCCACATCTTGATTGCTGCTGAACCTGAGGCGAGGAAAGTGAAGCGCTGGGCCTGGCATGTACGCGGCCCGATCGGGTGTAAAAGGCCCGAAGCCATCGGGCAGTCAATCCGTGTGCTGCTGCTGCGTATTACTTCGCGAAGAAAGAATTAAGCAAAGTTGGGCCATGATGTTAATCAGTCCAATCAGCCAAAAAGCACGGACCACACATAAATTTGCTGACTTTCTTTTTCCTTGTTTTCTTTCTTTTAATTCATTCTTTTACTTGGAGTATAAATAGGAAACTTTTATTATTTTGGGGGGGATTGAATTTCACTTTTATTTTTCCCATATAGTCATTAGTCTTTAGTTTTAATTATTTTTTGGAGAGAAACACTTTAGATTAGTTTAAAGGTGATTGAACCTTAGATTCGATTTTTTTATAAAAGTTCTCGCTTTCCGTCAATTGGTATTCTTCTCCACTCTAATCTCTTTTATTATTCTTGATTGCTTAGTTTAATTATTTATTCATTCATGTTGCAATTAATAGGGTTTCATATTAGTTTTATTGTTGTTGATTCAATTATGAGTGAGTAGTTTAATTTCTAGGGATTTAGAGAGGGAAGCCATGTTTATACCATGATTATTTGAATTGCTATTAGTTTCTAGGGTTTGATGAGATAGGTTATGGTGTGATTTGTTCTTATTGAGTAATTAACGTTATTGCGCAGTTTCTTTGATTACTTGAGGTTAATAATTGTTTGCACAGATCCGTCTTACTTTTAGAGGCCTAGTACACACCAGTAATTCTGATTATGTTTGTGAACGTGCTGCATATGTTGAATTATGGACGTTGAGACTTAACCATAGCTTGACACTGTTCTAATCTATCGATTCTCGACCTAGGTTCTGATAGTTGTTTGATCCTTTGATTGGTATAAGCATGGTGGACCGAACTAATTCCCTAGACCTTTACTTCATAGAGTAAAAATCCATTTTATATTATTCTCCAGTAGTTAATTATTAGTTCAGCTGTTTCTATCTGATCTTGTCTGAAGTAGCTTTTTAGCTGAATATTAACTTAGAACTCCGTCTCTCTGCGGATTCGACCCTACTTCCCTTTACTACAATTGTTAGAGGACTGTAAGAATTATCTTTGAATAGGTGATACAACTTTAGCCTGTCAAATACCATGCTTTTTGATAATATATAGATATATATATATGAAATTATTCGAGCAAGGCAAGGAGTATAATGGTGTAGATTTCAATTAATTGTAACATATTGATACAACTTGGTTATCTGTTATTAGAGCAACTACACTCATGATCAATTTGATTCTAAGAATAGATCATAAGGCATGAACAAAAAAATTGGCCTAAAGTAGATTACATTGTGATCAATCATGAAATAGATCACATTGTGATCAACTAGTTCATGAGAAAAGCAAAAACTGGCCCAATCACACAGTGACATGTGGCAACAGTTTTTTGTTTAAAACTTCAAAATAAAATATCTGACAATCTACAAAGTAAAAAAATTTATAAAAAACACCAACGATTATATTTTCTTGAGATCTATAAATAGACACCCACTTTGCTATATTTTTATATACTTTTGAATTTTTAAAATTTTTAAATACATAAGTAATTGATTGATCATGAGTGAGGTGCCTTTGATCAAATTGATCATAAAACATGATAAAATTTTGAGATGAGTGAGAAAGTGGTATAGAGAGAGGAATGATGTGTTTTTTTTGTTCATGAGTGGTGATGCTCTTAAAAGTTATTAAAAGGAACGGTCTAATTTTATATTAGAACTAGACTAATTTAAACCCATCACTTTCTTCTAAAAGCCCAGGCCACCACTTTATTCAAAAAGGTGTTTCATTCTCTTCTTTCTATTGGCTTGCGCCGTTGCCTAATTTTAAATTAAAATTAGACGATCTCTTATAAGACCAACTCATCTGTTCTTTGTTAATCGGTTATGTTAGGAATATATTAGAATAGTAAAGATATAATTAATATCTTTAGGGTATAGTAGTATGTGCTTCATATGATAAATATTTGAAATAATGAGTACAATATACATAGGATTACAAAAAGACACCGGACTCACACTGGGAAACAATCTCTCAAAGATATTTTAGTTATAATGCTTATCTAACACTTATAAGAAACAAATCATAAGATAATATTTTACTAAGATAATATTATATTGGAAAATTGTTTTAAATAAGCCAACCTTTCCTCCATATTCTAATATTAAGTCAACCTACCCGAAATCCCAGAATAAGTCAACCTTGTAAACTAATCTTCTAAAATCAAGTCATGACCGGTTGGTAACTTGTTTAATAGGTTAAACATAACACGTGTCGATACGTAATTGGTAAGCCTTTTTACATTAAAATTACTTTATTTAATTCATTCTAAAGAATTTTAAAAAATTAAAACTTTCATTTTTATTAACTACCCCCACCCTAACAGCACCCCCCCAAACACCCCCTATCCCCGTTTAACGCCCCACTGCGTCAACACTCAACAGAACCCCCTCCCCTGCGGCCTGTCAACAGAACCCCCATCCCAGCGAAATCGGGCCTCCCCTGACCGTCAATAGACCCCTCCCGCAAAACACCTTCCCCTCCCTGCAATAGACCCCCACGCCACGAAATACCTCCCGCTTCTACTTCTCAGACAACCATTGAACTGACTACCATCAACGTTTTGCTCGGTAAATTCCTCTCAAATTTCTCAGACAACCATTGTGCTTTGTGTCACTCGCTTAGCACCCCCAATCTTTATCTCTTTCTTGTCGGAATTCCTCTCAGATTTGCAGGAAATAAGGACCTTTTTCCCGTTGAAGCCAAAAAGCTTGGTTATGATCCTAAAGCTACGTCTAAGACCGTCCAACAAGCTCTTGATGATCGCGTCAAGAAAAAGGCTGATCGTTATTGTAAATAATTGTAAAACCCTTATCTCTGTTTCTTCCTTTTGTTATTCTTATTAAAGCTATTCAATGTTACTGCTATTATTTAATCTGGGTTGAACTCGATTTTGTCATTTACCAAAAAAGAAATCAAATATGAAGTTCAAATCAGTGACTTTTCAAATTGATGATGGCTTGTGGATTTGCAGGTGGTTGTTGTGGGTTGTGGATTTGTAGGTGGTTGTTGCTATTGTGATTGTTGTTGCGAATTATGATGGAGGTGGGGAAGGGATGTGACGGTGGGGGAATGATGTAGTGTGGGTGTGTAAGTGGGTGCAGGGTTGTGGTTTTGGGTGGGGTCGCCGGACCAAGGAGATTCCTGCCGATGGGAAATAGTGGTGTTGGGTGGGGTGCTGGGCCAATGAGATTTTGGCCGGTGGGAAACAATGGTGTCGGGTGGGGTCGCCGACTCGCCGGAGGCAAAGAGGGTGTTAAAGTAAAAAATAATTTAATAAAAAAATGTAAAAAAATAAAATGACTTGCTACACAGGTTGTAGGTTTTTTAACTTGTTTAAATTTAAATGAGTAACAAGCTTTACTTATTCTGGGATTTCGGGTAGGTTGACTTAATATTAGAATATGGAGAAAAGGTTGGCTTATTTAAAACAATTTTTCCTATTATATTCAAATATACTAATATTTAATTTCTAAGTTGTTTTTATTGGATCATATATTTATATGGGTTGGTCGCAATTCTTAAGAAAAACAGAAGTTACAGGAGAAAAGGGTATACTCCACTTAAAGTGATAAGAATACTTTAGTGAGAAGCAGTTGGCGTTTTATATTTAAAAAAAATGTCACTTACGAACTCAACCATCGATATATGGTATAAGAGCGTCCTCCTAAACATATATGCAATTTACAGTTCACAAATGGAATTGATAATGTAAAATAAATTTCACCACTAAACTCTACTAGCGAAATAGGCTATAAAATAGTAATCTCTAAACACAAATATAATAAAAAAAATTTATGGTCGACACAAATCTGCATGGAACGAACCATTACAACTTGATATCAACATAAACAAGTTTAAGATACAAGTTGAGTATATAAATTTCCTTTTTAAAGAAAATAAAACCAAATAAATCAAAATCGGATAACTAAATAAGAAGTAACCAAAATATAACTAAAACCTTAATATGAAATTAAAAAGCACTCAATGTTTAGACAAGAACAACAAATGGTAAATGGAATCCTTTTACACATCGAGCTTGAAATTAAAATTAATAATACAAGTAAATTAGCAAGAAAAATACAAAGTTGTCAAAAGATTATAGTTTGTATCTACATTATGATTTGTAACACCAAAACAGCTCCTTAGGAAACGTTTATTCAAACACTATGAAAACCTTATTACTATATATAAAGGCTAAAATAAGGATTAACATAAAAATAAAATATTAAAGAGATAAATATATACTACCTCCATTCTTTATTAATCACTACATATAGAGTTTTACGCCTCCCAATGCACAAGAATGCTAATAACTCTAATTATGCTCAAGTAAAAATTATAAAAACTTAATTTTAATTAAGTATGTACCGAGACGAATCTAACAAGATCCCACATGACTATGTTTATCCTTGTACATAAATAATTATAGTTGATTAAAGGGAGATAGATGAATAGTGTAAAAAGAGAAATGTAGTGATTAAAAAAAATTGGAGGAAGTATATAAATATAGATGGTAAAACTAGTTTGTATAATCACTTGAAAGACAATTTCACAACCTTTTCTTTTTCCCTAACCATAGTAAAACGATTGGAATTCAATATTTTCAAAAGAATGTTTCAAAATATTAACAATAGCAAAATTTGAAAGTCTCTAATATAGGTATGAAATTTATTAAGATTCGAGATCTAAAATATAAAATTTGAGTATAAACTTTAAAACATAAAGTTTTGTAAATAACAAATAAATAACTAGTACTCACATAAAAATAAGGCTTAATTGGAAAAGAGCCCAAATATATATATAACATTTCACACAACAACACATGCTATCAAACCTCAAACATCAAACAACAAACATCAAACATCAAACAAATAAGTAAACACAATGCGACACAAAAATAAGATATAAGTTTATTTTTAAATTGCAAAACATGAAACAAGTTAAATGCGTAAATCAACCTAGAATTAGAGGCTCTAAATCTCTTCACTTTCGCTGAGCACTCCGGTAAACATCGTGCATGAAACCCTGCAAATAAGATTAACAAACTTGGTAGACTAGTTTTCACCAATAATACAAGTGAGTACACATAAAATATATGCTCCATAAGCATGAGAGCACACCATAAATATCATTCTCATGGCTTTCTTCCTACTCAAATAACTCTCACTAAACAATTTACTTGAAGACTAAGACACTAGTAATCCTAGCCACAAGACTACACATTCCTCGGGAAATATGTAACAATTCGATGAGAGTTTTTGGAACGTTTGGCTCTAATACCAACTGTAACATCCCGTCAAAATTGACTTAAATAAATAAACAAATAAGAGTGTAAGTCAGTGGCAGCAGAAATACCACTGAGACGGGAATGCTACTCTAAGGATAAAACAACTACTAAAATGACGTCAAAATCATAATGTAGATATAAGCTCCGAAAATGTATTAAGGGATGAGGTCTCATACCCTCATCTTTACTATCTCAAAATTAACCGTAACTCCAAAACACAATATCTAAAATAAATATCCATTAACCGAAATAACCTTATTAGACACCGAAAGACAACTCTACTACTGCTTAAGACCCATAAGACCTGAGGTCCTAATGTCTAACTCATAATGCTCTTCCATTACGATAAGCACTACACTGAAGCTCACAAGGCCGGATCTTAGTGCTCTTCCATTACGATAAGCACTACACTGAAGCTCACAAGGCCGGATCTCACAACCCCGGTCCAAAAGGTAACAACTCTAAACTTCAGTATCTGCAAAATATTCAACAAAAATTCACAATTACTGAGGAGTAACTAACAGCTATCTCAGCCAATATAGGTTTCAAAAAGTAATCTTAAGTACAATTAGAATAAACATTAAGCACACAACAACATAAAATCCAAATAACAATAAGGAATTACCAGAGTAAAATACTTCTGGCAACATGCTTGATAACAAATAATTCAAGTATAATAACTCAAGAAAACAAGCATAATCTAGAGGAAAATTTGTGAAGAACCCCCTACAACTTTTCAGTTTTTGTGAATAACCCCCGGTAACTTTTTTCTGCAAAAATAACCCCCAGGAACTTATCAAAGTTATTGGATGCACCCCCTAAACCCTGACACCGTTAAAAACTTCCGTTAAGTGGGCCCACTGTATTCTTTCCCTCCCAAATCTCTTTAAAATTACTTTTCTACCCCCCTAATTAAACCCCAACTGATTTTCCTCTCCTTCCTCCCATTTTCTCACCTCCAATCTCTCTCCTCTTTCCTTCCCATTCCCACCTCCAATCTCTCTCCTCTTTCCTTTATTTTTCTATCATCTTTTCCTCTCTTCTTTACACCATTTTAACCTGTTTAGAGTTGTTCAAGATTCACTGCATTTCAAAACAGGAGCCAGAAGTGTGCTGCATTGATGACTCAACATAAATTTCATCACAAGCACTTGGCTTTTGTTGTACTGCCATCTCAGAACATTTAGTATCAGATGGCAATGAGTTTCCTGTGAAAATTCAATGCGCTGGAATACCTATCAACATGAAGTTGAATCCCATCCTCACAAGTGACATCAAAAGTAAAAGTAGGGAAAGGAGCTACCACAGAGGAACTAAAAACAGAGGATAAGGTGTTCTCTGGAATACCTACGCCACTATTATTTTCTCTATGGAGTTGAGTTAGAATATCCACCTCTTCAGATGCCTGCAAAGCACAACAGATTATATGAGAAAGAGGTGGTAGTTGAATGTGATTTGTGTATATATCATTTGTGAATTTATTCAAAAAGAGCTATGATTTTTGTAAATGTCATAAACATGGCTATGGATTTGGGTGTCAAGTAGAGCAACCTGCCGCTTCCTTGCAACCAGGGAGATTAAACTCATCACCAAGCCAGCTCACTACCCTCCCCTTCAGCCACTGCTAAACTCCGGCACCATCCCCTATCCGGCTCGCTAAATTGTAAACAACTGTTTTTCTGCAACAGAGCCCCAACCTTAACCTCTTAAACTTCAGAGCAGCCTCTGCCTTGATCTATCACACCCCAAGTCGGGAAGAGAAAAACGAAAAAGGGGAGGAGAAAGAGAGATATTAGAGAGCAGTTGACGAGGTCCATGGTGGCGAAGGTAAGGGAGGCATGGAAAATTCTGCCCAGTTGCAGTTTTTTTTATGTAAAATCAGCTTTTGCTTGCTAAGAACAATACACTCCCGTAGTCCTGTACAAAGTTACCCAGTTAAACTTTATTGATCATGAAGCACAAAATTTGACCAAATGGTGTGAAGAAGAGAGGAAAAACAGAGATTAAAACGGCTAACAACAGAGATTAAAATGGTGTAAAGAAGAGAGGAATAAGATGATAGAAAAATAAAGGAAAGAGGAGAGAGATTGGAGGTGGGAAAATGGGAAGAAGGAGAGAAAAATCAGTTGGGGTTTAATTAGGGGGGTAGAAAAGTAATTTTAAAGAGATTTTGGGAGGGAAAGAATAAAGTGGGCCCACTTAACGGAAGTTTTTAACGGCGTCAAGGTTTAGGGGGTGCATCCAATAACTTTGATAAGTTCCTGGGGGTTATTTTTACAGAAAAAAGTTGCCGGGGGTTATTCACAAAAACTGGAAAGTTGCAGGGGGTTCTTCACAAATTTTCCTTAAAATAATAGAATAATAAAACTTCGAGTGGTTAAAACAATAAATTAATATCAAGAGAGCGAACGCTAGTGACCCGCATTGTCACGGTCTGAGATTTTGGACGCTCGGGACGTGCGGCACGCTCTTGCCTATCTAGTGGCAAGGGCGTAAGCCTTCTATGGAAAGGGACAATAGGGCTCGTCGAGCAACAATATGTTAGAAGGGCACTCTTGCCTATTGGCGACAAGAGCGAAGAGAAGAGGGTCGAATAGGACGCTCGTGTACGCAAGGCGGGCACGAGCGGGGGCGACGACAGGAATTCTTATATCACGAAATTGGGAGGGATGCTTTAAGACATAGAGGCGGCTCAAAACTGAGGCGGCCTAAACAACAACAATCTTTAAAACAAGCATACAACTGATAGGAGGCTTTAATGGTGAACAAACATTTCATTTATCATCTCCCCCTAAAAAGGCTTAAGTTTGAGATAATACATATTTCCAGTGAACACTGATTTTGTAGTTACTCAATAATGAAACTTTAAACCTATACAAGAGTACTAGACCATAAAGAAAGGAAAATACAAGTAAAGGAAGGTTGGATTTTAACACGCAGCCCACTTCCTCAGGAAAAGTCAGATCGCAACCTCTAAAACTTCCTATGGGTTACGTTCCCTACCGTTTGTGTCTAAGAATGGCCAAACTCCCGATGCGGGACAATACACGCAGTACCTCCCAACCTCTCGGACGACAACAAGTCCTAGATATCTCCAATATAGCGTAACACCCAACGTGATGTACCCTAACCTCTCGGAGTGCATGTGTGTTACCTTCGGGACACTGTCCCTTAGGCTACTCAACTCAATTAAAACAATAACATCAAATGTATAATAACAACACAATATTCTTCAAATCCTCAAACGTCAAATCATCCATACTAAAACGTCCTCATAACAAATATAGCATACTCATACAAGTACTTTAAAATACATCGAATATCATGGTATTTAACAAAGGCGTTATCTGAGTTTGGATACAAAGTTAATATGAGAAAGTCACAATACCCTACGTACATAACTCTTGGCGAAGTAATGCTAGGGACAGTTTTATCCTCCCCCGAGCATTACGACGTCGATAACTCATATATAATTCAACATCTCTTCACAAAATTCACAAACAATTGAATATAAATAATTAAATTGTCATTTAAGGACTTACAAATAAAACATAAGAAATGTTATTAAAGGCCTCACAATTTCAGAAATTCCGTTAAAGGCGTCACATCCATATAGCCACTAACAAAATAAATTCACCAAATAGACTAACAACAAAGTAAAATAAATAAATGAAAGTTTCCACTCAAAACGAAAATTGTTGATTTACAAAATCATTATATATAATAAAAATAAGATGTGACTAAGTAGTAAGATATCAAATATAATTATAACAAATCATATAATATAATCAAACAAACCATAGCCACTAAAGAGAAAACAAATCATACATCACTAGCACTGGTAAATCATCTCGGGGGGGGGGGTGGGAGTTAACCAAGCTAACACTTACTGGACTAAAGGAAAGAAAACAAGGTGAGAAGTAGCATGGCTTAAAACAACATCTTGGGACTTGGATTGTCCGCAACTTACAACCCCCAATTAACAACAAAAGAAAATAAATCAATAAGCACCAAGCAAACAAACAGGCTCGTGCAATACCACTCATTGGTCAGCCCACACACACCATTACGGTGCACAAGTAGCACCTTGTCACGCCAGGTGACCAACACCAGCAGCCCCAACACAAGCAGACTATAGTTCCCCTAAACATAAGCAATTGGACAGAAAAGCAAAGCACCCAAAAACAGAGCAATGACATGCTCTCATAGCAGTACCAAAACAGGACTAAAACAACAATTAAACACCAAGCATAATCCCGACATTTACAGTTCGAGTACGACATCGATTAACTCAAAATCTCAACATAAACATAACAACAACGTGAATTAGAATACGGTAAAAATCCTAAACATGATACTACATTGTAATATGTACACTAACGGTACCAAGACTACGGTTTTTATCCTATAAAGCTAAGTGGGTCGTTAGTTACCTCGGCCAACTCGAGAAGTGCAAAAACGAACACAATTCTGACATAACCTTCATGGCTCGTCTGACCAAAACAGGAACTGCAGCCATGTTTTTCTTCAAAAACTAATTACAACAAAAGTAAGATCCTTTTGACTAGATGAATTTTGACTACTCACACGTCGAATTCCGGTAAGAATTGAAGGAAATATAAGAAAAACAAGATGGGTATGTGAAAATGGACGAAAATGGTAAATGAAGAGAAAGAGGCGTGAGGAAGGAGGAAGGAGCAAGGATGGGCATCATTTTCTGGGTTCTATTTGACAGCAAGAAGGGGTTTAAGAGAGGAAATTAAGGGAGTGAATTAAGGGAGTAATTAGTGGTATTGATGGGTGAGTGAATGGCTTTCCAAACTAAGCTTTGTAACGTTTTATGTCATCTTAGCAAGCTGAGTTTTTTAACTCTTCCAACTCTTATTGACAGCATACAAGTTTCGGTCCGTAACTTGGTAAGGTTTAAGTAACGTTAGCACAGTAAACGATCTGTAAAATAGCTTATTGCTTAAAAATAAAATTGTATGAAATCCAAACTTATAAAATAAAAATACTATTAACATGTAGAATAATTACGCGCGCAACGACTATATACATTTTTCATTCCGGCCATAACGACACACCTCATTATACACTTTCGCGTTTTCAAAACATACTTATACTATTTTTTTATATAAATAAAAATGCTAAACATAACTTAACATATATACGTACATCATAATACATTTTGAAATCTAAACACGTATACAGATCACATTATATGCCAAAATATTTTCCGATGCAAACAATTATTCATTTAACAAGTAAAAATTTATTTACAAAAAAAGTATATATTAAATATTAACATATAATTTAACTAAATTAACGCGCGAAATTTCTAGTGAAATTACGGGTGTTACATCTCAATATGAGAGATCAGAGATGATTAGAGTTGATCAAGGATTATAATCTAGATAACACCCCTAACGCCCTAACACCTATGGGCCGATGGGAGTCACCAAATAAGCATCTCCGACCAATAACTGACCCCACAAACAAACACAAGTCCTTTCGACGCATTTTGTCCTCACTCATGCGCACCCTGAGAAACTTACCAGGAGGTCATTCATCCAAAGACAACTCTCAGACAAGCACGCTTAACTGAGAAATATCTTAGCAATATGAGCTCCCTGAAAAGAAGATGCATCTTGTTAGTATGGGTAGTACAACTAAATCCTTTAAAGCAATCATGGGGAGTATTACACACCCCCACTTGAGAACAACAACTCCCTCGTTGTACATAAGGGACCCTACATATTCGGCCGCAGCCTGTAGGTTGCCCCAGCCTGGAAACTGATTGCCCGGAGACTCCAGATATTTGGCCTGACGACCTCTGGGTCGCTCCTTAAGACAATGCAGCCCCAAAATCCTCCCCCACTAGGCGCTTGAGAACTCTTAATATTCGGCCTGACGGCCTTAGAGTCGCCCCAAGACGTGGTCCCAGGGTTGCTCTGATACCATTTGTAATACACCCTATGATTGCTTTAAAGGATTTAATTGTACTACTCATACCAACAAGGTGCATCTTCTTTTCAAGGAGCTCATATTGCTAAGATATTCTCAATTAAGCGTGCTTGGCTTGGAGTAGTCTTAGGATGGGTGACCTCCTGGGAAGTTTCGCAGGGTGCGCATGAGTGAGGACAAAATGCGCTGAAAGGACTTGTGTTGGTTTATGAGGCCAATTATTGGTCCGAGATGCTTCTTTGGTGACTCCCAACGGCCTGTAAGGATTGGCGTGTTACAAATGGTATAAAAGCAACCATGCGACCACGTCTTGGGGCGACCCTAAGGCCGTCAGGCCGAATATTAGGAGTACGCAAGCGCCTTGTGGGGGAGAATGCTGGGGCTGCATTGTCTTAAGGAGCGACCTAGAGGTCGTCAGTCGAAATATCTAGAGTCTCTAGGCGGCCAGTTTCCAGGCTTGGGCAACCTACAAGGCTACGGCGGCTGAATATGTGTGGTCCCTAGACTCAACGAGGGCGTTGCTGTTCTCAAGTGGGGGTGTGTAATACTCCCCATGATTGCTTTAAAAGATTTAATTGTACTACCCATACTAACAAGGTGCATTTACTTTTCAGGGAGCTGATATTGCTAAGATATTCTCAGTTAAGCGTGCTTGGCTGGGAGTAGTCTGGGGATGGGTGACCTCCTGGCAAGTTTCTCAATGTGCGCATGAGTGAGGACAAAATGTGTCGAAAGGACTTGTGTTGGTTTATGGGGCCAGTTATTGGTCTGAATGCTTCTTTGGTGACTCCCATCGGCCCGTAGGGGTTGGAGTGTTACATATAGTGTTCCCTTAGAAGTTAACAGTTAAAAAGGATAAACTAAAATTTATAGTTTTTCGGATTAAACAATTTACTAACCGGAAACTAATTCAATATATCTACACAACAACTCAAGTAGATTAATCAAGATCATAAAATAATAATGTAAATAATAAATATTATTAATTTAAATAATTTTATTGCATATAGAAAATATTTTCAAAAAATATGTTTTATTATAACACTAAAATGCTTTTGGCAATAATTACACAATTAAGAAACTAATTACCATAGTCCCAATAAATTAACACAAACCAATTTTCCACTAGCAAGAGATTGAACTCATAATTACCAGTAAATGCAAAAAGGTAGAGAGAAAGAAAAAAAAAGTAGGAGAGAAGTGTAATAATTAGGTGAGCCAACCTTCCATTTATGGAAAAAGGTAGAAAGGTACCAATTAAAAAAAACACCCCAAAATAAAAAAATTTGTGCATATTTAAAAAACGGAGGGAGTACCAAATAATAATATAACTATTTCAACTACAATAGATATTATCTACTCTAATTAACCTATTAATTAAAATTAAACTAGGATTAAAGCTAGTTACCTCAATTTTGGTGGAAAATAGAACATAAATAATAAGAGAATAAGAGATAAGATCTGTCCTCTTCAACAAGCTCTAACTCCACTGATTCACCTCCTAAAAATACCCCAGCCATAATTTGAAATTAGAAATTGGAGTATAAAAATAGAAAATTGATCTTCGAGAAATCCATCAGCAAGAAAAGAAGAAGACTTTCTCATTGGATTTGCTGGCCTATCCCTATATGTCGACCTTAGTCGATCAATAGATTATTTAGAACTTCGGAAGATGGTAAAGGTAGCTTACTTCCAAGCCACTGCACTTACCCAGCTGCATGCGACACATGGTCGAATTTCTGATCTATTTGTTTTAGCTTTCGAGGATTGAGCTTTTTGAGAGCACCGCACTGTGATTGAATGACAGAGTTCAGAGCAGGGATTTCCTCAAAAAATTCGAGCCGTGCAAGGACGCGGAAAAACAACCTTGTAAATTCAATGATATTTTTTCCAAAGCTCAAACTTGTTTTAAAAATTGGAGGAGAGTAAGAGAATTAGTAGGAGATGAGAGGGAGAACGCACGGAAGCATTAACAAGAGAAAGAGTTGGAAAAAAATATTTTTGTCTCAAAACTTGGTTAAATAAAGAAAATTAGAAAAGAGGTCAAAGAGTGGGGTCAAAGGAGGGGTTTTATGTGCATGATAGATGAGAGGATGAACTCACAGAAGCATTAACAAGAAAAAGAGTTGGAAAAAAATATCTTAAAACTTGGTTTAATAGAGAAAATTAACAAAGTGGTCAATGATACTATAAGTGAGGTCAAAGGAGGGGCTTTAAGTGCATGAGAAATGCTGAAAATTTGGCCAAAAATCAGACCACACTCATCCAAGTGGTTTCCTTAGGCTCCAAGGTCAAATTTTAAAGATAAAATCCAAAATATAATTTAATTGGTATCTACATATTAAAATATTCTAAAAGTACAAAAATCATTCTTTATTAGCATTAAATTTTATTTTTGTTATTAAATAAAATATTATATATATTAATTTAGTAAATAATAATTTTTTGTTTTATTAACTAAAATTTATTTTTATAAATGAATTAAATAAAATTAATTTTATCGTTTTTCAGACAATTGAGCCAACGATAAATTAATTAAGAATCCAATCTTCGTAAATAATTTTTACAAAAAATGTTCTAGCATTACGAAAATAAATATAAAATTTTTGTAAATTTTAAATATGAATTTGAAGAATTATCCATTAAAAAGAACCTCATATTAGTGAAAAATAGTAAAACGAAAAAAAAAATTAATTAGATAATGAAGGTTAAACACCAAAGACTCAGAGTGAATTTCGGAGGTGTTAAATGAACTCCCTAAACCAATGGAAACTTTGATGCAAAATAGTACGACCACCAGGATATTGGGTCCATCTCATTTCTTAACTAAGGTCGCTCTTTCAAAGGATAAGTGAACTTATGATAATGTGGTTTCGATAGCGAAGGGCATGGTATGAAGCCTAAAGGTATGTTCAATTGTTCCACCATCCATGTCTGCCTATACCGCAAAAGGGAAGGACGAAAATTTCAATTATTCTCTAAATAATAGAAGGTTTTTTCTAATGTTAATGAATGTAGGTCTGGGAAACTTAATATGAACACTTTAGCTTATGAATCTTTAGTACCAAGGAAAAGCTCCATGTATAACAGGGACCACTATGACATCTGGATTTTCTTTTATCAACAAGACAAACAAGTTATCTTCAGTTCATCCATCTCCTAAGACATATGGGACTCTGCTCCAAGGGAAAAGAACTCCTAGTTCATCAACCTTTGTGAGTTTACTTGGATGTCGGTGCATAAAATCCCTCTAAAGATAGAAACTCAAAACCACATATATGACATAGTCATAGCCTCTAACCCACTTTTTTATGGACACTAAACTTGTAATCTCCTGTATTTTATGAATTTTATAAATATATTTAAAGCATATTTATAAATGATTTACATCATTAAATTATTTAATGGTTAAGTATTTTGAAAGTCAAACGATTATTTAACATTTTAAATAATTAAATGTTTTATTGGGTTTGGACTTTGAAAAATATTTATTAAGTACTTGGGTTTGGGGTTGAAGTTTAATGAATTTAAAAATTATTGGTTGAGGAGCTCAATTCCCTTTCAAGTTTGATGGTCAACCTAATAGCCCAATTAAATCCCTACCCCGCAAGTATTAGGTTTGGGAAAAAATATAAATGCCTCATGAAACTCCCCAAAACCCTCACCTTACATCCTCTTATTTTTCTCTCTTTCTCTCCTTGGCCCGTCGGACTCCCTCTCTCCCCCACCTTGTTTTATGCGCTAGCTGCGCTACCCACTCACTCTTCTATCTCGTTCTTTCCAGCAAGCCACTACACCGGCACCCTTACTCTCCCAGTCTCCCTCGTTCGTCCATGCGCTCAGCCGCACAACCACTCCCTCTCTTCCTTCTCGGTGCAACAACACCACATCACTCACTCTTTCTCTTCTCGGATCGTGTGCGCCACCAGCCGACCACTGCAGCAAGCGCATGATCCCCCCGCACCACCGCCTCACACGCGCCGCCCATCCGCTTGTCTTCCTCTTTCTTTTCTTCCGGTTTTTGTCCTTGTTCCGAATATTTTTCATCCTTTTTTCCTCTATATTATTTATTAAATTAATTAGTTTTATTGATTAAAGTACTAATTTTTGATATTAATAACTTTATTATTTTAGTTAATAATTTTTTGATTTTTATAATTGTTAATTTAAAGATATAATTTCATATTGATGATTTATGTTTAAAGTGATATTTAAATATTAAAGTGTTGATTTTTAAGGTTTTGAAAGACTACTTTGTAGTACTATTTTAAAGAGTATTAAAGGTTATAACTTTGGTGTTCAGAAAAGTTTAACGAGTTTAAGAGCGTTTTAAAATAATTTATAATTGTTGTAATATTAATTAGTGTATTAATACGTCAATGTTTTGGCATTTGGTAGGCGCGAATATACTTTGAGTGATTTCTAGAGTTTCTAAAGTGGTCTCTCATATTGTCTACACAAAGTACGTATATGTCCTTATGTGTTAAACTAGTATCATGTCCAAGGTTAGGATTTGTGTGGTATCATGCATAGGGGAACCTTTTTCTGGTTCACACGTGGCTATGAAATATGGATTTACGTATTGTCAAGCATGCTAATTGCCTATGTTTATTTATTACATGATTGAATGGATAGTTGATTCAAGCTAGCATGCATGTTTGGAAAGGAATATTTATTTATTAATTCATATGAGGGATTAATAAATGTGTTTTTTTTTTGGATCATGAATTGCTCATGTTGTTTCCCTTATCTATATATATATTAAAAAGCGTAAGCACGGATTGCAATTCGTCACATGTCACTCTCCCTTCTTTTCAACAACATTTTATCAACGTCATTCTCATAAAAAAATGCAAATTGTCCATAAGGAGTTTCAAACTCGCGAACTCGAGTATGGGAGAGAAATGCTCTAACCATTGCACCACTACATTGTTGTTGCTTCTTTCATGAGTACTAATAATGATATTATATTTTTTCAATGAAAAACAATATTTTAATTGCATTTATGAATAAAACTACTAATTTATAACTTTAACAGTCATCTTTCTATACCAAATTTTAATTGTCTTAAAGTACTAACGTATAATACAGATCAGATAAACCCCAGAGCATCGCCTGGGTCTAAATACTAGTTATTATTTTATTACTTCGCAAAGACCGAAGACTTTGTGGGTAAGTTGGAATTGGACATATTATTATTTTATTACTTTGCAAAGACCTAGGGCTTTTTAGTGTAAGTTGTACCTTTGTCTTCGAACATTTCGATTGTTGATTTTAGTCAGCCAATAAATTGAGGATTAATACTTGGTCAATTGGATTGTTTGACCACGATGTATAATCCTAAGATAAAAACTGCAATTTGTTGTAATCATGTTTATTTGTTGTTTGTCTTTCATTAAGAGTTCAAACATCGAATAAGATATTAATACTTAAAGAAAAAGTGAATAGCAATAGCTTTAGATTTGTGCACGTCTGAAGTTTTGGACTAGTATAAGTTGGAGTACATGGTGATAGACCATAGTTTTTCTTGGGGCCGGATTTGATCACCGTGCCCTATTTTATTTAAATTAGTACCTCGATATCGTTGGTCGTGTGGTTTACGGAGTCGCGCCCGTAATTCGTCTTTTAAATTGAAGAGAAGGTTTGGTTGGATAACTCGATCTATTCAATTTATTAATGAGATAGTTTGAAGTCTTCTGAAGTCGAGTCTAGTTTCTTGAGTCAATATTATTTTATTATGTTGTTGATGATGATTTAATGCTTATTAGTATCATGCTAGATTTATGTGAATTATATTATAGTTATATATGTCTTAGCTTTGTTGATTAAGTGTTTTTTGTGTCTCAATCATGGATGTGTCTATTGATCCTATTATGACCCTTAATTGGCGAGTATTCTATCAATCGAGTATTTGTCTACAGGTTTGAAGAGTCAATGCATCCGGACTCATTAGGGATTTGGGAGATGATGATGAGAGATTACTTTCTCTTTCCCATCGTTTCGTTTATTTATGTTTTTGTGCTTAAGTTACTTTATGGAATATTTATTTTAAGTTGTTTCTGTTGGTTTAAAACTACGTTTGGAGTTTGGATAATGTTTTGATCGATATTAATTATGATTTAAGTTTTTTATTGAAGTATTTATTAAATGTTTTCTGCTGCAAAATTCTGAGATAGTCAATACGTTTTTACACAGGCGGTAATACTTGATAATTCTCTAAGTTTAGTTTGAAAATGTATTTTATATAAGAGAGAATTGTCGGGGTGTAACAGATTCAACAATATCAACGTCTATAATTGAAGAAGACAAGATCATTTCAATGAATATTAGTGAAACAATTTCAACAATAGGAAATGGCACGGGTACCGTGAATGTGATGCCAATGCCTCCCTTGAATCCACTATTATGCCACTAGCATTTTTACCACATCATTGCTCGACCGTCTTCTTCTCAAAGCAACTACAGTGCCGTTTTAATAGTAGCTACTAGGTTGCCAAATGATTTGAAGGCCACCTCATCTATTTTGAGACGGAAGTGCAACTATAAAATCCCCGTTGTTCCAAAAATGAGTAATGACGCCAAAAGGAAACCCCTTGGTTTCATCTCAGTTACATGGAAATTAGTATAAAAAAGAAACCCCGTATTCGTAGTTCTTATTTTGTTCTCCCGATTGTAATAGTTTAAGTAGTTTGTTTTCCTATTTCTAAATCCTTGTATTTGCTTGTTTTAACTAAAATTTCGCTTATGTAAAAAGAAAATACCACAAATATATAAGATTATTAAATTACCAAACCAAAAATGGATAAAATTGTCAAATTTTAATTTAGAGGTAATATTTTCGCTATTTCATTGTTTCTCAAATAATTGCCTAAATAATGTTTTTTTTTATTCTATTTTTGTCATACATTGTGCATCAATCTGAACGCATTGTAAAATTTGTAACTAGTATTAGGTCCGGGTAACGCCCCAGTGACTTTGTGCATTATAATTTAATAGTAGTTAAAGATTTAAAAAATGTGAAAAATATGTCATTAAAAACATTCATTTATAAATATAGGATTTCAAAAGTTACAACTTAAAGCTTGATTTTCACTAAGATATCATGCTTAATTCTGATGAAAGAAACAATAATAGTGCGGTGGAGGGTTGGTTACAATCCTTTCTTCCATACTTGATGTTGCGGGATAAAATCTTGACATTGCCAAAAAATTAATATATGAGAATGAAGTGGATAAATTTATAAGATTACTTACCAAACGTAAAAGGATAGAATTGTCAAAATATAAGTTAGAGTAATACTTTCTCTATTTCATTGTTTCTCATATAATTGCCTAAATAATATTGCTTTTTTATATTCTCTGTTTTTTTTGTCAAATATTGAAAGCATTTTAAAATTTGTTGTTGGTTTTTTTGGTGGGATGCAACGAGAAAAGAACAATAAGAGAATGGAGTGGTTTTAGGCCCTCATACTACTTTGATTTAATAAAATAAGATATTACTATTAGTGGCCGTTTGGTTTATGTGGGAAGTCAAAATTCTCATGAAATCCCAATTCATAAAATGCAAGTTGAGTATCATAGGAATTGACTCAGATTGTTTGGTTAAAGATGGAGGAAATAAATTCCCGTGGTGCCTAAAATGGATAATACACATTCCAGTTGACAGAGCCTAATTTTAATTGTTTTGTTCCGAAGCATTTAGCATGCACGAAAGCAGAAGGAGACGTCGGCCTGAAAGATTAAAAGTGGAAGAGTGGGAAAGGGAGCTCAAGCTTTCCATAATTCTCGTACCGCCACGGGAGAAGAGCCTTAGAGAGACTCTATGCCCTACTGGAAGACCTCAATAGGGGCGGAGTCCAATCCGAAGCGACCATTGAACCTTGCTGAGCTGATGTAGCTCAAATACCTTGGGGGCTCTAGGTGATAAGGTAAGTAGCTTCTTCCATTTTGTAAAAAAGTTGAAATTCCTAATAATTTCTTATTCACGTTAATTTTTCCTTATTTTTATGTTATTAATAAATTATCCAAGACATTGTTCGGACACAACAACTAGTTGTTTATTAGTTTTTTTAATAAATAATGTGGGTATGTTAGTGTTTTTGTATTTTTGTCGGCGCATTTTAACAACCCCTTAAATTTAAGTGCCTCAAAACAAATTTCATCACTATTAATACACGGGTGGTAGGTAGAGCTGTCAATTTGGTTGAAAGTTGTTGGTTGAACTGTTAATCGTACCGAAACCGAACCGAAACTAACCAGAACTGAAAAAAGAAACGAACTGAAAGCAATTGTTTCAAAGTCAATTGTATTAAATCGAACCAAAACTGAACCGAAAAGGAATTGAACCGTAATTAAGTGTATCTTCTCGAGTTCTTAACGAGATGAGTTCAGCTATATAGAACTCATCCGACTTGTTATCACCTTTAAGTTCGACAATAAATGAATTGACTCGACCCGGAAGTAACCCGAATTGAAATCGATTCAACCCAAAGGTCACAGATCCCGAATTGACGCGTATAAACCCGACAAGTATCCGACTCATGTTTACCCGGACCCGTTAATACCCGACCCGATATTCATTCGACTCGAACTTCACTTGTATCCGACCAGCCCTTGATCTGACTTTGCCCGTAACCGACCCGATCTGATCCAATTAATGGTGATCCGAGACAAGTAATCCGATTAGACTCGATCCAACCCGTTACGGCCTTACGAGTCATTTTGAAACCGAATCATTTAACCGAATTGACATAACTTGAAACACGTGCGGTCTGTAACAAGAAATTATGTATTTTTGTAAAAACGAAAATTTTGGAAAGGATACACAATACTTAACCGATATTGATTTTAATCCAAAATCGAAATTAATTGAATTAAAACCGAAAATAACCGTTGAATCAATATGGACGGTTGAATCGTGAACCGTTTTATACTAAAACTGTATGGGTCAAAACGGGCTGATAACCGTAACCGAATCGAATTGAAAAAGAGCTAAATTAACCGCAATTAACTGAATCGAAACCGAAAAAGTTACAACCGAATCAATTTAACGTGAAAAAATTAACTTAAGTCAACCGAACCGAATAACTGAATTGATACCCCTAGTGGTAGGTTCATAGAGTATTATAGTATTTAAATTTAATCGGGGTATATTAGTCTTTTCAATAAATAATATGGGCGTTTTTCTTTAATTTTTATAGGCGCAGTTTAATCTCTATACTATAAGGGAAGAGGGAGTGGACACTAAAAATAAGAAAACGAAAAAACAATGTATATAAATCAAGGAAGTTATTAAGTATTTAAATTTATTTTCAAACTTAGCAATCAGATTTTTTACAAAAGATGTTTAAAACCTTAAACTACAATATCTAAAAATCTACAAAGTAAAAAAAGAAATTAAAAAATCTCAATGGTTATATTTTCTTGAGATCTATAAATAGACACTCACTTTGCTATATTTTTATATACTTTTTTTTTCAAAACATGAATAATTAATTGCTCATGGTGAAGGTGCATTTGATCAAATTGATTATGAAACATAATAAGATATTTTAGGATGAGTGAGAAAGTGGTAGAGAGATAGGGATGATGTAGTTTTTTTACCTATGAGTGATGATGCTAATGCCATCTTATATTAATCTTTTGTCTTTTTTGGCGTTGTGTTTTTAAATCACTATTGGTATCTACTCCTTAATATGTACATATTTCCCTTTTTTTGTATTTATATTATTTGACTATTTAAATTATTTTGAAATTACAGTTACACCCTCTATAAAATAAAATAACTAAAATTTAACAATTATTTTTGAAAATATATATACACGAAGTATTAATCTTTCGCACGAGGCACATGCATCGCGTGCACATATGGTTAGAAGTACTCTAGCAAAATGCCTTTGCTCATCCACTATCGTCATTTCTCTTTCTCTTTCTCTTTCCTCTCATCACTGAGGTTGGTGTTCTTTGTGGCGGCCCTTGGTGTCGCGAACTTGTGGTGTGCCGGTGTTTTATGGTGGTAAACAGTGTACCATGGGCCTCACGCCAGTCTACGACGGAAAAGGGCGACCAAACCACAAAATATCAGCTACAGCAGGTCACTATTATTATTCCCCCTCTTTTCACTACTTTATAATTTCAAATTTTATGTAATTGTGGTGGAATGATATTGATTGTATAGTAGTACTATTAATTTGCATTATTAGATGCATCCGTGCCGAGACTGCTACTTGTTGCATTGCGTAAAGCTCATTCAGCTGTGTTTCTCACATTCTTGCTAAATTGAGAACCTGCTTCATTGTTTAATCTTGGGAATTGATTTTGTTTGATTCATTTGTAGTTGTGTAGTTGAGTTATAGGTTTGTTTGAAGTGATCTTGATGATTGTTAGGATGCCTTTGACATCAGTTAGGTATACTGATGATATTCCTGCATGTTTCCTTATGTGAATATCACTGTAATATCTTTCGAATGTGATCATTAGCTCTTCCTCGTGAAAGTCTTCCTCTTTGCAGGAGATTTCAGGTTTTGTTGATGAATTCGTGTTATTTGGAGATCGTGAATTAGGTTTAGGTGTCATTTGGTTCGAGATTTAGAATGGAAAGGGAACGGAACCAAATAAAGGAGGGGAATAGTAACGACAATGATTACCTTTATTAGGTGTTTGGTTCAAGCCATGGAATGGAAATGGAATGGTAACTTTTACCGACAAATAATGGATTTTGTTATTTAAGGAGGCGGGGAAGGTAACAAATTGGAGGAGTCCATTATCATTAAGTAATGGTAATGGATTGATGAAGAGCTGAACCAAACAAGACGAAAGGGAATTGATAATGACTCCAAAAATAGTGAATAAACGACCCCTTAATGAGTTTGTTTTGGGATCAAATGGTACTAGTGTTGAAACGTGGAATTTGGAATTGTTGATGAGATGATTGTGCTTGAACCGAAACTTCATTAGTTTCTATTGGTTATTCCAAGATCACAGATCGAAACGGTACTATATATTGATTCGCTGACAGTTAAAATGAAGCAGGGTTAGAAACAAAGAATCATGCTACAACTATGTAACTACACGACCCAGGTTGAAACTTAATTCCCACCTCTATGATCGAGAGCCCCACTATATCCTCTGTTACATGTGTTAAGAGCTTAAGATATAGTACTATAAGAATTAATTATTGAAAATCAATGGGCTGTTCTTTCTGTTTCCATTTGCCTAATAATACCAGACAAGTATTGGTTGCTCTGACTAGTAGTGCTCTCAGGTGCTGCTTCCTCCTTTTATTGAATTTTGAGATATCAAATCTGCATCAGTTATTTCTCCTGTTATCTGGGATCATGACAAAAGTGAGCGGGATGGGCTGTTGCAATTTGAGGTTGACTACCAATAGAGAGTGATTTTACAGGAGAACTTACTCGTTCCACCTATGTTATTTTCTACCACAACTGATTTAAGTGGAAAAGCATAGTGTTATTGGTCTGAAAGCTGTTGCAGAGCCTTTATAGAGCATACTTGTGAATAATTTTTGTATTAATTTTATAAGGTTGGTGGGTTGTATAAGTTAGAAACTTAGAACTATCACACAGTTGTGTAAGCTTCATGTGAATTCTGGGCACATGTTCTGGAGGTACTTAATTCTGTTAGTAGTCACAAACATATCACAATTAATACATCTAGGAGGTGTGTGACTTCGATGCTTGAGTTTTATCAAGGTATTCTTTACATTATGAGCAATATGCATTTCAAAGTCTTCAGTCATTGTGTTACCTTTTTATACTCCCTGCAGCATAGATTCCTTAAATTTTCTCATGATCACTTTTCTCATAATTGTCCATGTTTAAATATATAGATGCATTTGGGTGTTTTGATTAATTTTCTCATAGATCCCTTAAATTACCCATATGTGTCCATGTTTAAGTATATAGTTGCATGTGGGTGTTTTCCAGAATGAGTGGCAGTTAATTGGAGTTCAGCATCATATACTTCCACCTGACGCGGCAAGCCATTAATGCAAATCTACCACTTGTAGCAATAAAAGGAAAGAAAACATAGCGATCACGGCTAAAACTCCCTCCCCTCCAGCTGCCGCAACACTTCATTTGAATTTTGCTTCCATTAAAGCTTCATCAATGGCGGATTCCGCTGTTGCAGAGAGTGCTGAAGTTGAGTTGGAAGCTAAGCGTAAAGCTGATGGCTCTTGGCATCCATGTCATGTCTCTCTCTGGTAAACTTTCTTACCCTCATCTTATCATTTACTACCTTCGCCGCCGCTGCTGCTGCTACTTCTACTACTACTTTTGCTATGTTTGCTGCTTATTCAAGTATTTTGAGCTTCCATTTTTACTTTATCATCTTGAAGATCAATTGATTATTTGGTATATACTAGATTGTTCTCCTGCTGATGCTGTTGACATATGAAGACATGATATAATTATTTAACAGTTGCATAATTTGTATATGCTGGATTTTATTTGTAGTTTGTTCTGGTAACTCAATTGGTGAAACATGTCAGCAAAACTGCATACATGAAGCAGTGGCATCCAATAATCGACCCATGTGGATTCAGAGTCGTTTGAAAAAAAGGACCAACATAAATTGATTAAGAAAACATATACATGAGTTTAATTTTTAAAATCTAGGAAGTAGGAAGTGAAACTATAGAGTTCCTTTTTTCTAAGAAGGTAATATCAATTAAGACACTTATCATTTTTTCTATATATCTATCAATCTATCAATTGAGTATCCCATCATTAGTATAATCAATTGCAAATCTTTCGTGATTAGCACTACATGCATGAGCAAACCTCTCTGAACTTCGATGTGATTAGCAATCATGTCGCAGCTTTCAAGCATTCAAAGATGCAGAGGTACGAGAAAAAATATGAAAATCTTGGAAGATCTAATTTATATCAAAGAAAATATTAAAATATTTACAAACTGAATTTTAGAACAAAATGTTCAAAGTAAAGTTGTAGAGGATTGACAATAAGTTGGATTTTGGGACAAAATGGAAGAGATAATCAACAATATGAGACAAAATGCTTCAAGAACCTTAAAACTGAAAGAAAACAAAAAAAGGTTGAAATTAAGTTGTAGAGAACAAAAAAAATAAAAAAAATAAAGGAAGAAATGGAAAGTGCCTCCATAGTGTGTAGAGGAGGAAAGTCCGAAATAAAAGAAAATGAAAAAAAGAAATCTGTAGCATGTAGAGGAGGGGGTAAAAAAGAATAGAATCTACTGCAACTCTGCAAGTCGATCCAGCGTCCTTTCTGAAAGTGGAAGATCACAAAACTTCCCGAAACCATTGAACCAAGAGAGTTCAATTGTTATTGTGACTGCGCTTTCTTTGTTACCCTTTTCAGTCTTGAATTTTTTTATGCCAATTCTCTTTTCTTTATTCCAGGTTTTTGTGCGTCCAGTTGAACCTATTTAACCCACTCTAGATCTGTGCGGAGTCACGAAGTATCTATAATCTATCTCATATTAATTAGAAGTGTTTTAGGGCTTAATATGGGAATTTGATTCTGGTCTCATCATGCATGTGGAGTAAATCAATATGACTATGTTACTCTCTAAATCTGGTTTTTTTATTGGAGGAAGAGAGTCGGAATAGTTTTGGGCCTTTTGCTGTAATTTTTAAATGAAACTTATCTTGGTTTCATTTGAGTTTGATTGTCGAGATGAATTTTCCATGGGCTCCTTATTTTTGAAATGCAGACTTTGGATGCCCTGATTGCTTCTTTCCAGTGTAGACATGGCACATGGCCCAGTTATTCATTCTCTAAATTTTTCGAGTTAGAGAGGTTAAAGGGTAGAACAAATTACATGCATCCTAGCTCAATGGGTTATGCTTGCTAATCGTTACACAAACTGACACAGGTGGAATCCTTCTGTGTTTAATAATTGATATGCTTCTATATGATTACATTGAAAACTCCATACTGAATTCAGAAGCCTAACTCGGGAAGGTCGTAGGGTGCCGAGATCCTGGGCATAGGGATCTTCCCATCACGATAGACTAATTGGTATCAAATTGTCTGCCTAATTGAGGTAGATCATTTTGCTAGACTTTGTCATGGCTGAGCATGAAAAGGGGATTAGATGCTAAAGACTTGTTAGGGGATGGTATGTAATGCGAGCTTTGGGCATGGTGGATGAACATTGGACAGGGAGATGATGCTCTTTAAGATTTTATACAAAATGGTCTTGCAAATTACCCATATTACTTGTTACTTAAAATTGAATCTTGTATTTCCGCATATCAGATCTAGTTATTGTATGCATTAATCTATCTGGATCTAATAGCATGAGTTTTTTGCTTTCCTCTGACGTATATTTTTATTTTTCTTTGCTGGAATAACTTATTCTAAATTGTCATAATAGCTCTGGGGGAGGACTTTATGTAAAATTTGAAGGTCAAGTTTCAGAAGATACAATATTGGAAATAGAAGATGCATTGGTGTGTCTTCGAGTACGCTCACTACCTTTGCAGGGAGATGATTGTTGTTATATTGAGGAAGGAAATCATGTTCTTGCTACTTGTGAGAAAAACTTTGGAAGGCTCTTTTTTGACGCAGTAGTGCAGAAGGTTGTGCTCTCCAAGTTCTTCAACAAAATTAGTGCATATAAATTTCACTATTCATTGGAATATTCCTATATCGTTATCCCTGTAGTGTGATGAGGTTTGTTTTTGTTTCGGATTAGCGTTGGTGTTCTGCTGTTACATATTTATTAATCATCCTCTCCTTCCTCTTTTCGACAGGCTATAAGGGTGCGACATTCAAAAAGGGCTTCTTGCAGATGCACTTTCATGATCAAATGGATCTCTGATCATGTTGAAAATGGAATTTCAAGTATTCCATCTAGTTCCATTATGAAGCTAGCTACAAAAAGCATCAATTCCCATCCAGTTGTTGCCGCTTTCTTGAATTCGATGGAAAGATCGTACTTGTCTACTTCATCAACATCCCCTAAGGCTTTTGATGATGATGATATCCAAAGCGAGATTGATTTCCATGGTCTATTGAAGCATATAGAAGGAATTGGTGGTCCGGCATCAAAAAAAGAATTTCTGAATGACACACTCTTAGGAGTTGACCATGGTATATTCGTTGACTTATTTAAGTAATCTTTTCTTACTTTCTATACACTTCTCCCTTCTATTATTACTCTGCCAAAGGTGAACTACGTAAGAGATACTCTATAGGTAAGCAATTTCCATAATTCGTGGGAAATAATCTCCATATTAAAGTAAAAATTCCATTGAGGCTAGTTGATTAAAATGCCATGTTTTCTTCTGTTATGAGACTTGAACTTCCCATGGCTACTTAGACTTGATCGAACAAGTCTGATCTAGGAATTACCATTATCAATTGTGCCGAAGCCTTTGGTACGAGGGATGCACACTTGAACCCTCCTCAAATAAGGCGTCGATCTTAGTTGATATCATTCGAGATGTAGACCCTATAATAAAATCTTCTAGGCATAATTTTTCCCAGAATTAATTGAGTAGTAGTCTTTGGTTTTGACGCTTAAGGACTCCCCACTTATATTCTTCCATGGACTCTATATTTGTTGATGTTAGTTAGACCTTGTTAATTACCATTATTTAGCCTACAAGCCTGATTTCGTTTGATGAATTACTGTTTGATCACTCACATGACACAAAGCGTAATAGCTCCCGGAGTTACCTTTTAAACTTTTAGCTTGTAACAAATGGAACCACTTTCTCCTACAATGTATGCCTTTTTTCACTTCTTAAATTAAATTATACACTATTTGCAATCACAGATACTTTTTTCTTCTTTTGACAAAAAAAAAAAACGTCCACCAACTCATGTTACTTCTACCCTTTTCTTCTCTCTGAATACTTCTCTGATTTCTTTGGCTTTTGCAATATTCAATATTCATACAATAACGGTGACCGCATTATGTATGTAAATACGTATAAAAAAGTCAAACGGTTGCACTTCTTTAGAAACAAAGGAAGTGTTAGTTACACGCTATGTTCACAATGTTAGAAAATTTTCAATATCATATCAACTCAATGGCCCAGTATCTAACACCTCTCTCATATCACAGTACCATTTTGTTATGCAATATATTTTGGGACAGATGAATTATTTTAGAAGCTTCGTGCTCCTAATTGTCTTCCAATGGGCTAGAAGTTGCTAATTTTGTTCTTTTACTTCAGCAACCACCCTAGTGCTTAGAAGAAACTCTAGGAATCACTTGCAGATTAACTCATATGATGTGAGTTATCACTTGAGCTTTCAGAGGTTTAGGGTTTTTGGCTCCGACTCTTCTGCTCTATATTTTAGGGATTCATGCTTAGGTATATCACCCTTATGCTTCAAAATTGAAGTTTTTTTTAGCAATTATCTCCTGTTGAATAATTGTATGCTTCTGATTTTGGGGCTCTTCATTCTCAACTCAAATTATTGCTCTCATTGAGTATAAAGTAAATATGATGTATAGATGGTGTTAAAAATTGTCTGAGTTTGCATAGTTTTTATCATGTGGATGTCAAAGATAGTCAATATCTACTAGGTGTTAGCTAACATGTTGTTTCGTCATTAATTGTCAAGAATTTCCGCTTCTTCCATATTAAATAAGATTATAAAAATTCTTTTAGTATGATATGCCAATTAACTCTCTTTTCTGAAGTCCAGTTGAACGAGATGGTCGGCCCAAACTGTTTGCTTCAGAAAAAGTGAGCAAATGTGCTCAAGTTAATTGTGGAAGTAATCAATTGAGGAGATCAGGAAGGAGACAAAGTATGCAACCAACAATTGAGAATCTTATGAATGCTGCACCATCTTCTACTGAGACATGGGTAAAAGATCAGTCACCTCTTAGTCCTCTTGCAGCTCGTGCCGTCCTGGCTTCATTGGTATCAGAACTTCCCCAAAAGATTGAATCTGTTGCTTATAAGGAAATACATTGTGTCTCTACATTGGATTATTCCACTTCTGTGCAGGTTTCTGAGGGCTCTGGTACTCATACTGTGAACAAGGTGGAAACCAATGAAAGAGGGGCTTCAGGCAAGAAGCTTCATGCACGAAAACTAAATGGAACTTTGTTAATGGAGGTTTGTAGTAAAATTGAACCCTCTATTGGTTCAGGTGGTAGTTTATCATCCTCAATGAGAGATGAGGAATCCACCCTGCCTGTGGTAGCAAGCAGAGTAACTCGTTCAGCAATGAAAAAAGAAAGTGCAAATGCGAATGGAGATGATGAAACCACAATATCAGCTGAAGAGGCAACAATTGTTCAAGCAACTCGTTCTGCATCTCATAAAGGGAAAGGAAATTTGGCTGTCAAGGTCAGTGAAAAAATGCAGAGCAAGGTGAGATCAACCAGATCAACTTGCTATGGAATAAAGAAAGAGACTGAAGCTTCCAGTTTAATGGATAAAAACGGAATTCTTGATGAAGGGGCTAAGTGTACCATTTTAAACAGTACAGTTCGTGTCACTCGTTCAACAGCTCGTGCAGGGAATGGAAATATGGATAACAAGGATAAAGAACTATTGCGAGCTAAGGCAGAAACTGAAAATACTCAAGCATATACTCCTAACTCTGGTTATGAGGCTACGGTGTCGACAAACAAAAGGACCTTTCCGCTGATTAATGCTGAGCCGAAGTATGCAGAAAGCGGTAAGAAGCAAAAGGGAATAAATGCTGTTGAGAGGAAACAAACGACAACAGGTTCTTGTGAAAATTTTGTGAATTGTCATTTTTCTACCTTTTGCTTTCTTGATATACTAGACTAAGTGATACAAATTTTAACTAATAGGGAAATTCTATATGGTTACCTCTAACTTTTGAAAATTCTACATGGTGGAAATTTATTTTTTGCATTCTCTTTGGTAACCCTTAACTTTTATATTTATTTACTATAACCCTATTTCATTTAAGAAAACATGCTTTAAATTTAAAAACGTTTTAAACTAGATAAATGTTATAAAAGACACCAAAAAAGAGAGAAAAAAGGAGCTTTTTCTCTCTTTTGAGGCTGAGCCATGAATTAAAAATGCTGAGCCGATTGTTGAACCTGCTGTGGTGGGGCTGGCTTTGCAGATTTGGGCTTATTAATCGAGTCATCTGAACAATCTGTTATACTAACCTTCTTGTCGTGGTGGTGCTTCGGTGGCTATCGGATGAAGTCACTGCAGCAAACCCTGGTTTGTTTATAGATGCCTCCATTGATACTTTGGCTCACACACCATTAGCAAGCAATCTGTTAGTGATGGCTTCTTATGTTTTTTGTCTTAACTTTAGAAGATGAAGTTGAAAAGTCACTATTTTCAACTTCAATTGTGTCTTGTTTATCTCTATCTTCTCCTACTTCAACTTTTGAATGATTGATTGTATGAATGAGTTTGATAATGTAAGTAGTCCCTGTTAGAAGATTGACACTACATTATATTTAATTTTGCTTTAGCGGAGTCTTACATTGAATTTCAAAGCTTATCAGTCCCAAATGTTTAATTAAGTAAATGAACTTTAGTAGCTTATCAGAGAGAGAGCGCAAGACATAGGTTCAAGATTCAGAAGCAGCAGGAAAAAGGTTATCTACTGTGTTTAAATTTCTAGGGTTTTGAAAAATATTTATCCAATTTAAAACATTTTTAAAAGTTTTGAAAAAATAAAATTTGATTTTTAAAATGATGTCAAGTTATGAAAAATAAATAAATTAAGTTAAGGGTCACCAAAGAGAATGGAAAAATATATATAATTCCTCCATGTAGAATTTTAAAAACTAGATCCTAAATTCAGCTATAATTATGGTACAACTGCCTTAGTTGATTTGCCACACTCCCCCCTCACACTAGGCAATTTCGCCAAACCAAGTATAGTTCAGTGAGATGGGGCTGGGACAAAGATTTAGTCAAGCTGTCTGCTTGTTGCCTAGATGGAATATCATTGTGTGAGCTTTTCTTGTTTTCAATTTTCATCAATAAGGTGTTTCTCAACCTTCACATGCTTAGTTCGATCATGATGGAGTGGATTTTTGGCAATTGCTACTTGACACACAATATCCTCGTAGAATCTGAAGTTCCATTAGTAAGCCCGTTTAGTAGTCTTCTACTCTTTGTAACCAAATTCCTTCACAGATACCGAAGGCTAATGCACAGAACTCAGCCTCCGTCACCAACTCACCATTGTCCTTTTTTTTGCTACACCATGTCAATAAATTTCCCTATATAAATGAACAATATCCAGATGTGGATTTCCGGTCATAAAGCGATCCAGCCCAGTCAGAATTAGTATAAACTTCCAGTGCAATCATTCCAGTTCGGTAAACTGATTTCCGAAGCATAAGTCCCATCACAGTATCCTTCTTCAAGAAGTATTTAGGATGTGGTTTATGTAATGAATCGATATTACTAGGCTAAGGGTATTTTAGGTAGTTTATAATAATTTAGGGTTTAGAGGTTGTAGGGATAACTTAGCTATAAATAGAGCTAAGTAGAGAGAGAGGGGATCATCATGAAAATTAATGAGAGAATGAATCTTTTGTAGTGTAGTACTTAGCTTGTATTATTCTTAGGATTATGTAATATATCCATCCTATCAATCCAAGTTCCATTTCTAAGTTCTCAAATCACCATTAAAATCACTAATCCTTCCCTTACATTATCATCTACCTTGTCCATTAAATCCGGTCTATAACAACTTGGTATCAGAGCGGTACGGTCCGTGGTGGCCGGAAAACGTTGCTGATTTTCTGTTTCATCCAAAAAAAAAAAAAAACTTTAAGAAAAATGGAGGTTGCTGGCAGTGGTGCAGCACAACAAATGCAAAGATGGATTCAAGAAGAATATGCATACATCTCGCAAAAGAGAGATCGATGCATATCAGATTTCAAGGAAGAGCATAGAATACGCCAAGAGCTTCAACTCCCTGAGTTCTCCTGAAGAAATTTTCTGCTAAAGGAATGGGTTTGCCGACTGGAGGACACCTTCCATTTTTTTCAGTTTAAGGAGGAGGAGAAGTTGAAGGCTGCCGTGATTTCTCTAGATGGCGAGGCGTTGCGGTGGTTCGAATGGGAACACCGGCGACGACAGTTCTATGAATGGCAAGAATTGAAGGAGCAAATGATGCAACGTTTTGGTTCGTCATTGTCGCCTTCATGGAAGCCAGGAATGGAGAAAGAAAAAGAAGCGGTGAAAAAAAGCACCTCGGAGTTTCGACATTCTGATAAGGTAGGATTCAATGATGAATTTGATATAGGAAATTATCTTACCAGTGAGTCCAAGGGTGTTTTTGATAGTAGTGAAATTGAAATATTTGAGGAGAGAAGGTTGGGAAATGAGTTTGGTACATTTGCAGGTGGAGGTTGTTTCCACCATGGTGGTGCCGTGAAAAGTGGGACTGGTGGTGGCTGGAGAAGAATTGGGGATAGCGGAGTGAATCTCGCGAAGGGCGGTTCTGACGCGAGTGGATCTGGTGAAGGTTGCTTAAGAGGAGCTGTTGCAGCCGACGAAAATTGCAGCGGCGGCGTTGAAGGCTTGAACTTGCAGAAGAGATGTTCAATAGTGTGGGGAAGAAGATTCGTGACTTTTGGCTTGGAGAAAAAGCAAATGGAAGAAGAGACTAGTAAGGGTAATCTAGTAAATTTTGTTGGGGATGACATCATTGCTGAGGTCAGTCAATATGTGTCATGTGATTCCAAATCCCTCATGAGCTCCAACAAATCAGATGATAATTTTTTAACAAGGTTAAGGCCTGTACGTGGCCCATCTTATACAGGGCCTAATTCAGTCATTTCCCATACCAAGCCTTCTAGGCCCGATTCCTACCCCAATTTATTTCATATGACCAAACCCAATGCTTCCAAACTCTTGTCTGACTTAACCCACTCAATACCCAATTACCCAACCCAATTTTTCCAACCCACACTCCCTACTCAGTCCACAGAGCACAATAACTTGCTCTAACTCCCAAAACCATATTGCACTCACCACTTCTCTATCCTCCCACACAGCAACATATCAACGCACCCCCACTCCATAGCAGCTTCCTTTCACGCCCAAGCTCAATCCAGCATAAGTTTACTACTAAAGGAGGTCAGAGGCATCACTAATGAGGAGCTGGAACGACAATGGAAGCCAGGCATCAGCTTTAGCAACATCAACAACATTTTTTATTGCTTGAGAGGTTCAGAATACAGTGCCAATTACTTCCCACCTTGAGGACAAGGTGGAATTTTAAGGGGCCGGTAGTGTAATGAATCGATATTACTAGGCTAATGGTATTTTAGGTAGTTTATAATAATTTAGGGTTTAGAGGTTTTAGGGATAACTTAGCTATAAATAGAGCTAAGTAGAGAGAGAGGGGATCATCATGAAAATTAATGAGAGAATGAATCTTTTGTAGTGTAGTACTTAGCTTGTATTATTCTTAGGTTTATGTAATATATCCATCCTATCAATCCAAGTTCCATTTCTAAGTTCTCAAATCACCATTAAAATCACTAATCCTTCCCTTACATTATTATCTACCTTGTCCATTAAATCCGGTCTATAACAGTTTACTGCTTCCACGTAGGCAAGTAGATCACTTATGTGTTGCCAAGAAACTGAGTTACAGCGGTGACACCTGGACTTTTATGAGTTAAATATATTAGCTTATCCACCAAAGCTTGATATCACTCTTAATCAGCCTGAGGTATTAGTTAAATATTAGGATCCATAGGAGTTTCAACGGGTTTTCACCCAATCATGTTGGTCTCACGTAAAAGATCTAGAACATTCTTGTGGTGAGAGTGAGATCCCTTGACCGCTTTGTGCCACTTTCATTCCCAGGAAATATATCAGAAAGCCCAAACCTTTGATCTCAAACTCCTTGGACATTAATATCTTGAGCCTCTTCATTTCTCCTTTATGATCCCTGAGATACTATGTCATCAACGTACACCATCAAAACCGTGATTATCCCATCTGAAGTGTTTGACAAAAAGCGCATGATCGACCTTTGTTTGGGAGTATCCATCCTGTTTAAAGACCTTGGTGAATCTGTCAAACCATGCTCTGCTTTCACACTGTTTAAGTCCATAAAATGATTTTCTCAGCTGCCTTTAGCTCTTTTGCCGTCCCTTACAATCCATTGTCTTCTTTCCAAGAGGTTGTTTTGTTAATACCGAGGTGCCATTCTTTTCAAGTGTTGCATACTCTTCTAAAATTGCCTTGCGCCACTCCGGAATTCTTAGAGCCTAAAAACCAAGTTGGAATGACATATGTGTGGAGTGTTGAAGTAAGAGATGTAGATGTGAAAAGGGTGTTAAGTGCATGATCAAACACCTATTTTATGTGCAAAAGGAACATCCAACGCTGGGTCTCAACTCACAACTTAATCCTGGATCTTAAATTGTCTTGCGCGTTGCGCCCCGCCGAAATTCCTAGAGCCTCAAAATCCAAGTTGGAATGACAAATGTGTGGAATGTTGGAGATAGATTTGTATAAGAGATGTAGCTGTGAAGAGGGTGTTAAATGCATGATCGAACACCTTTTCTTTGTGCAAAAGGAAGATCCAACGCTGGGTCACAACCTGATCCTGGACAGAATTTGCCTCATCATGGTTTCAAGTTCTGCTTGGCTCCAAAAAGTTCTTGAACTTTCTGATTTGCTACGGGCATAGCAAGGCTTTTTCTTCTTTCATAAACTTTCAAAGGAAGAAGATGTTTAGGATAGACAATGGGAGATTAATCCAACATACTAGTTGTCTAGTTGATGGTGACATGTTTTAGATGATGTCTGAACCTCAGTCTGAAACTGGATTGTCACAAGAAGGAGAAAAACATGGAGGAAAACTCAGATGGTGAATTTAGTTCAATAAGTGATGACCAATCCCAATTCTGAAACTCAGATGCACGAAACTTGGATATTTCCTAATTGTATGCGTCAACACTGCAAGCCAGCTTTCAGGTCAGTGGTCAAAGTTGTTCGATAGTTGGGTAGCTATGCATGGAATTATACGCTGTCTGTAAAACTACACTTGCACTTCCATCTTTACAAATAGATACATAGTAGGCCTTCCATTTACAAGTTGTGCACCAGCTTGTCGCTGACTTCTAGTGTGCTTTTAGGGTGAGGATTCGTTTTTTGGCGGTGTATATATCTGTGCGCGTGCGCTACTCTGAAGGAAGGAACGGTCCTGTCCGGTTTGTTTCCCAACAAAAGTTTCATAATTACTTTAATGGACTTAGAGCATGTTTAGCAAAGACCAAATTGTTGGACTTAGGAGAGAGAATATATTAAAAAATGAGAAAGTGACAAAAGAGAGGAGAGAGAAAAGGAGAGAGAGATAGAGAGACCAATGAAAAAATGACTTCATGAAGTCATTTTTCAAAGGCCAAATGCTTGGCTTTAGGGTGTTTGAAGAGAGAGAAAAAGAACTTTAAAATATTATATTTGGTTGAAGACCAAATGCTTGGTCTTTTCTAACTATGGTCTTAGTGAAAGTTGCTTGCTTGATTTAGCCAGCCATTGGTCAACTCTCCTGTGCTCTAATACAAGCTACCTCCGTCTTGTAATAGAGGTTTACACTGTTTATGTCCTATTCTACCCTCACCCTTAGGAGGGAGCTTCTATGGAGGCCTGAAAATTTTGTTCTATTTTTACATGGAGAGGGGATTAAATGCAAGGATACGTGGCAAGAGTTTCTTTAAATCTGTTGATTTGAGTCCTATTAAGGTTGTTACTGACGGCCTATCGGGCATGGTGGGTTTGTGCGCCAATAAGGCTTTAAATCTGTTCTCTTCATCTTAGTGCCTTTACCACATATGCTCTCGTCTTTCTTCCCTCTGCCTACTCGATGTCCTTTTTTACTGGTCTTTTTTGTCACTAAATGAGCTCTAAGTTATATAATTACAACATGGTTATGCTTAGGCACTAGCTCTTTAAGTGGCATTTTGTCTTTTGTCAGAACACTGGTTTTCTCACTGTGTACAGTTTGTGGGCTTGAGTTTTAAGTTTTAATTAGAACTTAGAAGTTTAGGTAGAGTTTGTACTAGTAGAAACACTAGCTTTTGGCATTTGGAGATTAGCATATCATAACTTCCATGTGTAAACATCATTAATATGATTTTATTTCTATGTCCATGACAACTTGCATTTAGTAGGTGCCTCCAATCAATCTTGCAAGGAATGCTCTTCGAACGATTGGAATGGGCAAACTGCTTACTGTTACCAATTTACAGTGTCCAATCATTCTCAGCTCGTGAAACCGCTAGTCTGTTAGAGCTAAATTCTCCACGAATAGCTTAGTTTTCTCTGAAATCTCTGTTTACAAATGATCGAAAGGGATCGTAGTAGATGTCGAGAACATGGTCTTGTTTTTCATCATTAGTACTTCAACAAAACGAGAACATGGTCTTGTTTTTCATCATCAGTACTTCAACAAACATTCTTAAGCTAGTTCAGCTGTTTCGCTGAAATAGTTCTTTCCATTAAGGTTGTCGGGCTCATCACTTCATCTAGGACATCAGCATCCCCATTGCCAACACGACCCATGACACACTTGGGATAATCCATAAATGGATACGACCCCAATATAGAAGTGTATTGGCTTCCGTGGATGGAAATCAGCAGAAGGGAGATAGAGAAGTGGCATATTGCTAACAAAATCGAAAGTGGTGTAGGGTTCTGCCGTTCTACTTTTTCCTTTTCGAACTGTGTCAACGAAGCAGCCATCATCATGATCTCCTCTTCCTGTAACTGGATGAACCAAAGAGGAGAGTGGAGAATTTCGGGTGTTCATGGCTAGAAACTAGAAAGTGACTAGTCAAAAGGTTGAGGGGTGGATTGTTATTTGTCTGACTGGGTAACCGATCAAATATTTTAGTCATTATAATAACCCAGGTAATAGGTCAAAAGTAAGGGAGAGTCATGGAGTCCTTGGTTTCTTAGTAGCTGGGTAAGCTTGGTATCTTAATCCTCAGGGTTTCTGTGCTTTATTGTTGTGTTTTCTATTCCTTTTCCTTTCAAAAATTATCTTTTTAAGCTTTCTTTCTAGATAGATATATAAATTTATTTTCATTAAAAATCATTTTTTGTTAAATCACAGTAAAATTTTTGTGGAACTCTCCTTATTTTCCTAGGAAGTATTATAACCTGAGATCAAAATTTCGGTGTGCTGCAGTTGAAGACCTTTGTAGCAGCGTAGATACACAATCCCAGAAGAAGCCAAACTCTTCCAAGAACCAGCCCTCAAGATTTTCACCTCGGCTTAGGTTTTCTCCCTGCATTCAATCACATGATAAATCTTAACTACGGATGCAATTGTAAGTCATTCCTCTGCACTTCTAGCTCTGTGTTGCCTTTTGAGCTTCAAAGGATAATACCTTCATTCTTTCATGAAGTTGTCTGATACTTAAGGTCTGTCAATGTGATGGACTTTAACATTTCTGATTTATGTACAATTTTTATGTAATGCATGTATCAGTGTTCTTGCCCTCCTATAGATGTGTTATGCTGATAAATGATCTGTGCTCTCTTAGGATTCCCTGCAGGTTGCAGCCCTTTCCCGTGATTAAAAAAAAAAAGATTTCCCTGCAGCCCTATTTTTCTCTTTTCGATATTATTCTTAAAACCATCCCTCATGTTTGCTGTTCCTATTAGATTATTATGTTTCAAAAAATTAATGTGCTTGTTTAAGACCATTCATAATTGAATAATACTTGATACACTGTAATGCTGATATTGGAAAGTTGGGTGTAAAACGTGTGGGATTGTTTGGTGGTAGGATGATCTGTTGGATTTGGTTTCTGTTTATGGACTGGTCTTTGCTTCTCCCAGAAGGCCTTTTTTATTCTTCACCTTCCGTTGTACTCTCCAAATGTTATTTTATCATCCTTTTGGCTTCATTTCATTTGCCCATGAGTGGTGGTTTACTAGTGAATAGCTGCCATTAGGCCCATCCTATGTTACACGGACTCGGATAAAGTGTCTACTCAGATTTGGGTGTCTTGATGTTGAGCTCGACCATTTATGAAAAAAGTGAAGTTTTTGCTTTGAAATGAAGTGTCCGAAGTGTGATGTCATGTCTGACACAATACAATCGACACAGACACCTAAGGTCAATGAAGGTGTCGAAGTAATAGAAGCCCATTACTAAATGAGGATGATGGGCGAGTGTGATAAATTTCATCTACTGTAGTAATAGAGGCCCATTACTAAATGAGGATGATGGGCGAGTGTGATAAATTTCCTCTACTTCCACAACTTCTCTTGCTATTGATACTTTGATAGGGATAATAGACCTTTTAATTTACCAATTACCACCTTTCTATTTGTTGTGACACTGCAACTTTAACAAAGATGATGTAATGTACTAATGTGATATAGTGTCTGTACTGCAGTAATTTACTTCCCCATGTTGCTTGATTCAATGAGAAACCATTTTAGTCTAGTGGTTGTTGTAGGATTATAGGTACTATAAGCGGAATTTCATGAATCTAATTCATAAGCACCTAAAACAGGATCTCATGCACATATAATTAAGGATCATATAATAATTAATTACCAACCTCTTGATGCGTGATTTCAACTGGTATGGCGGGATTGAATACTTCAAAGTATAGCCAACGATCTTGGAGAAAGAATCCCAAACGTGATTCCTCTACTTAGTCCACCAATTTGGATCAACACTCCACCAATGCTAGTTGGAAGGAAGAAAGAAAGCGTTCTTCTTTTATGGAGTAATGTCAGTTGAGAGAGAGAAAGAGCAGGAGAAAATAATGAGAGATCCAGTATCTTATTTTCTGTCTGCATGACCTTTATATAGGAATAATTAGGTCAAATAATCTCCTCTCATCTCCCTCTTGGGCCGACTACCCTATAGCCTTTATGGGCTATGGGTTTCACTTTTGTTGATCCAAATATTATGTGTGACCTTGTAGGATCCATTTAAGTGGGCTTCAGGTTTATTATTTACTAACCCAAAGGTCTATAGCGTTCTCTAGCAAGACGTAAAGACGACCCAATTAAACGAATTATTATCTCCATAATACGATCCATATTATATTTAGTAATTGCATTAGAGTCGAGGACACAATTCCTTCAATCTCCCACTTGTCCGAGACGAGTGTGCAATATTCAAATTCCTAAAGTCTCTTAGTGTCTAATTTGATAGTATGATCACATCTCTTATGTTATCCATACTAATCTTCAAATTATTCCTTGAAATCCGAGTTCGAATTGCTAAACAAATGATTATCTTATAATCCATTTGAGCACGGCCATGCATTTTCAATTCTCACTCTTCAAGAGGCCAAGACACCCATCCTATCTTATATAGGAGGACCTTTTCAATCTTGTGGCAACCAAAAACTCCCACTCAACTTTTAGCACAACCCGAATGCTGCCTTTATAGTCCCCTTTTACGGCATGATGTTTGACAACATCAAAGTTATACCAATCATCAAGCTAAGTAGTGTTCCACTCATGTCTTAGGAATCCACTAATATAATTACGAAGTTATTCAAACTTCTAAGTAGGTCAGTTCGATCATGTATCAAATATACATATCCATATGATTGACTAAACATCTCTATGTTCCTATAGCCCATGAAACAGCGCTATCAATCAATCTTATATGCTAATCCTTCAATAAGTCATTTATGTCCAATTTAATGACTTGGATTAGGAACATGAATATTCTATGAATTCAGTTCACTTATGGTGTTTCATTCATCAAATCACATATTTGACAAAACCATTGAATTCAAGAATTTTTTGGACATTTTATTTAATACTAAACCAAAATTAAATAAGATAAAACTTTATTTCTCATAAACATAAAATAGCAAAACCATGTCTTTACATTGTAACAAGTTTCTTCAAACATAATACAATCTAAAGCCATTCTAACATTTGCTTCAAGCCTATAGCCTTAGCGTGACTTTCATGCTTGGGTTGAGGCAGAGGTTTAGTAAGCGGATCAGCCACATTCTCATTCGTGTGAACTTTGCAGATCTTGACATCCTTTCTGTCAACTATCTCGCGAATAAGGTAATACTTCCTCATTACATGTTTGGATTTGTTATGTGATCTTGGTTCTTTTGCTTGTGCAATAGCACCATTATTATCACATAATAGCTCAATCCCTTCAACAGCACTAGGTACGACCCCTAGCTCTGTCAAGAACTTCTTTATCCAAACAGCTTCCTTAGCTGCTTCAACCGCTGCTAAGTATTCTGATTCTGTCGTAGAGTCTGCTACATAGCTTTGCTTTGAACTCTTCCAGCTCACTGCTCCTCCATTTAGACAAAAGATGTACCCTGACTGAGAGCGGTAATCATCTCTGTCGGTTTGGAAGCTCGCATCAGTATAACCTTTAACAACCAACTCATTTTCACCTCCATAGACTAAGAACATGCCTTTAGTTCTTCTCAAGTACTTAAGGATGCTCTTAGCTGCAGTCCAGTGTGCTTCACCTGGATTTGCTTGGAATCTGCTGCACATGCTTAAGGCATATGCAACATCTGGTCGAGTACTTATCATGGCATACATGATAGATCCTATAGCCGAGGCATAAGGTATGCTATTCATTCGCTTCAACTCATCAGGCTCAGTCGGGCACTGACTCTTGCTAAGCGATATGCCATGTGACATGGGAACGAATCCTCTCTTCGAGTTTTCCATGTTGAACCTTGCAAGAACTTTATCAATATAAGTTTCTTGACTTAGTCCAATCATCCTTCGAGACCTATCTCTATGGATTTTTATTCCCAATATGTACTCAGCCTCTCCAAGGTCCTTCATAGAGAAACAACTTTTCAACCATTCCTTGACTGACTCAAGCATTGATATGTCATTTCCCATGAGTAGTATGTCATCTACATAGAGAACCAAGAAGACTAAGCTACTCCCACTAAATTTCTTGTAGACATAAGATTCTTCTTCGCTTTTGAGAAAATCAAACTGTTTGATTGCCTCATCAAATCGAAGATTCCAGCTCCGAGATGCTTGCTTCAATCCATAAATGGATCTCTGAAGCTTGAAAACCTTTTTAGGATTTTCTAGATCCTCAAAACCCTCAGGTTGTGTCATATACACATCCTCATTCAAGAACCCATTCAAGAATGCGGTTTTGACATCCATCTGCCAAATTTCGTAATCGTAATATGCAGCAATCGCTAAAAGTATCCGAATCGATTTAAGCATTGCTACTGGAGAAAAGGTCTCGTCATAGTCTATACCATGAACTTGTCTGAATCCTTTTGCGACCAGTCTTGCTTTATAGACATAGACGTTTCCATCTTTGTCTGTTTTCAATTTGAACACCCACTTGCATCCAATGGGTGTAACCCCATCAGGCAAGTCGACTAGGGTCCAAACTTTATTCTCAGACATGGAGTCTAATTCGGATTTCATGGCCTCAAGCCATTTCTCAGAGTCTGGGCTCGTCAAAGCTTGTTTGTAGGTAGTAGGCTCTGAATTCTCCAAAATCATTATTTCAGAGTTTTCAGTTAACAGGAAATCAACCAACCTTTTGTTTGGAATCCTGGGTCTACTAGACCTACGCGGGGCTGAGCATCAATAGAAATGTTCTCTTCAACATCTTGAAGATTTTCGCTTGAATTAGATTCAAGTGGGACGGTAGGAGGTTCACGCGTTGAATACGTCATCTCCTGAACTTGACTTTCGTCTTGTCGGGCCGTCTCTGACATGGTGTGAACCACGTCCAGTTGTTGCTCATCTCGAATTTCTTCGAGAACTATTTTACTCCCACTTGTCTTTCTGGAAATAAATTCCTTTTCAAGAAAGACACCATCACGAGCAACAAATACCTTGTTCTCTTGACGGTTATAGAAGTAATAACCCCTTGTCTCTTTTGGGTATCCCACAAAGAGACATTTATGTGATTTGGGTGCAAGTTTGTCTGACAGTAAACGCTTTACATAGACCTCACAACCCCAGATTTTAAGAAAAGATAAGTTTGGAACCTTTCCATTCCATATCTCATATGGAGTCTTTTCTACAGCCTTTGACGGGCTCCTATTTAGTGTGTGTGCAGCTGTTTCGAGAGCATATCCCCAAAAGGAAATCGGAAGATCAGCAAGACGCATCATTGATCGAACCATATCTAATAGAGTTCGATTCCTCCTTTCAGAGACACCATTTAATTGTGGAGTTCCTGGTGGAGTCAATTGTGAAAGTATTCCACAATCTTTCAGATGATCATCGAATTCTTGGCTCAAATATTCGCCACCACGATCCGATCGCAATGCCTTTATTCTCTTACCAAGTTGATTTTGTATTTCATTTTGGAATTCTTTGAACTTTTCAAATGATTCCGACTTATGTTTCATTAAATAGACATACCCATATCTACTTAAATCGTCAGTAAAGGTGATGAAGTACACAAACCCTCCCCTAGCTTTTGTGCTCATAGGCCCACAAACATCTGTATGTATGAGGCCCAAGAGATCACTAGCCTTTTCACCCTTTCCAGTAAAAGGTGATTTAGTCATTTTCCCCAATAAGCATGACTCACATACATCAAATGATTCGAAATCAAATGACGGAAGGATTCCATCCTGTTGTAACTTTTGGATGCGCTTTTGGTTTATATGACCCATTCGGCAATGCCAAATGTAAGTTAGGTTTGAATCATTCGATTTTTGTTTCTTGCTATCTATGTTATAGACCTGTACTGACCTATCTAATACATATAAGCCATTAATCAATTTTGCGCTAGCATAGAACATATTATTGTAAGAAATGGAACAACACTTGTTCTTTATTTCAAAACAAAAACCTTCATCATCCAAAACGGAAACTGAAATAATGTTCTTAGTAATTGATGGAACGAAATAACAATTATTTAGTTCTATAATCAATCCAGAGGGTAAATGTAAACTATAACTTCCAATGGCAAGTGCAGCAACTCTTGCTCCATTTCCAACGCGAAGCTCTACCTCGCCCTTTGCTAGCCTTCTACTTCTTTTTAGTCCTTGCACATCGTTAACAATGTGAGAACCACAACCGGTATCTAATACCCATAAAGAAGTAGAAGTCAAATTGATTTCTATAACATAAATACTTGAGGTGGAAGCCCCCGACTTCTTTTCCTCCAAGTATTTGGGGCAGTTTCTCTTCCAGTGACCTATCTTTTCACAATGGAAGTACTTGCTTTCCGCGGCTGCTTTTGGCTTAGCGGTCGGCTTAGGTTTTTCAGGAGCAACGGCAACTTTCTTGCCTTTGTCCTTCTTGCCTGCCCATTTATCCTTAAAACCCTTTCCCTTTTGAAAGAGTTTTAGGGTCCTTTCCCAATTGGGGAAATTTTCTCCATTCAACCTATCCTTCTCAAGGAAAGGACGAATGTTGAAAACAGAGTTGTTGTTGTTATTCATAGTACCTCTAGACAGAAAAATAAAAGGCAAAGTTCAATTTATGTTTATGAAACAACCTTAAAACATGCAATGGTTTCTAGGTTTGACACTTCATTCAATTTTAAAGTCCCAATTTGAATAAGTGAGTACAAGATCCTATCAACATGCAACGCTAAGCAGACGGAGGCCTTATCTTAAAGTTACATTCTCAAGGTAAGTAAACTCTTTACTAATTATAACACTTTATAATTCTTGTTAGATAGGAAAACATCACATGCTTAACTATCTCTTGCTTCAAAATCCAAAACGATTTTGATGATTTTGTTGAGGACAACCAAACTAAGTATGCAAAATTCGCAATTTCACCTTATCTCCCAAAATTAATGACAATACCCTGCGGAGGCATGACCTATTATCATTAATTAAGGGTTAATAAGTACTTTATGTTTGGAAAAGCTAACCTCAATATTTATGGGACGTAAGTTTATTATGTTGTTATTAATGAGTGAACTCTTCAATATTAATAACCAACATACTATCAACTTATAAGCATTGTAAAATAATACTGCCAAGTTGATTATATCTCCCAGGTAAGGAAGTTACCCACGACGTTGGGGAGAGCCTTCCTAATCCTAGACAGAGTTCATCACCTTAACATAAAATTTTACTAATTACAACAATTGTAATTCTTAGTTGATGAGTGATTGCCAAGGAGATTATAGCTCCCAGGTAAGGAAGTTACCCACGACGTTGGGGAGAGCCTTCCTAATCCTAGACAGAGCTTATCACCTCACATACACCCGTCAACTTTGCTTAAAGTCCAAAACCATGTTGATTATTTTATTGGCTCATACTAGTCATCTTACTAGTTATAATAGCAATTAAATCTAATATATTAAATTGCCATATAATAAAACCATATATTATACATGCCAATAATCGAATAATCAAAATGAATTTCCATTTTATAATATCACATATTACAAATTCAAAATGATATCACATAATATCATTGCAATAATCAAAATATCACATATTAATTGCCAAATAATAATATCACACATCATGCTTGCCAATAATTAAAATATCAAATATTCTTAATTAAAGCAAGAAGATAAAACATTTAAACTAGTAAAACTAACTAACTTAAAAGATATTATCTTTTCCCAACTAATTTTAATTAGATTAAAGAATCAGATTACGGATTTAATTTATGACCTAGTCAAAATAAAAGATAATTGGAACTGCTTAATATTCTCAAACAAATCATATTTGTTTGATTTTTAATAATCAAAAGATATTAATTAAAAGAACTTTAGGTTATTAAAATCTTATTTTAATCACCAAAAGATTTTAATCATTATAACTCAAAAGATTTTTCGGTTATTAAAATCATATTTTAATAACCAAAAGATATAACTTTAAAATCATCAAAGATTTTCGGTTATTAAAATCATATTTCAATGACCAAAAGATATACATCAAAAGATTTTATGATTTTGGTTAAAAAAAAAAAAAAATTCAATAACCAAAAGATCAAATCATCCAAATTTTCGGTTATTAAAATCATATTAAAATAACCAAAAGATATGACCTTAAATCATAAAAGATTTTCTGTTTAAAAAAAAAAAAGGAAAAAAAATACAATTTTTTTTTTTTGATAAAAGTGTGGCAGGCTGACTGCCCAGCCAGGCAGCCACGCACAGCCACGAACAGCAACAACAACACACGAACACAGCAGTAGCTGCAACCCAAACACCACGATTGGCGTCGGAACCAGCCACCTGTGCTCGCCGGAGACTCACCCAACCAGTGGCGCAACAATTGAGCCACCCAAATCCGCCTGAATCCTCCGCCAGTCAGCCGCAAGTTCAATCAAAGTTCGAACATTTCGAACTGATGTTTGGGCAAATTCGAACCACTTTTGATCGAATTTCAGCCATAAAACAACTTCCTTTTGTTCCAAATTCATTTAATTTGACAAAATCCGTGATTTGGCAAGTTAAATCGCATTTAACATCCAATCAAATTGATTTGGGGCAAAAATTAGGGTTCGTGTTTGTTTCGAATCAAACGGTTTGATTTCGAAACGAAAATCAAAATTAAAGACATGAATTAGGCTTCGGGTTTATTATTTACTAACCCAAAGGTCTATAGCGTTCTCTAGCAAGACGTAAAGACGACCCAATTAAACGAATTATTATCTCCATAATACGATCCATATTATATTTAGTAATTGCATTAGAGTCGAGGACACAATTCCTTCAGTTGTAACTTTAAACTGCTAGAACTAAGTTACTAACAAGTCACAGACAAAAAAAGGGTTAGTATCTAAAGAAATGACTTGACAGGAGAGGTGGATTATCAGGTTACGCTGTTACGGCATTATGGTTATATTAAATCACCCTTCATCAATTTGTTGATGCATCTGAAGTCGTGAGAGAGAGTTTCAATAATAACATAGAGGTACGTTCTGGAACTTTATAAACCTCAGCGGTAAGCTATAGAAGTCCCTGTTGTTTGAGCACCAATGGGCATTCTTTATAGCAAGCTATCAAGTTTTGAAGTAATCCCTAAGCAGTGTGGCGTAAGAACATCACTTTTCAGAATTTGATGTCCTATTCAGTCAAAAATGCCCGATCTTTTTCTTTTTTTATAATGTCCTAATTGCTCCTTTGTTTTTTTACGCTTACTGTGCTATGTGTACGTTATGAGACGGCCTAATCATCCGATTTTCTTTTACTGTATATTGAAGTTGTTTCATTAAAATGCAAACTGTAAGCGCTGGAAAATCAAACTTTACTTTGTAGTGAACGGCCGTAAATGCCACCTGATGTAGTATCATTTGAATTGTTGGGTCATGCATCACTTTGCAAAGTGATTGATCATTTTATGGACAGTATACTAAACTGTATATTTCCAAACAAAAGAAAGGCAATTCGGACCCACACATATGAGTTCCCAAAATGCCTTTCCTATCATTCTAATTTCTAACCTTTTTGAAAAGCATCGCTGATGTGTGTTGAGCTGCATGCTGCATCCCATTCTTTTTGAGAGTTAACAGAATAACAGGAATTAACTAACCTTTCTGGTTGCTTTGTAGGTAAAACGAGGTTCGTAAGCAGAGTAATGAAACTATTGATGCAAGGTGTATCATTGGATCTAAATGTAATGTAATATGTAACATATGTTCTTATATTGGGAGGTAGAATTTTTGGAGATTGTATCTGTCTTCCTATGATTGTGTATATATTGTGGCCAGCCGGTTTATTCACTTGGCAAGATAACTTAAAGGCAGAACATGAATATGCTTGTAACTTGTGCGGTCAGTGAGAATATTACTACGCTACACCCCTGCGTGCCTTTTTTGGTGCAAGGGAGACTTTTTAATCAACGGATGAGAGCTTGCTGGAAACATCTATGCAACGTAGACTTGTCAAATTTTTATATGTTCACTCATCGAGCTCGAGTTGTTTCAGAACGACAAAATTCATAGATACATTTCAACCAATGCCTTTACATTTTTCGAAGACAATCGGATATGTATTTGAAGTGAACACTTGTAGCAGAGTCTGAGCAAGATAGGGCGATAAAATTTCTTAGTCTTATTATGTTCTACCATCAATTGTGGGTTATGTCTAATGCTCTGTTGGGCAAGGTGGTGAAGATTATTATTCTGTAGAAAATAAAGAAAATGAAATGAGAATTGCGTTGGGGGAGATTTGGATCTATGGAATTTAAATTTTTTAGAGGTTGCTCCTATCAAGTTTGAAAGAGAAGTATGTGGACCAATGTGGTATGTGTACTTAGAAAGTTAGAATTCCCCGAAACTAGAGTCTTTATATATATTTGGGCTTTAGATGTAAATTAATCAAAATCCGACAACTAAAGAGCAATAAATTAATTAATTCTAGGAAAGATTTTAATCTAACTAGAAGCCAAGCTAATGATATAGGAAGATAGTCTAACAAGTAATGGCTTATTAACTTAGTATGCCACATGAATGTTCGAGAATTCAATTTTAACCCTAACTTATACATGGGCCATTTCAATTCAACACTCTAAAACAAGTATAACTTGTTTGCAAAAACTGATGGCGAATTCACATGTAAGTATTAGGGTAATTTGGTAATTAGACTCTTAGTCTTATAAAGACGGTTTTTTCATACATCTATATATATATAATAGTGCCAGGCAACCTAAATAGGTTAGCCAATTATTCTCAATACTTGTACATGGTATCACGAGCCTAGGTTAATTTTTTTCTCTTCCGCTTCTCTTAACCTACCGTTTTTGTTCCCACAAACCCTAATTTTTTTTTGTATTAGTGTTTTCCGGCGAGCATTCATGTCTGTCGCCCCTCCTCCCGGTGACTCCACCGGCGCTCCTATTTCCGGCAGGCCACCGACGCCAAGTCACAGCACCCGCGTCACTGCTGCCACGTCCGAGTCAGCCCGTCTGCCTCGGTTTCTGGACGCCACATCGTCCATATTTGCTGCGTCGCAGGGTCAATTCCCCCCCCGCCCTTTAGCGGTGTCTCTCCCCTGTTGGCGGCGCAACTCGGTGCTGTTCCGTACGGTGTGATTGGTTCCTAGACCGCCACCTCGTCTGGTGGTGCGTTTCTCACAGGGGCTGGCGTGTTCTCTCAAGAACACGGTTTTCCAACGCTGCCTACGCGGCAGCCCTCGCCTCTTGATGCCGCGGCTGTTCCACAGGCTTCGATGACTCAGCGCACCCCACGCCGATATCCACCTGGTTTCGGACCTTCGTCAAGTGTCGTATCTCCATCGTTCTTGCCTACCGCGGCTTCCCTCACTCATCACGATATCACACGTTACGTGTCCATCAAGTTAACAACACCCGAAGATTATCTTACGTGGAAAACTCAAATAACATGTTTTCTTTCGACGCATCAACTACTAGGTATCGTCGGAGGTACCATTCCCGTTCCTTCTTCCACTTATCTTGATAATCTTGGTCAATCTTTGCCTAATTCGCATTTTTACGAGTATATGAGACTTGATCAACAAATCAAATTATGGTTATATGCTTCGATTCTCGTGATGTTATGATGGATGTTCATGAATTACGTACTGCTGTTGAGATTTGGAATAGGTTACAGTCCTATTTCCTACATGCGAGTATGGCTAGGTCTATGGAACTCAAAGGTCGCTTTGGTCACATCAAGAAACCTGAACAACAGTCTATGGAATCGTTTTTACGTGAGATTAAAGTTATTGTTGATTCTTTAGCTGCTATTCAGTGTCCTGTATCTCAATATGATCTGGTTCAGTATACTTTGACTGCTTTGGAAAAGGATCGTGATTACGACCCTCTTGTCACTATTTTGTTGCAATTTCAATCTTCATTGACTTTTGATGATCTTCGCCCCAAATTATTACAACATGAGCAACGTCTTAAGGCTATACGTTCTTATGATGAGGCTCCCACTGCTCATCAAGCTTTGGTTGCGGTTCAATCAGGCTCTTCGGGTTCTCAATCATCTTCCTCGGGTGGTTCGAATCCTAAGGGTCAAGGGGGTGGAAAGAACAAGAATAGGAATAATCGTAACAAAGGTGGTCGTGGCAATGGAGGACAGGGTGGTCGTGGCAATGCAGGCCGAAATAATGGTATGGGTGATTTTCATAATGTTTCATATGTTGATTATTCTTGTGCCAATTATATTGCTAATGGTTTGTCTTCCGCAGGAAGTAATCCTTCTAACGGCATTTTAGCCAACACCCCTTCCTCCGATACTTGTGGTCTTTATTGGTATCCAGGTCACCAAGCAGCCTATTGTCCTCAGCGTTTTAATCATAGCTTTGTGCCTTCTTCTCCTGATGGTGTCACACGTGCCCTAGCTGCACTGTCTGTTGGTGGTGAAACGAATGACTCCGTTTGGTATCCAGATTCTGGAGCCGCATTCCACATGACCTCACAGGATGGTAAGCTATCTAATGCTCTTCCTTACACTGGTTCGAGTTCTATTGTTGTTGGTGATGGCACACAACTTCCATTCATAAACTTGGAAACTTAACTCTGTCATCCCCTAGTCGCCCCCTTCGCCTCACGAAGGTGTGTCATGTTCCCCAACTAAAACATAATTTGTTGTCAGTTCAAAAGTTATGTCAGGATAATTCTTGCATGACGAGTCTTCTATTTGTGTTAAGGACAAGACCACGGGGGCAGTTCTATTGCGGGGAATCAGTAGGAATGGTGTCTACCCTCTTCAGCCTCACATTCTAGAGTCAGAGTCGTCTTCCCGAGTTTGTTCAGAGTCTTTCCGAGTCTGCCCAGAGTCGTCTGTCCCGGCTCTCATTGCAATCAAGGAGTCTGGAGATGTTTGGCGCGCTCGTCTTGGTCATACTTCTGCTAGAGTCTTAGAAAGTTTACGTTCACAAAACTTGATTTCATGTAATTCTAAGTTTCATGACGATTGTGTTCATTGCAAAGTAGGAAAGATACACCGTTTACCTTTTGAGTATGTGACTCATCGGGCTCCCTATCCCTTATATTTGATACATAGTGATCTGTGGCAATCGCCTGTTAAATCGAATCAATTTTTTAGTATTATATGGTTTTTGTTGATGATTATTCGCGTTTTTCATGGCTATATCCACTTAAACTGAAATCTGACGTTTATTCGACCTTCTTAGCTTTTCAGAAACTTGTTGAGAATTTGTTTGACTCAAAAATTAAATTTTTCCAAAGTGATGGTGGACGTGAGTTTGATAACACTCCTTTACTCCAACATTTCTGTGATTCGGGAATTTATTTTCGAAAGTCTTGTGCTCGAACTCAAGCGCAGAATGGTGTTGGAGAAAGGAAACATCGAACCATTATCGACATGGCACGTATTATGCTTATTCAATCTGAGTTTCCAACTCGATATTGGGTTAATGCGTGTTATACTGCTGTTTATACGCTTAATCGTATTCCCAGTTCGGCATATTAGGGTTCATCCCCGTTTGCCAAACTGTTTCATCGTCCCCCTTCCTATGAGTTTTTGAAATGTTTTGGTTGTGCTTGTTTTCCGTTGTTTTTAGATCCTAAAATCAATACGTTACAAGCCAAGTCGATTTCATGCGTGTTTATTGGCTATGCGTCAAATTATCAGGGATATCGATGTTTTGATCCTCTTTCTGGCACAGTTTACACGTCTCGTCATGTCTTATTTAGTGAACGGAATTTCCCTTATCGTACTCTTGTGTCTAGGAAGTCCCTTGTGTCGTCCTCTGAGGAGTTTCTTGACCCATTGGTTTTGCTTCCGAGTTTTGCCCCGTCTAGTGGTCCTTCTCATGGGTTCCTTAGTCCTCCTAGTGTGTCGAGTGTAGAGCCGTTGTTGTGTTCACCCGCGCCCGTGCGCTACGTGCTGCCCAGCCCCCAAGAAACTGCCTGGCCACGTGTTTCGATTGCGCCCGCAGCCTTGGACATGTTGCACAGCAGCCCGCAGCTGCGTCAACCTGCGCTCGCAGCCCTTCGCTGCTCACCACAGCTAGCTGCTGCCTGCCCGCATGCCATGAGCGCGCCCGCAGGCCAGCACGCCTCCATCACTCCCTCGTCCAACATTCCTACGCTCAGTCCACGCGTGGGTGTTGTGTCCATCCCACCTCCTAGCCCATTGCCTCCTAGTCTTGCCTTAGGTGAGTCCTCCTCTTTGTCATCCTCGACTCCCGTCCCCCCTCCCACTCTTCGTCCTCGTAAGTCGTCTAAATGTATCGATCCCACTAATGTTCATACCATGACTACTCGCTTAAAAGACGAAATTATTTCCACTAGGACTTTAATGAATTTAAAAACCGATGTGGTTGAGTTTGAACCGTCTAATTTTAAGCAAGCGTCTAAGGATTCTCGCTGGCAACAAGCCATGCGTGATGAGTATGAAGCATTAATTAAGAATGATACATGGGAACTTGTGCCTCTGAACAACAATAGAAACGCTCTTGGTTGTAAGTGGGTGTATAAGATTAAATATAATTCTGGCGGCACTGTGGAGCGTTTTAAGGCCAGACTTGTTGTTTTGGGTAATCATTAGCAGGCAGGTATTGACTACTTTGAAACCTTTAGTCCTGTAATTAAGCCTACTACTGTTCGCTTAATTCTAACCATTGCTGCTACTTTTAAATGGCCTATTCGTTAACTCGATGTTAAAAATGATTTCCTTCATGGTTTCCTCAATGAGGAAGTCTATATGCGTCAGCCTCCTGGTTTTGAACATCCTTCTCAACCTCATCATGTTTGTCGGTTACGAAAATCCATTTATTGTTTGAAGCAAGATCCTCGAGCTTGGTTCTCTCGTTTCAGCAATTTCGTTCTCTCTATTGGTTTCAAGTGCAGCAGTTGTGACACCTCCATGTTCACTCTCAAAAATAGTGGTCATATTATTATTCTCTTGCTATATGTTGATGATATTGTTCTTACAGGTAGTAGTCCCTCTTTGCTTCAGAAATTTATTAGTGTTCTTTCTGCTCATTTTGCTATGAAGGATTTGGGTGATTTCCATTATTTCTTAGGCATTCAGGTTTCACGTACTCCTCAGGGTTTGATGTTGTCTCAAAACAAATATGTCATTGATCTTCTTCATAAATTTCATCTTCATACTGTCAAACCCGTATGTACTCATGTTGTCTCTCGTGTCACTCTCTCTCTTTTAGATGGTGAACTTCTTGCTGATCCCACAGATTATCGTAGTATGGTTGGTGCATTACAATATTTGACTATGACTCGTCCTGATATTGCCTATGCTGTTAATTCGGTTTCTCAATTTATGCATGCACCTCGTACTACTCACCTTCATGCTGTGAAAAGAATTTTCAGGTATATGCAGGGAACTTCTGATTATGGGCTGTTTCTTCATAGTACTAGCTCCCCTACTGTGACTGTTGCCTACTCTGATGCTGATTGGGGTGAGTGTCCTGACACTCGGCGTTCTACTACTGGTTATGCTGTCTTCCTAGGGAAGAATTTGATCTCCTGGCGCTCTAAGAAGCAACCTACTGTTTCGAAGTCTTCTACTGAAGCTGAGTATCGTGTTGTTGCCTACATTGCGGTCGAAACAATTTGGATTCGTCAATTATTGGCTGATTTAGGGTATTTCATCGACGGCCTACCATTCTATATTGTGACAATGTTTCTACTATGTATCTTACTGTCAATCCTGTTCATTATGATCGTAGTAAGCACATTGTTGTTGATTATAATTTTGTTCGTGAGATGGTTGCTAAAGGTGGACTTCAAGTCAAGCACGTTCCGACACAGTTGCATGTTGCTGATATTTTTACTAAGGGTCTTTCTTCTGAGTTGTTTTGTAAACATCGTTCCAATCTATCCGTGATTCCTGCCCGTAAAGATTGAGGGGGTGTATTAGGGTAATTTGGTAATTAGACTCTTAGTCTTGTAAATACGATTTTTCATACCTCTATATATATATAATAGTGTCAGGCAACCTAAATAGGTTAGTCAATTATTCTCAATACTCGTACAGTAAGTTTGTGGCGTCATATCAATTTGTTCTACTCATACCACACTTTTTGTTTCAGATGTAAATATCAAAGATATTTGGAAAATGATAAATACAGTCGCTAGAGTTGTATACAAGAGTCTAAAAACAGGAAATTTAAATAACTTTTAACATTACTAAGATCGATTCACGTATAATTTTGACATAAATTCCCAACTTAATACATACTTCGAAAGATTGCTTATATCATTATCTAATATTCCTTCCGTCCTAATTTATTTGCTGTATATTGATTTTGGATACTATTTACATTATCATTATGACTGTCATTTTAACTTTATATACTTAAGGAAAACAAACTCATGAAATCTTGTTTGATTCATCTTAATGTGAACTCTTAAATATATTTTTTCGTATTTTTTTCCTAAATCAAATTTACTACTCCGTATATTATTTTTTGAAATGGTATCTTGGAAACTATGAAAAGATAAATGTAAAATAAATTAGGACGGAGGAATTGCATCCCGAAAACTACCACCTTATTGTTGTAAGAGTCCACATTTAACTTGCACAATGAAAGATTTACCGTTTGACACCATGCTCCCCATGCCTCCCACAAGGCCACAACTAGTCACACGTGGCCTCAAGCCTTCAAACACATAGTGCCACGTGACTTCCCAAGGGAAAACGTGTTACTTTTATAGTAAAGACATGCTCCCAAACAAGCTACTTCTTAGTCCTCTATGATATAGGATGTCTGAAAAAAGAAGTGGAGAGCTCAAAAGAATGGAGAAAGAAAGCAAACCAAAGAACAAGGAAGAAGAAATAAGGCAAAGAGAAGATCACAAAGAGAAAGCGAATATTAATGAACATGAGTATCATCAAGCTCCTAACATTCCAGAGATGAAGGCGACGACGACGAACGCTTACGGAGGCGGGATGTACGCCTTGGAGAAGGCAGATGAGAGACCCTCACATCCTCCAGCAAGCCAAACTCAAAGTGCTGATGGCGCTGCTGAGGCTGAATTCCAGCCTAAGCATCAGCCTCCTCCTTCCTCTGGAGATCGTGACATTGATATCACTGGCCAATCTTACATACAGTAGTTGTTTTTTTTTTTTTGTACTAGGTTGAAACTAAAATCTTGTGTTTGATAACGTAACAAGTTACTGAGTTAGCTTTGAAGACTGTTTATGTAAATACTTGGCAATATCAGTATTTCGTGAATTGTTTTCCCAAAGTCTGGTTACACCCTTACAGATTGTCATATATCATTGGAAAAATTGTCTAGAATAATGCAACATTTTGCCCAATTGCAGATAATAATACAACCTAAGGATTATTCTGGAATAATGCAATTTTTATGACTCGTTTATTTTAAACAGGATAAATGACCAGTGATCTAGACATTGGTAATTTTTATTAAAAACTTTAAATTCAAAACAATAAAATTAAAAAAAAACTTAGAAAAAACCTAAACTAAACCCCCCTTACCCCCAGCCCAACCTCCCTCCGCCGGAAACTACTCAGAACCACCCTACCCCTACCCATCGACGAAAATTTCTCTTTTCTTCCGTCTCTAGTCTTGCCGGAACACACGTGGGGTTAGGGGAGGGGAGACGCGAAATCTGGAAGGTAGGAGGGGAGGGGTGGGATTTCGGGGGTGGAGAAGGGTTGGGCGAGGTTGCGATGGTTAGGGGGTTTCGAAGGGGTTGGTAAGGGTGGCTGGGGATTCGAAGGGGTGGGCTAGGGGTTTCAAAGGGATGAGTTGGGGTGGCTGGGGGTGTTCGAAGGGGTGGGCTAGGGGTTCGAAGGGGTGGGTTGGGGTGGTGGTTGGAGGTGGCTGGACATTTCCGCAGGAAGTGGGGTGGTGGTCGGAGCCTTCGGAGGTGGTTGGGCATGGGCATGGGCATGGTGGGGATGACTGGTTTAGGGGTGGAGGTGGGTTTGAGGAGGTTTTTTTTGTTAATTTGTTTATTAGAACCAATGACAAGCCGATACGTGTCCTACTAAACCTATTATTCAGGTTATATCAAGTTTTACCCTATTTAAAATAAATGGGATATAAAGGTTGCATTATTCCATAATAATCTTTAGTTTGCATTATTATCTGCGAATGGACAAAATATTGCATTATTCTATGCAATTTTTCCTATATCATTTACTAATAATACTTTTGTCATCCACAGATCAGGTGATGTCTCAGTCCATACACCACCACTTTCCCACATGAGACTAGGGTCCTAAGTTTATATCAAGAATATAATTAGATGGTTGGATAAAAATTGAAAGGTAAGAATAAATATTAAGGATTCTTATTAATAATGAAAAACAAAAAAAATACCATCAAACATGAAGTTAGATTATTAGAAAAAAAAAAATTGGTGCTTTTGTAATTTTGAAGTCTTATGTTATAGGCTTTCTTGTACAACCTCATCGACCCTTGCATAGGAGGTACATATATTCAATTCTCGGTAATAGGAGATGGGAGAGTAAGTGTCTTGTACCATCCTTGGGCTGGCTTTGAGATAAAGCAGGCCCAAATGTTCCTTGTATCAAATAAAAGTAAATATATATACTTTTCTCATCAAAAAATATAGAATTTTCTACTGGTCAAGATGTCTTTTATAATTCTATAATTTCTCTGTTTTTCTCTGAATAAACAATTTCCTGTTTATCTATGTACAAGAAAAATATATCATGTACTCATGTCAATTATAGTATCACTGTTTTGACTGTAACCCAAGTTTACAAATTTCTTCCAAGGGTGGAGTGTCCCACTTGGCTGCTCTTCCCTTCATCTGCTTAAAGTCCTTCACACATTGTTTCACCTTCAAAGACTGGATTCTTTTCCTGAATTGGGCCAGTCTTTTTCCAACAACTTCATCAAAATTTTCTTCCCAGCCCATTTCCCATTCACTATGACCATCACACAACTCAAGTGTGCCATTTCTCCAAGGAGTCCAACTCCATCCTTTACTCATCCTAATCATCACATCAGCTACACAGGGCCCGACACAAACAGGCGTGCATGGCCTGCACTTTGCGCCACTTAGAGGCCCACGGCTTGATAAGGCCGCAACAGGCACACCAGTTGGGCCGGGTGGGAATGAATACTTCCGGTCTGATACGATGCAAAAGGGTTGGGCCGGATTCTGGAAAGATATATTATGGGTCACAAGTTGGGCTTTGAAAGCAGTCTCTGAGTTCAGCTCAGTATAGTTGAAGTTTTCTAGAGTGGGAATGAGTGACAGACGAGAGAGAGCCACCACGGAGGTGTTGTAATCCCCAACCCCAAGCCGATCATTAAGACCACCGAATGCAGACCCTGGTGGAACCACATATTGACCCGGGATAAAGTTTCCTGAGCCTAGCGGGGCGGACCAATAGCCATCCACACGGGTCCGAACAATCCAGTCATATATAAACCCCTTTTCCCTTTGATAAGCTTCAATCATTGTTAGGCATCCTTCCACCAGGTTGAAATATTGCAATAGTCCCTGAAAGAGTAATCGAGCTACCCATTTAAGGAACAAATATATGCACCATTTTTGGTAATTTACCAACACCATACTTTATCAATAGGAAAGTAATATCAGATCAGCTAATTCATCATATCACACGCAAAGGTTGATTTACTTAATACCCTTAATATGGTAACGATTAGATGAATCTGTTGCAGTTGTACCAAACTTCTACCTATAATTCTTTTGCCCTTTCTTCCAATACATGCTTCAAAAATAGTATTCCTATAGTTATATTTCCTTTGATCCATATTAGTTACCACAATTCGACTTTAGCTTTGTTCACGTGCATTTCTTTGACATTATTTTGTAACTAATAAATAATCAAATTTCAGTATTAAAATAATAATAGCAAAATTTAGATATTGTAGGTGCCTCATCAACTAAAATGAGGCACGTGAAGTATTTATTTTATTTTTGCTTCTTATTGTCTCTTTTCCACCAAATGGAAAACCTTTTTTGCTTTTTTTTATAAGATAGAAAGGCAATATACCTAAATTTCACACTAGTATCCAGATTGGATTTTGTTGATGGTGGGGTGCCTCAACCTTGTAGGCTGTAGCATTTCACGTTGGTCCCCAAACCACAGCCTTATCTTTTTTATCTTGTCCAGGGCAGATTCTCCATCAAAGTTATGCAGTACTTCATCTCCTTTACCTTTTCCCTATGCGGCTCTCTTTCTCATTTTGGGACTGATTCTTGAGAGCTTTATTTTGACATGGGTTAATTTATTTTCTTCTTTTAAGTTTTGTTACGCAATCAATTGAACCATCTCACCAGGATTAAGGTTTTGACATTATTGTTGTTAATCTTGTAAATTAGAGTTGTGTGTATCCTTTTCTTTGATCCGAATTGTTTATCCTAGCACATAAATACAAATTTCAATTTTCACTAAGTATATGTTACTTTATTTTGTAATTTAATTATTCTTAATATGGTAAAGAGAAAGACTCTAAATACACTTCAATCCTTGGTCTAGTATTTCCAAGTCACGCCTTGGAAGTAGGGAGTTAAGTGGTCCCCACTCTGAAGCAGGCAAACTCGAGCTTGCACGACTTAAGGTAAAAACCTTACTAAGGAAATCAACGCTTACTTGATACCCGACTTCATAACATCAATACAACATTATCTACTATTTTTAATGTAGTCAAATAAAAATATGCTCTCTTCACCTTTAAAAAAAATTAATTTTCAGGTTTAGTAAGTTCATATAGGTTTATATAAGTTCGAATAAATTTGAGTACGTACAAAATTATGTTTAGATATTTCTAATAAGTTCCAATAGATTCTAACGTCTTCCATAATAGTCTACTATCTAGGGTAACATTGTTTCACAATGATTTAGGTGTAAGACCATATTAAAAAAGGTTATTTTTTAAGTTAGAAAAGTCATTCAAATTTATTATTTGTATTTTAAGGGCCTCTAAAAAGAGTTACACTTTTAAACATAAACATTTAATAAGATAGTCTTATACGAGATCTTATGTATAGAATAAGCAAGTTCCAATAAATTTATTTGACAAAAAAAAGTTGCAATACGTCTTATAAGGTCATGGCAACTGGTTAAAAATGACGAACCCTACATGTAATAAGGCACAATTTATCAGGATAGTTAGATATTCCTCCAACTCAAATTATGATAAAAGACCTTTAACCAAAGAATCAATTTAGATATGAGACACCGCAGCTTCCGGTATCATGTCAAGTGTCTGACAACACCTTGGACTCAAAATAGTCCAAACAGTGACAGTATTGATGACCATTTGAATCACATGTTCTCCAGAAACATTCGCCATTGGAACCAATAAACAATAATCAATAAAGAATATATTGACTTCTAAATTCAAACCCACCAACTTAGATTTTCTACTTCCATCCAGCTAATTAATTGACTGTTTCTAAGTTTCTAATTTTGTATTAGTTTATGTTCATGTATCATCATTTCTTAGATCCGACTTCTAAAGCTGTCATGAAGCATGCATACAATCATGCTTTCAAGTGAGAGGAAACCCTGGAAGTGTTCATCTAAAGTTAACATGATTGTTATTGCCAAAATAGCTAAAAAATATGAACTTGTACTGTAATCGCTTTCTTCCTAAACAATTATCCCAAAATACTAATATTGACAATTAGGGACCACGAATAGGAAAACAAAGGAGACAGAGAGAGTATTAGTTATCCAATAAATTTTAAGAAAGGGAAAGATGGGTAATTATGGTTTTATGAGAAAAATAGATTGAAAAGAACATCACGAAATATGTGTAAATCATCGCCATAATATAAAGTAATTATAAGCTAAATATGAAAAATGTTGCTATTATCACGAGATTAAGGGAGTAAATATATAGCCCATAACAAGAATTTGTAACACTATGGCTCTCTTGTTAAGTAACTTAATAGTTCTCCAAGAATTTCCACTATATGACGTAACAAAACCTAACCCTTCACAGCCTCGACTTGATACAAATTTATAAGCCACGCCCTTGAAGGTAAAGGGGAGGCGATAGATAAGGGGAATCGCTCTCCTAAAAACGCTTATAAGCAACTAAGATTAAGAGAAGTAGAAACACTACAACTAAGATTAAGAGGAGTAGAAACACTACAACTAAGATTAAGAGGAGTAGAAACACTACAACTAAGATAAGGTATAGGGGAGATGTAGATGAAACACTACAATTATCATCATATGCTCTGGTGTTAATTCCACACCTGTATCTTCCTTGTACAATGCAAATGGGAAAGTAACAATGTAAGAGGGCGTAATATTACATCCTCGCATAAGACGGACATCTGGATTATATTCCGACAAAAAACGATTATCTACATCTCACAGGCTCACACAATGCATATTCAGACCCAAAGTCTAGTTCAAGTTATAATATGAAGATTTCTGAGAAATATCCTCATTGATCTTTCCATTACTTTCTGTGAAAAATCAGAATTTCTAAATTATGTTTTTAAAAAATGTAATTTTTCCATTTTTTCCTCCCACAAACTTATGAAATACATAAATGCTTTCGTGATTAATATAATTTGTTTAACTCAAAGCGCTCCAAATTTTAAGAACACGTATACATTCTGTAAGAACCTTTATTACAAGTATAAGTATAACCTACCTTTTTTTGGGGAAGGGGAAAGTATAACTCTACCTTAAACTACTAATAAAGGCATAATTTGATTGTCATGGTAAAGATTATGCCTTTTTGCTTTTTTCCCTCTTTTCGTGCAAGATCTTATGTTCAAATGTGAACATAGTTCATACCGTTTATTCCGTCAAAATTTTATAACAAAAAACTTTTGTCATAGCTAGGGTCGTCTCAAAGATTTGAGAGGCCCGGTTCAATCTTTTACTTCCTCCGTTTCGCAATACTCGCAACGTTTCTTGTTAGCACACTATCCAATGCAATACTTTGAACTTTAATATCTCGAATTATTGATAAGTAAAAATTATGAAAAGTTGATATTATAAAAGTATGAATTAAGACGAATCAAATAAGACCCCACTAGACTATATTTTTTCTTATACGCTTGTGAAAAATTATAATATAAGTTTGGTAAATGAATAGTAGTTACTATGCTTATGTTGCGAGTATTGCGAAACGGAGGAAGTATTTCATTCATATAATGGACCCCGTGTAAAACATACACGTATATACATTGTACATACTACTAACGAGAGTCTTAGATTACTTTATTTCTTTTATATACTATGTTCTCTAAGGCATAAAACAGCTGAACTAAACTGAACTGAATAGTGATATGTGAGAATAAAACTATTGTCAAGAGCTGAACTACTGAACTGAATTGAACTGGATTGAACTGAAAATAAGCTGGGGAGAACAGGCCCTAACTTATTTGTTGTATATAGTATGTACTACTTTGTTATAAATTTTAGGTTAATTATACTACCTTAATTTTTATATATACTATCTTAATATTTCCATATACCTCTCTACTAATTTGTTTTAGAATTTATATGTATTACCTTATTCATTAACGCCCTGTCCTTTTCATCTGCAAAAAACTGAAGTACATCTAACGTTAATCCCTGACTCAGCACGAATTGAAATTAATTTAAGTTCATTACAGACCAAAAGAAAATATCCTAAATATTTTAGGCATAACTCTTCACTAAATATTTACATGTGGGGCCCTACTATCATTAAATGGTATTTAACCATTTTACCCCATTAGATACATTATTCAATAAATAGTATATATTATCTCTATAACATAAAAAAAATGCAACGATTAGGCTTTTTTACTCATACTTTGTGCCAAATCATTGCATTTTTATGTCATGGAGGTATATTTATAAGAATTAAAAATTGGACATCCCACCTAAGAAGAACCTCTATTTTCGCCCTTGGTTCCACAAAAGTCCCCTGTTAGATACATTAACAGTACAAATTGGGTAGCCCTCCACATTGACAACCTCACCAAATTCCTATTCAGAAGTTAAGTCGAAATGAAGCAAACGTGAATTGACTCGCTAACCACGTTGCTCGTATGATCGTATCACTACATCATTACGATATATTTTAGGCTCTTTTGAGAAACTGATCCAATTCCAATTCAGTTTCTAAACATCCCACTTTCATAAACGTCGAATTTCGACAGTAACGACGCCCCATAATTCAATTACTTCCATATAAAATACTACGCAACCGATCATGCTAAAACACCCATAATTATATACTTCGTATTTCATTGAGACGCTTTTAATGCATAATTTAAAAGTTTATATTATGTTTAAGAAAAAACACATAGAGCAAATGAATACTTCTACTATTCTTGGAATTCCGCTAATAAAGTAGATAAAAATTGCTAGACAAAAACGATAAAAAGATGAATTAATATAAGTTACCTGAATCCCATTAGGCGAGTTAGCAGCAGTGAGTACGCGAACCTGTGACTCGGACTCTCGAATCGGGGCGGGTTTAAAAATCCTAACCGAGTTAACTCGAGGAGCAAACTTCAACAAGGAGAGCTTGTACGAGTTGTCATCGAGTGGGGTATTCAAGAAGAGGTCCGAGTTAGGGAACTCGTTCAAGACTCGGTCTATTATAGAAGGTCCAGTGAGTTCGAACCTCCTTGCTCCACCCACCAAGCACACTGCTATCCTAGACCGAGTCAACTCGTCCTTCCGAGTTAAAACGGGTTGTTTTGTTGGGGAAGCGGAGTTGAAATCCATGGTGGTTTCACCATAAGAAGAGAAGTAAAGAAGGAGGAGGAAAAGGGAAGTGAATAGTAAGAGGAGGAGACGCCAATCAAGATCGTATACCCACTTTGTGAATTCTGTTGATTTTCGAGGGCTCATATTGTTATTATGATTATGATTATGATTATGATTGTGATTGTGATTATGGTTTTGATAGGTTTGTGGGATGTTAATTCTTCCTTCTTCCATGTTCATTAACATGGAGGACATAGAGAGAGAGAGTGTGTTAACAAAAAAAAAGTGTGATTTTGGGGAGTAATGGGTTGGACAGGTAGTGAATTGTTTGTATTATAGACTTATAGTAGTAATGTTTTGTATATAGAGAATTGTGATGATTTTTATTTGAGGGTTATGGCCTTATGGGTAGGTGAACAAGATGAGATGAGAGGAGGTTTGATTTTAGTTTTTTTAAATTTTGGTGAGTTTTTGGGTTATTTGTACTGTTTGAATGATGGGACTCGGAAGTTGGGAAGAGATGTGGAATTGTGGATATCTCATCACTTTATATCTCTAAGGATTAAGATGGATTTTTGGTAATAATGAACATGATGACCAAAACACATTAATACTCGGTCTTTCTTAATTCTAATAGGAATTATTCGAATTTTGATAATATCTTTTTATAATAATTTTACGGATTTAATTAACCTAAAATACTAGTTTATGTTCGAAAAATTATCTTTTATCCTTTTTAGAAATATTATGCTTTATATGGTTGTGTTTCTTTGATTTATATAAGATACACTCGAATGTACCTTTTTTTATGTACGGTATATTTGCCGTTGAATAGACGTGAGTAATTTTATTGGCATTTCCGTATTTACAAGAATTTGATGTATATGGCCATTAAGAAAAAGAATTTGATGTATACAAATGTTCACCACATTCTCGTTATTTATTAGGTGACATAGGTTTAGGGATGTCAGTGGGGCAGATTTTGTGGAGACCCGCCCCAGTTAGGTGGGGATGGGGGAAGGTTTCGCGGGGGATGGGGTGGGGATGGGGATGAAAACCATCCTCGCCATGGGTAATGGGGCGGGTATCCACCCCTGCCCCATCCCCACCCGCCCCGCCCCATCCTCGACCGCCCAGTCTTAGCCCCGCCGTAGGTATTCTCCAAATGCTAAAATCCTAAATGTTATTAGTTGCTTACTGTTTTCATTTGATACTTTTATTTTCCAAAAGCCCAAAGACTAAAATCCAAAATTACTTCTAAACTTTTGTTTTCCCTCTCCCTTAACCCTAATAGATTGGGGCGGGTGCGGGGATTCGCGCGGGGATGGAACGGGGATAGATTTTATCTTATCCCCGTTGGGGCGGAGATTGGGACAAGACTTTCCCCCACCATGGGTGATGGGGCGGGAATGGGGATGAGTTTTTTAGGCGGGGATGGGGATAGAAATGCCAACATCCGCCCCGCCCCGCCCCATTGACATCCCTACATAGGTTACAAAAGGTTAAGAAAATTAAATAACGCCTAATTAAGGACAAGGAGGTTGGGAATTGAAAATAGTGAGGGTTGAGGGTATTACATGGAACTTTGAAAAGGTTGGGGTTACAATATAGAAGTAGGAATTAAAGAAACATAAAGATATAACATTAAAAAAAAAAACCCAAAAAACAACCTTATAAATACAACCTTTTGAGACATAATTATGGCTACTACTTAGGCCTGTTTAGATTTACTGAAAACAACTGAACTGAATTGAACTGAACTGAACTGATTGGAGCTGAACTAAACTAACTGAACTGAACTGATTGGAACTGAACTGAACTGAATTGAATTGAATCGAATTGAATCGAATTAAATTTAATAAATATGTAAACAATAATAATATGAATAATAAATAATAATTATGATGATAGGTAATAATAATGAATAATTATTAATAAATAATAATAATTGTATTTTGGATAGTTTTAAATGATAATTATAAATAAATAATATTAATAATCATAAATAAATAATAATAATAATTAATGATTATGATGATAATTAATAACAATTATTTTATAGTCTTTGTATTAATATATTAATACCTGATGATGCTTATATAATAACAATAATATCTCAGAATTAAATTAATATTACTATTTTAGTAATTAGATTTAATTATATAATATTATTTAGTAATAAAATAATAATTGGGTCGGAGCGTGCAAAATTACATCATAAACCGTTTTGACGTGATTTGATTAGATTATGAGCTGAAAACGCGGGTTTATTTGTGCTTTTAACCTAAACCATGTTCCTCCCTAATGATAATAGTAATAACAATGAATAAAGCTATAATAAACAAAATAATATACAGATAATAAAAAAAAACTTAATAATAATGATATATAAATAACTAATAATAATAATAGTAATAATAATAATATAATAATAATGATAATAATAATAATAATAATAAGAGAAATTAGTAAAATAAATTAGACCAACATAATAATATTTAAGAAAATGGTTATAAAAGAATGGAGCTGAGCCGAACTGAACTGAACTGAAATTAAGCTGAAATGAACAGGCCCTTACATTCTAGCTCAAATTTGGCTATAGAAGTCGATTTTTACGTTCATTTAACCATGTAGATATGACACTATACATATAGAAGCCAAATCTATATATATATTAAAACGCGTAAGCAAGTGTTGCAGCTTGCCACGTGTCACTCCATGTCAGCGTCACCATTGTCCGTGATAATTTGCAATACACAAAATATAAGTAATGGGTTTTGATCATGCGACCTATTAGTTGTAATGTCATAGGCTCAACCACCAAGCTAAATCCCTTTTTGTTGTCATCTTAGGCTCAACCACCAAGCCAAATCCCTTTTTGTTGTCATCTTAGGCTCAACCACCAAGCCAAATCCCTTTTTGTTGTCATCTTGTAATTAAGAATTCCTTTTACCTTGATTAAACTTTGGGAAAAAGTAAAGAGACCTCATTCATTATAATTTTCATGTTCCTTTTAATGTGTTTATTTGATTCTTAAATTATACCATCAAATTTTTAATATTAAAAATAAATAAATCCATGAGAAATATTATTCTAAATCAGTCAATAAAATAAACCCCAAGCATCGTCGAAGGCCACACACTAGTTATATTCCAAAATGACACATATAACTAACATAGGATTTTATTTGGCACTAAAAATGCAATCCAGTAATGGAATATGTGTTAATAATGAACAAGCTTCTTGTTGTAACTCGAAATCCCCGTAAAACCCCTACCACTATACAGATCAGTTAGCACCCAACCCCCCAAACAATTTATAAATACTGACAAATTCCACTAACTCAAACTTCTATGTAATTGGGTCCATTGATGCGAGTCCTTTTCGTAACAAAATTAAATTTATAAATTCTCTAACAAATAGATAGAAAAAGTAAGGTTTTAACCATATAGATTGCATTATTATCTTGAACTACTTATTTTATTATTTACTAACTATTTTATAATTTTCGAACTGAATTCTCCGATTACTGTGGTTGTGTCGTCCTCTGTCCTAGATCTCTCTAAAACCCTTTTCGGGGCATTTGTTTAGAGGGATGAGGATTAGAGGGATTATTAAATAGGAATTAAATGGGGATTTAATTGTTGGGAATTCATTAGATAAATCATCATCTAATGTTTGGTATATCAAGGGAATAGGGATGGCAGACGGGTATAATTTAGTAGGTTTTGCATCCTACTCGCTCCCAATTGGGGCGGGGATTGGTATAAGTTTGGAGGGTGGTAGGTGGGTATGGGTGTAGAAAGGCATACCCGCCACGGGTAGTGGGTAGGTGGTGGGCATGAGGGCTTATCCACCCCCAATATCCAGCCCCCCCCATATCCATCCGCCCAACATCCGCCCCCCAGGTACCACCAGACAACCTTTAAATAATCTTATTCCATTATTTACAGTGGCAGATCTATGGTTAAGTGAATTGGGTCACTTGACCCCACTTGAACTCGTAAAATTGTAAAATTTTCTTTTAAAATTTTGACTTTAAAAAATTATCCTGAAAAATTAACCATTTGACCCCTATAAAATTTGAAAATTACTCTTTGACCTCGCTAAATCATTATTCTGGATCCGCCACTGATTATTAGTCCAAAAATATATTAACACAAGCCTATGCTATAAGTCAATTGGGGCAAGGGGCTCATTGAAGGACGTCAATAGAGAAATTGACACTTCAACCAAGTAGTAGGAAGCGATTTTTCATGGTTTAATTAATAGACAAATAGTGGATAGGCGGTATGGGAGCGTATAAGCTGGTGGTATAACCAGTTGAGTAATGCGGATTGGGATGGGGATGGTTTAGTGACATACCCACGTGGGCAAGTGTGTGTATGATACTTCTACCCGCCATGATTGGTGGGTAGGTAGTGGATATAAGAATTTCAGGTGGTATAGGTATGGGGAAGGGGATCCCTGCACCCGCCCGCCCATTTGTCGTCCCTAAATGGGAATAAAATGGGGATCATGAGTTTTCTAACTAGAGGTGTAACTCCACTAATAAGATATGCCCCCTCCGGGAATTATTTGGGTGGGATTAAGAGGGTTTTAATCCTCGTCTTCATCCCCATAAAAAAATTTATAACTTGTAAACAAACAAGGAAATTGTTTATTTGAGAATTGATAAGCCCTATCCTATTCCCTTATCACTTTAAATATACGCCCCGTGTGTATTTCTACTGTTTTTTATATCCTCTCTGCTTTTTCAAAACCCGTTAAACCTCTTCTATTTTATTTCCAAGGAGTACTTGTTCTGGGCCTTATTCCCGTGGGCCTAGCCCAAATCGGGAATTTCATTTTACTATGTAATTATGATATGGGCTGCAGATATATAACATAGTTTCGACTAGTAAATAGCTGAATTAGCTTTTGCTTCCTTCTAGAAAGTTGTAGGTCCCAATCTCAGCTTATGATTTCACCATGTGATCTCATCTGACTAACAATTTTAGTCACTCTAGACAAATAATTTTGCACAAACTCCTTATCTCCCATTGCCAATTTGAAATTGCGACGTAGAATTTGTAATCGTACCTTTCTAACTCTTTGATCACCCAAAAACTCTTGCTTGAGAATCTCCCATGCTTCATGTGCACTTTCGGCAAATGCTATTGGGAGGAAAATATCATCATCTAATGTTGATTAAATGAAGAACAACGTCTTTGCATCTTTCTTGCGGGTCTCTCTCAATTGTTGATTGGGCACAGCCGGTGCCATGTCAGTTCATCATAACCGCTCTTCACTAAATCCTATAATTCTTGGAATCTTGGGATTTAAACATAGTCTTCATTTTAAGACTCCGTAGAATATTTTAAGATTCCATAGATGATATTTCACCCTTTGGAAGTGGGAATAAAGGTTAGGAGGATGGGTTGGTACCGTTTGCTGTCATTTTTAAAAAATGAGTGTTGATGTTCAGTTTTTGGTGTTCTCACGGGTGGGAAACGTTTACTTGGTGGTCACTAAAAATATAGCCTACGTTTCTCTGTTACTAAACATTTCACCATGTTGTTTTGTTTGTAGTCCAACTAAAACATCAATAGGACATAATCTAGATGAATCTCTGATTAGGGATTGCAATAGGTCTTGAACCCGGCCCATACCCATTTAGACCCGATCTATTATAAGGGTTTGAGTCCAACTTTTCTAGACTGATAAGAACTTTATTGTGCTTATCCATGCTGCATTTTTAGTGTCGATACATATAGATTTAGAGCATTTTAGTCTTGCATTGCATGGTTTTGGTTACTTTGAGCTTAATGATTGCTTCGCTACTCGTTTAGTTGTTTTGGATGATTTTCAGACTAACTAACAGGTATTTGGAGCACTTTGGGTATTTAGAGACCCATGGATGGAAGCTAGAGCTTGGAAGGCATTGAAGCAGCTCTACACGGTCGTGTGGAATTGGCCACGACCGTGTAGATTTTCATTTGGGGAAACAGTTTGCAACTGCCAAGCAAAGAATGTTGAACGTCAGGTCTACACGGTCGTGTCACTTTGGACACGACCGTGTAGTCATTTGGGTACGCAGGCAGTGGGTTTGGTCACTCTGAGAAAGTATTGAGCATCAGGTCTACACGGTCGTGTCACATTGGACACGGCCGTGTAGTGTTTTGAGCACACAAACAGTAGCTATGAAGACTTGTGAAGACTTTGTGAACATTTTGGACGCCAAAGCTACACGGTCGTGTCATTCTGGACACGACCGTGTAGTAGTTTCTACACTTAAGCAGTAACTTTGAAATAGCGCTGAGGAATTTGTGTAACAGGTCTACACGGTCGTGTCGTTTTTGACACGACCGTGTGGACCTGCTTTCGGGCTTTGATCCGTTTTGTCCGTCAAACATTAATGAGTCTATTAATTAGTTGTATTAGCTTAGTTTTCGACATTACCTTATACACTTAGTTTCTAATTACCGATAGCAAATGGGTTAGCCCGATTCACGTGGTTCCTAAGAAATGAGGCATGACTATTGTTGAGAATGAGAAAGGGGAAACTATTTCTACTAGAACTGTGACTGGGTGGAGAGTTTGTATTGATTACAGGAAATTGAATAAATTCACCCGAAAAGATCATTTCCCCCTCCCTTTTATTGACAAATGTTGGAAAGGCTTGCCCGTCATTCACACTTTTGTTTTCTTGATGGTTATTCCGGATTCTTTCAAATTCCGATTCATCCGGATGACCAAGAGAAAACCACCTTCACTTGTCCATATGGGACATTCGCTTATCGAAAGATGGCTTTCGGTTTGTGTAATGCCCCATCTACTTTACAAAGGTGTATGACATCGATTTTTTCCGACATGTTGGAGGACTCTATTGAGGTTTTCATGGATGATTTTAGTGTGTGTGGTTCCTCTTTTGACACATGTCTTGCTAATCTTGAAGTTGTGTTGAAAAGGTGTCAAGAGACGAACCTAGTATTGAATTGGGAAAAGTGTCATTTCATGGTTGAAGATGGTATTGTGCTTGGTCATAAAGTGTCTAGTAAGGGCATTGAGGTAGATCCGGCAAAGGTTTCGGTAATAGAGAAACTCCCGCCACCAAATTCGGTGACGGGAGTTCGTGCTTTTCTTGGACATGCGGCTTTTTACCGGCGTTTCATCAACGATTTCTCTAAAATTTCCAAACCATTGACGAATCTACTTCAAAAGGAAGTTGAATTTCGATTTGATGAGTCTTGCATGGAGGCTTTTCAAACTTTAAAAAGAGCCCTTACTTCTGCTCCTATTGTGCGAGCTCCTAATTGGAGCTTGCCTTTTGAACTAATGTGTGATGCTAGTGACTTTGCAGTGGGAGTTGTACTTGGGCAACGACAGGAAAGAAAGCTCCATGTGATAGCCTATGCAAGTAGGACTTTGGATGACGCACAACGGAACTATGCCACTACGGAAAAGGAGATGTTGGTCGTAGTGTTTGCATTTGATAAGTTCCGTTCGTACTTGACTTGCAATAAGGCTATTGTCTATACGGACCATTCTGCGGTCCGATACTTGATGAGCAAAAAGGATGCAAAGCCAAGGCTCATTAGGTGGGTCCTACTTCTTCAGGAATTTGATTTTGAGATGAAGGAGAAGAAGGGGATGGAAAATTTGGTTGCTGACCATCTCTCTCGCCTCTCCTTTGATGAAAGAGATGTGGATCTTAAGGAGGCCCCCATTAATGATGATTTGAAGGAAGAACACCTCTTTGCTATCATAAATAATGAGGTCCCATGGTTCGCGGACTTTGCGAACTACTTGGCTTGTGGGATTGAACCTCTTGGTCTTACTTCTCAGCAAAGGAAGAGGTTCTTCAAGGAGGTATGTAGATACTATTGGGACGACCCTCTATTGTTCAAGAGATGTGCTGACTCGGTTTTTAGGAGGTGTGTGCCCAATCATGAGATTCATTTTGTTTTGAATCATTGCCATACTTTGGCATGTGGAGGACACGGTGGAGCGGGTAAAACTGTTGCTAAGGCGCTCCAAAGTGGCTTGTTTTGGCCTCACATGCAAAAGGATGCTAGGGGATTTGTCTTGAGTTGTGATAGGTGTCAACGAAGCGGTGGGATCACCAAGAGGAACGAGATGCCGCAACAAAATATTCTTGAGGTCGAGCCCTTTGATGTGTGGGGAGTTGACTTCATGGGACCCTTCGTGCCATCTATGGGGAATATTAATATGGAACAAGGGAAGAGTTTCACTCTATTGATAGAAACTTATATTAAAAAGGAGGTAGAATTCACATTCTTGTAGCGGTGGACTACGTGACCAAGTGGGTTGAAGCGATCGCTTCCCCCACCAATGATCACAAGGTTGTCATGAAGCTCTTGAAGAAGATAATTTTTCCTAGATTTGGGGTGCCTCGTGTGTTGATAAGTGATGGAGGTTCGCACTTTGCCAAGAAGCAATTGGAGGCCCTTTTGAAGAAATATCGGGTCAATCATAAGGTGGGACTTCCATACCATCCCCAAACTCAAGGACAAGTTGAGGTTTCGAATCGTGAGGTGAAGAATATGCTTGAGAGAGTAGTGAACAAGACTAGGAAGGATTGGTCTTTGAAGCTAGATGATACACTTTGGACTCTTCGCACCTCTTTCAAAACCCCTATAGGCACCACCCCCTATCGTCTTGTGTATGGTAAGGGTTGTCACTTGCCCGTTGAACTTGAACATCGGGCTTGGTGGCCAATCAAAGAGCTTAATATGGATCTTACTTTGGCGGGGGAGGCTCGAAAGGAGAAGTTGGTTGAGCTAGAGGAGCTCCGCTTTGATGCTTATGAGAGTTCGCGCTTGTACAAGGAGCGAACAAAAAAGTGGCACGACCAAAGGATACAACAAAGAGAATTTCGGGTTAAGGACAAGGTCTTGTTGTTTAACTCAAGGCTTAAGCTCTTTCCCGAAAAGCTTAAATTAAAGTGGTCGAGGCCATTTGAAGTAGTGAAGACTACCCCCTATAGAGCATATGAGATTGTGGGGGATTAGCGGCCCTTTTTGGTTAACGGCCAACGCTTGAAGCTCTACCACGACAACCATGTCATTAGTTTCGTGGGATGTTTGATACTTGGCTCACCCGAGCACCATCATTGAGAGGTCAGTCCTCTTAGTCAAGCTAATGACTTTAAAAAAGCGCTTCTTGGGAGGCAACCCAAGCATTTCTTTTAGGACTAGGTAGTTTTATTTTATTTTCTTTCATTTTTTTTATTCATTTCTTTTAGGACTAGTTTAGTTTACTGCTTTAAAAAAAAAAAGAGAAAAAAAAATAGAAAAGAAAAACAAAAAAAGGGGGGGGGGAGGCAAAGCAAAATAAAAAATGAACGAAAAAAATGGGAACTGCAGGTCTACACGACCGTGTAGCTCTGCAATTCAATAGTTACTGCCTGGTGAAAAATTGATCAACACGGTCGTGTCCATATCTACACGACCGTGTCGCCCTGATGCTGCGGGTACTAAACACGGGGATAGGGCATGTTCTTCATATTCTTACTCCCATTTTTTCGAACCCTCTCCCTCTCTCACTCAAAAACGCTCCCTTCTCTACTCCAATCTCCCTCATTGCTCACTCACTCACCTCCAATCCACCATTAAAATCACTCATTGCCTCTCAATCCTTCATCACTTACCTCCATTCATCCTTTTCTCCTTCACAAACCAAAATTTCCACAAACCCTAACTTCTCCAATTTGGGGAAAGTTCTTGGTTCGAGGTTTCTTTGTAATTGGAGGAAAATCTTCACTCAACATCATCATCCACCACTACCGACGGTCCATTTGCGGGATTTACTCCCACCTTTAGATCGGTATACACTTTCCTCTCTCGATTTCTTACTTATTGTTTGAGATTTATTAAGATTGATTGTAATTTGTGGTTTGTTGCTAGTTGACATTAGATTTGGTTTGAATTGGGTTGCGTTGTTTGTTCTTTGGTGAGGTTCATCTTATTGTGGGTTGTTGTTGTGACATGTTGTGAGTTGTTGTGGTTTGTTGTGCTCTGTGTGATTGTGTGACCATTTGCTTGACATTTCATTGATGCAATGGCCTCTAGCAGCCGTAGGAATCCGGCAAGGCAAACTAGTACATCAAATCTACGCAACCAATCACCACCGCCACCTCCACCCCCCCTCCATCCTCCACAAATTGACACCCTTGGGATTAACTTCACAAACCCCGACCACCTAAGAGCTTTCATGCGACTTTCTAGGAGGAACATTCGCCCAACCAAGTTTTATGATGCGAACGCCACCGCGGCCTTATGGGTTCAAGGTGACGTTCAACAACTTTTCTATGGGGTTGGGTGGACGAATTGGCTCAACTTACACGCCTACACTTACAAAAACCTCACCTTGGAGTTCCTCTCCACTCTTTCCGTAGAGCGGAAGGAAGCCGAAACCCTCGGACCATGACATTCAACCTCCTTGGCCGGACCTATACCATGAACATAGGGGCGGTGAATGACGCATTTGGGTGGCCGAAGGGTGGGGTCATAGGGCCCAAGAGTGCATGGGTGTCTTCCTACAATGAGCAGTTCTTTTGGCAACAATTGACTGCCCGTTCTCCTTACATCCCTAGCTCGGCCAAGGCCTCCCATGTTGTGACTCCGGGGTTTAGGGTGTCCCATAGGGTGATTAGCACCACCATCTTCGCCAGGGGGGATATCATGTAGTTACCGGACGTGAGCTGTACTTCCTTTACCACATGACTGTAGGAGACACCAGGTTGAACCTCGGGGCTTGGTTGATGGAGCACCTTGAGGATGTAGCCCGGAGGGCGACCGACGACATCTTGGTGGGGGGGATGATTAGAGCCTATGTTGAGCTATGGTTAAGACTCAACGCTCATAGTTCAACATACGCCGCATGTTCACTAACGTAATCAGAACTACTGACGTGTCCTAGGCCTCTAGTCGTAAGACGGATCTGTGCAAACAACTATTAACCACAAGCTATCAATGAAATTGTACACTGACATTAATTACTCAATAAGAACAAACCACATCACAATCACCCTAATCAAGCCCTAGAAATTGAAAGAAAGCTAAATCACAATCATGGTATAAACATGGCTTTCCTATCTAACACCCTAGAAAGAGAACTACTCACTCATAATTGAATTAATAACGATAAAACTAATATGAAACCCTAACAATTGCATCATGAACGATTAAATAAATAAACTAAGCAATCAAAGTAATTAAAGAGATAAAGAGTAGAGAAGAGTACCAATTGACGGAAAGCAGGAACTTTTATTGAAATCGAAATAGGTTTGATCACCTCTAAATTAATCTAAAGTGTTTGAATTAAACTAAGAGCAATGTAGAATAAAACTAGTCTAAAACCGAACTACTCACTCATAATCTAAAGTGATTGCTCTTTCCCGTGGCATTGATTGTGCAGGTTTTCAGCCTGTCCCAGGATCCATTCTGCTTGACCTCAGTTCATTTCAGACTATGGGGTGGATCTCGTCATTGGGCCCGAATGGAGGGTATATCTGGAAGGTCAATCATCACAATTATGTTATCCTTCCGGATCCTTCCAAAATCCCATCTATGATCAGGCAAACTGGATTTTTGAGCCTGACTATGAGTGGCCTCCACGGGGCATAGAGGGTGGTGAGGCCGAGATGGAAGTTGATGGAAGAGGAGAAGAAGGAGAAGAAGCAGGAGAGAGAGCACATGGTGCTCAGGCGCCACAAGGGGCGTTTGTTTCTATGGAGCAGCAGCTAGCTGACCTCCAACAAGGGATGGGCGGTTTACGCATGGACTTTCAGTCCCTCAGGTCAGAGGTCCATTCTCTACAGGAGTCCCAGACCACCACTTAGCAGTACTACCTGTCCTTGCAGGACAGTGTCTCTGCGATGACCTCGGAGTTCCGAGGACTTCGCTCTGATCTGCAGGACTGGGGTAGGCATAGTGGTTGGTACCCCGGTAGCTCTAGCTCCCACCCCCCTCCCGACCAGTGAGTCGGGATTCTTTCCCCCCCTTGCTTATGATCTCATTAGACTTTTCACAGTGAGGACACTGTGTAGTTTAGCTTGGGGGAGGATGTATATATAGTTTACTTTAGTTGCATTTTTAGTATCATGTTCAGGGTGCATGTAGATTATTTCTCTAGCATTGCATGAGCATACAGATTGCATTTAGGACTGGACCCTGCCCTTGATACGCATGTATTCTTTTTGATGACCTGAAAACTAAAATAAAAAAAAGGAAATGCTTTGATAGTCTCTAGTAGGCCAAGGAATTGTCGGGTTGTGGTATGATTGGTCTCCCTCTTGTGCGGCTCGACTGATGTTGGTAGCTTTATCCTTTGTGAGAGCATGTTTTTATAGCCTTATAGACTGACATCTTTTCAGTCTTATCTGCTTGTTGTGTGTTGCTCTTCCTTGATGAATATCCTCTAGAACTTGCATTGATTCTCCTTGAATTCGCTTGACTTGTGTGCATCTTGAATGTGATTGAGGCTTTCTTGTTACTTGAGCTACATTGCCAAAGGCCACCCACACCTATTTATCCTTCTTTGAAGCCCCTGTGAGCCTAAGCCTGTTTTCTTTGTTAACCACATCTTTAGCCTATTACTCATTTCCTTACCTAGGGGATTGTGAAGCTACTTAGATGAGGTAATACTTGTTCATGGGTGTTATGAGAGATGACTTGGTGTTGGTGTTCGGCTTTGTTTTAGCTAGAACTCATGTGTTGTTTGAGTTCGCCTCCTTCCTATACTATTGGAGTTCCCATTTTATCCTTCATCTTTAATCACCACAATCCACAAAAATAAAATAAAATAAAAAAAGGTTTTTGTTTGTTTCGGAGCCGTTTTGGCGGAGCGTACTAAACCCACTACGTACCACACCACCGGGCGGCTCGCCTGAATGCCGAGTCTTTCTCCGCCGCCAAAAAGAAAAAAAAATCCTTGATGCAAAAGAAATTGAGAAATCAAAGAAAAAGGATTGGTGGTGTGTTCAAAATTATGCAATAAGGGAGATTGGGATGCTGTAATTGAAAGAGTGCTTGAAATAGGTTGTGTTGAGTGTCTACAATTGAGTAGGGGTTGGTTTTGTTCTCTTAGAAAGGTGCCGAGTTGGAAGTTTCACTTTCCCCTCTTTAACACCACGATCCCAAATGCTACCACACCCTCACCCTAAGCCTACATTACAACCTTGACTAAGTCCTCTTGATTCTTGATGCAAACTTTGGTCTTTATGCGATGGAGAGTGAGATGATATGCAAGCTTATGGTAGGATATAGTCGATGGAATTGAGCCTTGAGCATTCATTTGACCTATTTAAACACACGAGGGAAGTGCGTACGACTAAAATGAGAGCTACTATCTATATGACTGAGCCAAGCTTGGGGGAGAACTTGTGGTAAGATCGGTTGCTTTTCCTTGTGCCATAAACTTTGAGGCTTGATAGTGTTTTGCATTTGATGTTGGAAACGTTTGAAGGTCTATATTACACATCTTGGCATGCGTATCATTGTTAGGGGGTCATAGAACTCTTTCCTATGTCTATCGTTTGTTCGTTTGAGGACAAGCAATTGGACTAGATTGGGGGAGTTTGATAAGCACTTTATTGTGCTTATCCATGCTGCATTTTTAGTGTCGATACATATAGATTTAGAGAATTTTAGTCTTGCATTGCATGGTTTTGGTTACTTTGAGCTTAATGATTGCTTCGCTACTCGTTTAGTTGTTTTGGATGATTTTCAGACTAACTAACAGGTATTTGGAGCACTTTGGGTATTTAGAGACCCATGGATGGAAGCTAGAGCTTGGAAGGCATTGAAGCAGCTCTACACGGTCGTGTGGAATTGGCCACGACCATGTAGATTTTCATTTAGGGAAACAGTTTGCAACTGCCAAGCAAAGAATTTTGAACGTCAGGTCTACACGGTCGTGTCACTTTGGACACGACCGTGTAGTCATTTGGGTACGCAGGCAGTGGGTTTGGTCACTCTGAGAAAGTATTGAGCATCAGGTCTACACGGTCGTGTCACATTGGACACGACCGTGTAGTGTTTTGAGCACACAAACAGTAGCTATGAAGACTTGTGAAGACTTTGTGAACATTTTGGACGCCAAAGCTACACGGTCGTGAAATTCTGGACACGACCGTGTAGTAGTTTCTACACTTAAGTAGTAACTTTGAAAGAGCGCTGAGGAATTTGTGTAACAGGTCTACACGGTCGTGTCGTTTTTGACACGACCGTGTGGACCTGCTTTCGGGCTTTGATCCGTTTTGTCCGTCAAACATTAATGAGTCTATTAATTAGTTTTATTAGCTTAGTTTTCGACATTACCTTATACACTTAGTTTCTAATTACTCTCTCTTAGCCCTAAACTCTCTCTAAACACTAGTTTACTCCATTGTTTCATCTTTGAAGGTTGAATTCGTTAATTAATTCAAGTAATTTCTCTTCTATCTCTTTCCTTTAATTTTATTGCTTAGTTTATGATGTTGAATTTATTGAATCTTAATTGCTTAGTATCCATGGTTAGTGAGTAGTTCATTATATAGGGTTTGGGCAAAAGTATGAATTAAGGGCTTAATGTAGATTATCTATGCTTTTTATGATTCAATTGTTTGTCTATGCATTGAATGTGGTGTTTTGACACCCTAGGATAGATCTTGATCACGTTTATGCTAGGGCACTTAGGGTCTTTATTGTTCTTAATCGAACTCTAATCCTTTTTGTCATTCCCATGTTTCGACTTGATTTCTAGACCAAGGGATTGGGTAGGAATTAAGGGGATCCTTTAATTAGGGGTTTTCCGAACTTAATGAAGTTATTAATCAATGGACCAAAGACCATTCGAAAGAGGATTTGGTTGGTTGATTAATCGATTACTCTTGAGGACCATTCGAGAGAGGACTCAAGTACATTAGAGGGGAACTTAACCTTGTATTGACTCCGTTGTGAATCACCATAGCATCGATTATCGTTGTCTAGCCCATGTTCATACGAGTAGCCCGAACTCTAGTGTCTTCCTTATCATATTACTCCTCCTATTTGTTTATTAGTCGGTATTCATTAGCTAGTTAATTAGTCGGTAACTTACTCAATCTTAAACCCCCCAAAAACCCTTCACTTAGGTTGTTTTGGATTTAGTGGACTTTAGTCAATCCCGATTTCCTTGTGGTTCGACCCTTGACTTGTCGTTACTACGTTCTTAGTAGTCGCTCGTTAGGTTTATAAATTATGTTTGCTAAGCGGTTCTTAGTGCCTTAACGACACACTAAAAACATCTTATCATAGACCCAATGGGTCTAGGTCCCATAAGGCATGGGTCGGGTTAGGTCCGGATCCAATATGCCAGACGCATTCATATATATTATATATATATATATATATATATATATATATATATTATATAAGAGAAGAGTAGGGGGACACCAAAAATAGAAAAAGAAAAAAATTGAAAATTTATTTATCATTCTTATCTACTTTAACCGCTTCATATCTGGATTCAAAAACAATAAAAAATTGATCCATATTTCCTACCTTCCCACGTTCCCACAAAACAAAAAATTACTCCATATTTCCTACCTTCCCAAGTTCTCACAAAACAAAAAATTGCTCCATTTTTCCTAGCTTCCCACGTTCCCACAATCTCATCCCACTAACAAGTTCCAACCATACTATATTACCTCTAAACATTAATTTACGGATAAAGCACAATTTAGTCTTATACTCAAACTTTCTTTTCACTTTAATCCGTTGTTATTCAGCATCTTACTCAACCATTCACATTTTTGTTCCCAACAGTACGAAAGTGTAATGTCAAAGGAAGATTAATCAGATTCATAGATGATCAATTTTTTAAAGATGGAAAGAATGTGAGGAAGATGTTTTTTGACGACAAAAATATAAGAAGTTAATTAGATTTTGGATGGATGTTTTTTTTTGGGATTGGTAGAATGACAGCGAAATTCTTTACTGAGAACAAGAATATTGCTGGATTTGACAATGTAAGTTTGTAGCTCAATTATTATTATTTATTGATATGTTCTCCTCCATTTGTATGTGTTGTTAGGATTTGTATAGTTAGCTAGAACTGTTTGATTTTATGAATTTCCATGTGCTTGGGTAAGTGCTTAAATTTCATAATATCATTCCATGTGTATTTTGATGATGACAAACACATGTATGTTATTAACATGTTTTGGGTATGTGTCAGTGAAGTAAATCTGTTCGAGCAACAAAGTCATTGGAGTTTTTGACAGTTGGATATTTAAACAAAGTATGAAAATAATTTTAGCATAATTACTTGTTCTCTTAGAGTTAAGAAATGAAGTAATCATGTTAATATTATTTTTCATAAAAATCTGTTTCTTGAAATAAAGATTTTGTATATAAATAAAGATAGTTTTCTAAAACTGATTATGTGATTAGTTTTGGAAAATATTATCTTCTTTTTATGTCAAAGATAAAATGATTTATTCTAAAAAGATTTTATCCTCTAGCAAAATCTCCAATGATACATGAAGATCAGCTTTGGAAAAGATATAAGACGAGTTTGGAAAAGATAGAAGATCAAAGATTATGGCCCGGATTTTTCGGAAGAGATATTTGTCTTCAGTGGCTCTGAGCAAGGCACTGAGCACGGCACTGAGCATGGCACTGAGCTGTTATATAGCTGGAAACAGTTTTAGATCGTAACTTTCCTCATTAGCTTATCAAGAAGCACGATTTTAGAGGACTAAAATCTTTCTGTAATTTTCTTATTATAGAGAGTGTTGGGTTGGTTTGAGTATAAATCTAATTCAATTAGCAACACTTAGGGTTAAGTGTTGGGGGGCACTACTAGGGTTAGTAGTGAGGGAATCAAGTTGTATCAAGAGTTTGGTATTTTGTGATTCAATTAATAAAAGAAAAGGTAGGGTGGACGTAGATCTCAGAGGTGAGATTGAACCACGGTAAAATTGCTTGTCTCGTCTCTTTATTACTGCCTTTCTATTTACTATTCTAGAAATTCTTATCGAATTAACAATATTCATATACGCAACTCAAAAGCTCAGAGAAGGTCTCTGAGATCTCGAAAGAAAGTTCGATAAAATTTAGAAAATACCACACTCAATTCAACCCCCCCTTCTTGAGTGTCTCCTTGTGATCCAACAGTTCCCAACCGTACGAAAGTGTAATGTCAAAGGAAGATTAATCAGATTCATGGATGATCAATTTTTTAAAGATGGAAAGAAGGTGAGGAAGATGTTTTTTGACGACAAAAATATAAGAAGTTAATTAGATTTTGGATTGATGTTTTTTTTTGGGATTGGTAGAATGACAGCGAAATTCTTTGCTGAGAACAAGAATATTGCTGGATTTGACAATGTAAGTTTGTAGCTCAATTATTATTATTTATTGATATGTTTTCCTCCATTTGTATGTGTTGTTAGGATTTGTATAGTTAGCTAGAACTGTTTGATTTTATGAATTTCCATGTGCTTGGGTAAGTGCTTAAATTTCATAATATCATTCGGTTCGAGTCTGAACAAGGTCGAATCGAAGTTTTGAGGACATAATGAGCGGTGAATTTTATAATGCATAGGAAATTTTAATAGAATTAATGGGAATATGGGCAATACTATTCAGGTTGAAGGGCCGTGACCGTTGGACACCAAAAAAAAGAAAAAAGAAAAAAAAAGAAAAAAACGCTCAAAAGAAAAGGAAAAAGGAGAAACAAAAGAAAATATATTAACACACTTATAGAAATAATAACTTTTTTTTGAAATATTTTAAATTTAATAACTGCTTACACATAAATAGCAAAAGAGGAGGGTGGAAAATAAAATAAAAAAAATAAAGAAAATATCACATGTTTAGCCACCGAAAGGGAGAGGGAGGGAAAAGGGGAAAAATTGAAAATCAACTTACGTTCAAAATGTGCCCATAATATTTTAAAATATTTTTTGTTGTGTAAAGATAATAATCTCCCCTCTTCTTTTCCTATTTTGTTGGGAACATTTTGAACGTAAGTTGATTTCTGATTTTTTTTCCTTTTCCCTTCCTCTCCCTTCTGTTGCTAAATATGTGATATTTTATTTATTTTTAAAAATTTTTAACCTCTTCCTTTGCTATCTACGTGGGAGTCGTATTATTTCTAAAAGTGTGTTGATATATTTTCCTTTGTCCCCCTTTCCTTTTCTATTGAGCATGAATAGATACATTATAAAATATATTTATTAATTGGCTAATCGCTTTACTTTTATATTTTTATACCTACGGTTTACCGAAAGTAGTTTTAAATATTATGGGTTCAATTTCTCTCATCAGACAAAAAATAGTGTTGCTAGATATGTTACTCTTTCTACACATGGGTTACGCTTACACATGGGTTGCTAGATGTGTTCGTTGCATTGGCTACGGAAAGTTGGTGCGAAATGGTGGAGAGATGGAGTGAGAGGGACGCAAACATGGTGAAGAAGGGGTGCTTCCTCCTTTGGTGGTTGTGGCATGACAGAAATAAGAAAGGTTTTGAAGGTAAAGAGTTACCCATTAATCTCCTGCTGGACCGAATGCAAAGAAGCTGTGACGAACAAGGAGAGTACGCCAAGCGCATCTACGCACAGCCGGGACAGCACAACGTTAGCAGCCCCTCAATATGGGTTCGCCCGCAAGCAAACTTCATTAAGATTAACGCTGATGCCTCCTTATGTGATGATGGTTGGGTGGGGCTAGGAGTTGTAGCTCGTGATCAAAATGGGTCGGTGCTCTTTGCGGCAACCAGAAGGGCTAAGGCGCGCTGGTCGCCTATAGTGGCAGAGGGGAAGGCTATTCTCTTTGCGGCTCGTCTCGGAAGATTGTATGGGTTGGACAACGTGATTCTGGAAACTGATTGCAAAGAGTTGATTACAAGGCTCGCGAAGGACACTTTTTTTCTCACTGATCTTGATATTATTCTCTCGGATATCTTATCTTTGTGTTGGAATTTTAGCTCTGTAGTTTTTTCTCATGTGAAAAGGGATGGGAATACTGTAGCCCATCACCTAGCAAAGCTTGTGCCGTTTGGGATAGAACAGAGGTGGGAGAATCATTACCCCGCTAATGTGGGTCCGTATATACTCATGGTTTTTTTGTCTAGTTAATGCACTTAGCTTTCCCCTCAAAAAAAAAAAAATGTGTTCGTTGCATTTATCAACCCTACTCTCACTCTCAATGTAGAAGAGGTTTTCCTTAATTATTTTTATTTAACTTTTTTCATTTTCTACTAATTTAAAACCGCTCTAAATTAAACATATAGTGGAGCAATTAATTAGAGTGTGAGATGATTTTTCCATGAAATTTGATACAAAGAAGGAGTATAAGATTATTCAGATTTACATTAGAATATGAAAAGTGTAGTTTATAGATCCCTTCTCAAATTCCAAATGATAGTGGATACAAGTCTAAGTACCAGTGATCATTGGTCACAAATATATTGGGCAAAAGGCTACGGAGAAGAAGTGGCAAGTTAATGTTTTAGATGTAGTCCATAGTTGTTGGCAACACCGCAAACTAAAATTCATGATGTAGTAGTTGATAATTGATGGGATTTTTGTAAAAAATGGAATTGGAAACTAGGGGTTTATTCAATTATCAGCGTTATTTGCACAACAATTGCAAGTTGAGTTCGAATTTTTTAATTCCTCCATCACTTCAACTTTATTTTACTTTTAATCTCTTATAATATTAACTCATTAAGTTATGCAGTTTATGACTCAAATGTGTGTTAAGATCAGCTTCGACCAATTGAGTGACTGACATTAATATTAAGACACATCAAGATACTATTGAACTCCGATGGTAATTATGTCCTTTTGTTTTTCCTTCTACACTTGGTTTTTATTTCTCTTACATTTATTGATAAAATAATATTTTACATATTATTTCGCTAATAATTTAATCTTTTACATATTTTCGCACGCATCGCGTGCATATAAGACTAGTATTCTATAAGTGAAGAGGTGTGGTACACCAAAAATCCATATATTTTTTTAAAATTCCTAATTAAATGGAACAATTTCTCTCTATAGCTAACTTTTTTATTTTAAAAAATACATTTTACATAAATTGTGAAATTTTCCTTTCTACTCTCCATTTTATATGATTTCGCACGCATCGCGTGCATGTAATATTAGTATCTCTATACTATAAGGGAAAAGGGGGGTGGACATAGGGATGTAAGTGGGGCGGGTTTTGTAGAGACCCGCCCCGCACCCGCCCGAGTTAGGTGGGGATGGGGAAAGGTTTCGCGGGGGATGGGGCGGGGATGGGGATGAAAACCATCCCCACCATGGGTAATGGGGCAGGGGTGGATGTTAGTCCATACCCGCCCCATCCCCGCCCGCCCCGTCTGAGCCCCGCCATAGGTAATCTCCAAAGGCCTAAAATCCTAAATGTTATTAGTTGTTTACTGCTTTCATTCAATATTTTTATTTTCCGAAGGCTAAAATCCAAAATTACTTTTAAACTTTTGTTTTCCCTCTCCCTTAACCCTAATAGATTAAGGCGGGGATGGGGTGGGTGCGGGGATTCGCACAGGGATTGGGCGGGTGCGGGGATTCGCGCGGAATGGGGCGGGGATGGATTTTATCTTGTCCCCGTTGGGGTGGGGATGGGGACAAGATTTTCCCCCGCCATGGTTGATGAGGCGGGGATGGGGATGAGTTTTTTAGGCGGGGATGGGGATAGAAATGCCAACATCCGCCCCGTCCCGCCCCATTGCATCCCTAGGTGGACACCAAAAATATAAAAAGAAAAAAATAAAATAATACAAATCAAGGAAGTTTTCAAATCCAATAATTAAGGAATTTTTAAAACTTCAAACTAAAATATTAGAAAATCTACAAAGTAAAAAGAATTTAAAAAAATAGCAATGGTTTTACTTTTTGGAGATCTATAAACAGATATCCACTTTGCTATATTTTTATATACTTTTGATTTTTTTTGTTTTCAAAAGCATGAGTAATTGATTGCTGAGGAATGAGGTGCATTTAATCAAATTTATCATGAACTTGATAAAGTATTAGAATGACTGAGAAAGTGGTAGAGACAGGGCGATGTTGTATTTTTTTTACTCATGAGTGATGATGCTCTAAATGACATCTTCCATTAATCTTTGGTAATTTTTTTTTTGTTTTCAAATCACTATTGCTAATCTATTCTTTAATATTTATTAGCCTTTTTATACATTTATATTGTTTCAGTATTTAAACTCTTTTGAAATTACAATTACACCTTCAAAAAAAATAATAACTAAGGGCCTGTTCTCCTCAACTTATTTTCAGTTCAGCTACAATCAGTTCAGTTCATTTCAGTTCAATCAATTCAGTGCACTTCAATTCACCTCCAATCTATATTTAACATTTTGTTAAATAATATTATTATTGTTGGTCTAATTTATTTTACTAATTACTCTTATTATTATTATTTTATTATATATTATTTTATTTTTTATACTATTATTATTGGGGCGGAGCATTTTTAGGTTGGTGGGGTTTGCGGTTTAACCATATTTTATCTCACTACAAGGTTTCTTATTTGCAATTGTTGTTTTATTTTACCTACTATAGATATTTACTATTACATTATACAAATAAAGTACAACAAGCTAGAAGATATTGAAAAAATTATAAAGTTGTTAATAATATTAATATCTAAGTTACAAAATCATCGTTACTTTAAATACTAAAGAGATTGACAGTTTGTTGTGCAGTTAGGTTTATAAAATTGGAAAAATTGCCTAGAATAATGCAACCTTTGGGCGATTCGCAGATAATAATGCAACCTCTTGATTATTCTGGAATAATGCAACCTTAATACCCCATTTTTTTTTAACAAGACAAATTACCTAAAACCGGTTGACTAGGTAAAACTTTTACTAAGTTGACCACAGCAGTTGCTTTCCCTCCCAAACCCACCCTGTTCATCTTCTTCTCTCTCTGTCTTCGAAAAAAACCCCTTCATTTTGCAAAAAAAACTCCATTGAAGCTTGGATTGCTAGAGAAGAAGGCACGCAATTGGTCCAGTTCGTAGTTGCCTTTTAATCGTCGCCAAAAAGGTAAATCTAAGAGATCTACCCGCTCATATGAGTTCCGTGGGAATTCTTTATAGAAAGAGATCTTTCCCTCGGGAAATAGGCTAGCTTCACTATAAAGGCTCGATTTCCTGCCCCGGGATTTGTTGAATTTTGAAATTCCTCGATTAACACTCGTTTTCTGTTTGTGGTTTGTTTGTGGTGAAATTATCTTGAAATTTGCATGCTTTAGAGTTATTTGTTACTGTGAAAAGTTCAAAGTTCAAATTTTGATGCTTTTTAATCTGTTTCTAGGATGGATAATGTTACTCTTAGAATTTGGCATGGTGGTGGTTTTAAAGCTGTTAAAAATGGTGATATGGTGTATGAAGGTGGTGAAATTAGGACATTTAGTGTAGACCCAGATGAACTTTGTTACTGGTATTTAGTAGAATTAGGTAGGGAATGTGGAGCGTATGCTAAATTTTTTGGAGCTTTTTACTTGGTACCTGGTATGAGTATGTTAACTGGGTTGAAGCATGTGTATGATGATAATGAGGTTTTAGAGATGGCTGCATTAGCAATTAAAAACAGGTCTATTGATGTATTTCTTTGTCACACTGAGAAAGGGTTGCCAAATGTAGTTCCTAGTGATCCACCATTATCACAGGAAGCTAGAACTCCTATTGCCACTGTTTCCCAGAAAAGACTTACCCAAAAACTAACACCAAGGAGGGGACCATCCAAAGGTGAAGTAGGTGTGAGATGTAGCCCTAGGAAGCAAAAAATAAATGAAACCCCCCCACCTATAAATGCTTGTACTGCTGTACCTTTAAATAATACTGCCACATCATCCACTCTTAAAGAATCTTCCACCTCAGCAACAAATGCCAAATCTGAACCATATCCTTTGCAACTGACCCCATCCTTTTCAACCCTAGATTATCACAACCCAAGTACATCAGTCAAGCAAACTACACAGCAGAAAACACAGCCCCTCCCTTCCTTTCACACTCAAGTTGAAACTGCAGACCCCTACTCAGATCTGTCAGGTGATGATACAGATGTGAGTGACCCTTTATATCAGCCACCTAAAGAGAAAGAGGGTGATCAGGAAGTTGGGGATGAAGCTGTTGGTGATGGAGAGGAAGATCAGGGAGGTGGAGAGGATGATCTAGAGTTGGAGAATGAGGTTTTTTTAGAGTTTGGTGAGGAAGCTTATGAGGATGAGGTTTTAAACTCAGATAACAGTGATGAGGAGTACAGGGAAGTTAGGGATAAGGTGAGGAAATGCAACATCAAGCTACATGATATAGTTGAGCAACTTCAAAGAGAGGTTGCAGAGGGTAAGCTATCTTCTGTAAAACAAACAGAAGCAGCTAGGGTTGATATCCCAGGGACTAGTGGGCATGTCAGTGACTATGAGGAGAGTGGAGATGAGCAACTAACTCCCCTGAAAGTGGGGATGAAGGTCAGGGAATTAGGAGAAGACCAAGTGTGATTGTGGGCCCTAACACAGATTTCACAACATTTAGGTGGGTAGTTGGTCAAAGGTTTGCAAATACTAGTGAATTCAAAGTTGCTGTTGCAAAATATGCAATCTTTCAAGGGAGGAATGTGAGTGTTACTCTGAGTAACAAGAATAGACAAAAACAAATAGGAATTAGGTGCATAGAGGGGTGTCCTTTTTATCTTTATGCTGCTTGGGACACAAGAAGGGCCACTTTGGTTGTTAGGACAGTGAAAGAGTTGCACACTTGTTGTAGGAACATGTCTAAGAACAGACAATTGAAAACAAGATGGGTTGCAAATGAATTCTTGGATGTTTTTAAGGCTAGGCCTCATTGGCCGGCTAAAGAGATTAAGGAAACAATTAGAAGAGCATATAGGGTTGTTGTGAAAAGGGATTTTGCTTATAAGGTAAAATATGCTGCACACAAGATGCTACATGGAAGTATGCATGAACATTATAAGAAGGTTTTGCCTTACTTAAAGGCTTTGAAAGATAGCAGCCCTGGGAGTGTGTTCGATGTGGTAACTGATGTGCGCGTACAAGACCAGCCACCTGTTTTCCAGAGACTGTTTACGTGCTTCGAGGGGTTGTCAGTGGGTTGGATGCAGGGCTGTAGGAAAGTCATTTGTGTGGATGCATGTTTCCTGCAAACATTTTTGGGTGGACAATTGTTGTGTGCTGTTGGTAGAGATGGGAATGAGCAGATGTTCCCGATTGCGTGGGCGGTTGCAGAGGGTGAAAACAACATGTCTTGGGGCTGGTTCTTTGTGCATTTGCAGAGTTGCTTGCAACTAGGAGATGGTGATGGAATTGCTATCTTGTCTGATGAGCATCCTGTAAGTTACCTAATTTCTAACTTTATTTGCTTCATTAATTCCTTTACTTTTCACATTATGCATTAATTCCTCTAAATAATTCATGTGCCTAAGTATATGTACAGTAATCCCATTATTATGTGGCTTAATAGGTGTTTTTTATGTGGTTTATTCTTTTTAGGCCATCTTGAATGCTGTTAGTAGAGTTCTACCAAAAGCCGAGCATCGTCATTGTGCGAGGCATATCTATGCATTATGGCATAAATCATTCAAGGGGGATGACTTGAAGCTGGCTTTTTGGAGGTGTGCTAAGTCTTACAACAGCACTGACTTTGAAGATGCTATGTCAAAGCTCAGGGAAATTAGTGAAGAAGCTGCTGAAGGCTTCATTGCATACAACCCTCGGGTATTCTGTAGAGCTTTCTTCGACAGTAGAATGAAGACTGATGCAATAACAAGCAACATGGCCGAGACGTTCAATGGATATATTATCAATGCGAGAACGAAGCACCTGCTGTATATGATGGAGGATATTAGAGCAACCCTAATGCAAAGACTTGTCATGAAGAGGAAAGCAATGGAAAAAACAACATCGGAATTGTGTCCGAGGATTCAAGCAACACTGGAAAAGGAGAAGACCAAAGCTGCAAACTGCGAAGTCATGCCCTCGAGTGACACTTTGTTCAATGTAAGCTATTACTTGGATCAGTTAGTTGTCGATCTCGAGGCTATGACTTGCACATGCAGGAAGTGGGATATGACCGGTGTGCCCTGCTGTCATGCCGTTTCATGCATTTACTTCATCAACAAGGAAGCAGAAGAATTTGTCCACTCTTATTACAAGAGGGATGTGTATCTTCAAGCATATGGAGGTTAGTATGTGTACATTGTTAGTATCTCATTGAGTTTTTACCCTTCGTTTATAATTTACCGACACTAATGATGTAATAACTGTGTAGGGTCAATTCCGCCTTGTGCGGGAGAAAGACATTGGCCAAAAGTGGATTGTGATATAGTTCCTCCCCCAATAAAGATAGGTCCGGGAAGGCCTAGGAAAAATAGGAGGAAGGATCCTGATGAGGACCAAAAAAACCGGGGAAACTAAGTAGGGTCGGAATGGAAATGACATGTACGATATGTCATGTCAAGGGTCATAATAAAAGGAAATGCCCACTCAAGGCTACTTACGTTCCTCCGGAACCGGCACCTAAAAGGCCTAGGGGGAGGCCTAGAAATGATGGCCAACCACCACAACCCAGGACCGATGCAGCATCGACATCTACAGCTCACCATTCTGCCACAGCTCAACCAAGTGTACTAGGCAGAGGTGGAAGGATGATCAGAGGTGGGATTGGGTCAAGGGGTGGAATAGGAAGAGGTGGTGGTGGCAGGGGGAATGTGAGTGGTGGCAGGGGGAATATGAGTGGTGGCAGGGGGAATATGAGTGGTGGCAGGGGAAATGTGAGTGGTGGCAGGGGTAATGTCAGTGGTGGTTCTGGTGGTAGTTCAGGGAGGGGTTCTGGTGGCAGAGCTCCTGTTCAAAGAGGGAGAGGGAGGGGAAGAAATCAACTAATCCGTGGTGTTGGTGTTTTTACACCACTTCATGGATCTAACCAAGTTCAGGTACGAGTCTAATTTAACCGTGCTTTTCTTGTGTATACACTAATGATGAAAAAGGCTAGATGCATATAGCTTAATTCCTTGCTTAATTCGTTACGTTTTTTTTTGTGGTGGCAGCGTACTACAAGGCAAAGAGCAAGCACTGATCAATGCTTCACAATGCCACTAGGCTCGCAGTCAAGCCAACAGTCCAGTGTTGTTCAACCTACTCAATGATGTGTGCCTCTTCTCGATGTGCATGAGTCGGCTTTTTTTGTTGCTATGGTTGCGTAGTGTTGCCGCTCTCGATGTGTAATTTTTTTGTTTTATTAGACTCTTAGAACCTACTGCTGCTGCTGTAATTTGTTGTTGTTATGCTTGTTGTTGCTGCTACTGTATGGGTGCACTACAAGTGCATTTCATCCTGCTACATTTTGGACAAATGATGGTGTATTTTTTTGAAAAATATTACAGGAGCATTATGGTACAAGTTTAATAATCTTGCCTCTATTTGTCAATACCTACTAAGCGTGCATGTCAAATGTTACAAAAAACTTACGATTGCAAAAAATAGGCCATTACATTTCTTAGTTCATTTAAATCCAAACATCAAAAACAACCTTATCATGTCCTACTAATGTTAGCATCTAAGCTTACTAAGCGTTCATTCAAAAAACGATTACATCCCACAAACCATACGACAAACCATTACATATAATCTTGCAAATTAAACAACATCTACCGAAAGTACCAACTAATTAAGGAACATCAAAACCAAAACAGCAAACAAAATCCATGACAAATACAACCCCAATGTCAGATTCTTCTCGTTCCTTGTCGAAAGCATCAATGCAATTTGTGCTCGGTTTAGTTCCAGCTTCATATCTTCAGACTTTTTGGTAATCTCCTTCTTCATCTCCTGGCATTTTTCCTCCAATTTAGCATTCTTCATTTCCAATTTTTTGAATTTGTCATCCCTCAACTTTAGTTCATACTCCATCTCACATATATTTGAATCCTTCTCTAATAATCCAAACCGAAGATCTTCCAATTCACTCTCCCTACAATTTCTCTCGTCAATAAATTTCAGAAAGTCACATTTCTTATCCTGAAAAATCAATTAACAATACACATAAACCCTTTTTTATACCCAATTAATACACTTATAACAAATTAAAAAACGGAAATTTAACTTACCGGCCATAAAGGGCATCCATGGAACTTCCTTCCAGCATTAGGCCCATTCTTCACAGTCCTCACAACGGCAACACCACCACAATTGCAAATTACTTGACCCCTTGAAGTGGATGAAAAATTCGACCCAAAAGAAACTTGTTTTCGGCTACTCATGGAGGGCAACGAATTTTTTGAAACAAAATCTGGAAATAATGCTCAGTTTTTAAAGGCAGGAAGATGAATTATGGAGGAAAAAAATGGAGATGGAGAAGAAAGTAATGGAGATGGAGAAGAAAGAAGGAGGAAGCAAAAAATGGAGATGGAGAAGCTGTACAAAGAAGATATAGCAACGGTAATAACACAGCCAAACATAATTGCTGCCACGTCACCATGTTAACCGGCTAAAAGAGGTCTTTGACCTGTTTGTCTTGTTAAAAAAAAATGGGGTATTAAGGTTGCATTATTCCAGAATAATCAAAAGGTTGCATTATTATCTGCGAATCGCCCAAAGGTTGCATTATTCTAGGCAATTTTTCCTATAAAATTTGTAGATCAACTCAAAATCGCAAACCATGGTTTGGTTAAAAGCACAAATACACCCACGTTTTTAGCCCATAAACCAATTAAATCACGTCAAAATAGTTTATGTTGTCATTTTGTGTTGTCCGACCCCTTTATTATTTTTAATACTAATTATTAGTATATGATTAAATTTAATTATTAAAATAGTAATATTAATCATCATTAAATACTAATATATTAATATAAATAATATAATTTACTTATTATTAAATATTATTATTATTAATTTATCATTATTGATATTATTAATTTATTTATAGCTATCATTTAATAATATCCAAAATATATTATAATTATTCATTAATTATTAATTAGTTTACTTATCATTATTGTTATTTAATATTCATATTATTATTGTTTAAAAATATTATTTATATATTTATTACATTCAATTTAATTTAATTCAATTCAGTTTATTTGAGTTATATTCAGTTCAAGTCTAATCAATTCAGTTCAATTCCGCTAGATTTAGTCGAAGAGAACATGCTCTAAAACTTAACGATTATTTTTAAAACTATAATAGGTATACATTAATCTCTCCCAAATCCTTACATATTACTCTTTTGTATGAGGCACACATCGCTTTTAACAATAACATTAGTAGGCTTATTCTCGTCAATATAAAAGTAGGCTTTGAGTAATGGTTGAAAAATATTTAGAAAGAATAAAGATCTCAATACAAACGACTGTAGTTTTGTATATGACGCACATAGCAAATATATTTATAATCTACGACATTGCTTATGAAAATCTTTATTTAGATTGAATTCTCTTGTATAACCACATGCACTCTTCAGCCCAATCAACTGTTAACACGTATTTAATGGTATAAGAATGCGTTTGATCGAAATTTCCAATAGGGGGTCGCAACACAAATACAAAAGTTTGACTTTCCAATGTTGTTAATTTGTTTTCCATGTCCCTACGCCCTTGTGGCTGCAAAAAAAAGTAAAGGCATAATATGTATCATTAGTATGGAGATAATTTGCTAAAACCCATTGAATAAGTCACTTATCATTAACTAAGACCTGTTGTAATTTTGTTTTCACGTCAGCAGCCGAGTGTTTTAATAAGAATTACGCCTGGTCATTCAATAATGTGACTTTTAAACTCCCACTTTTGTCAACTATGCGAAGATGAAGCATGAATCTGAAAAAACAAAACAAATATGAGTTATTCAAGTGTATATTGTTCTACATATAATTATAACATTTGCGTACAATTTGCTTTTTTTAAACCTTGGAACTGACATCACATTGCTTCTATTGCAACTTTTACATTTTCGAAGTCTGCTTACTAAGTTAAATTTTTCGAGACAACCACTGCGTGCTTCAAATAACACGACAATTTTGAACCTGTTAAACAGCACAAAGCGGTTATTTAATAGTATTAATTGCATTGTTTTTTATTCTTCAATCTCAATTCTTGTAAGGAAAAGGATCTAATATATAGGAAGAGGATCTAGTGAAAACTGTTTTCATCGTAAAAGAGGTACATGTTCAGATAAAGGAAGTACACGTGCTTTCCTTAGTGGCATTTTTATAAATAATGACAACTTTGATGTGAAGACAGACGTATCCCTTTATCTGAACTTGTACCCCTGTAAACCTTATATGTACCCATTTTTTCAAGTTTTCACGGTTTTCAGCAAACTTGTAGTTTTCAGCAGAACATGACTCTCTCTATATATATAGTTCGGTTATGCTAAAAACTTATGTTTTCCTGAAAAATAAAAACTATTAGTCCTGACTTGGAAAAAATAGGTACATATAAGATTTACAAGGGTAAATATCACGATTAAAGGGTATGCGTACTTTTACCATCAAAATTGTGTTGCTAACATCAAAGTTGTGCTGCCAACATCAAAGTTGTGTGTATTTACAAAAATGTCATTAATGAATGCATGCGTACCTCTTTATGCTCCTATGTACCCCATTTGCGTCTTTTTCACGGTGAAAACTGTTTTCACCGTGAGATCTAAGTAAAAGGGGTACATGTTAAGATAAAGGGGTACACGTGCTTTCATTAATGACATTTTTGTAAATACTGACAACTTTGATATGAAAACATGTGTACCCCTTTATCTCAACATGTACCACTATATCTTAACATGTGCCCCTGTAAACCTTATATATACCCGTTTTTTCAAGTTTAACGGTTTTCAACAAACTTGTGGTTTTTAACAGAACTCGACTCTCTCTATATATATATACTTTAAAATTTGCCTTAAATACTAACTTCCTAACACTATAAAGTGTCAATAAGTACTTATTTTTTTTTGGATATTTCCTGAGGTACCCCCGGGGTTAGGGATAATTTCTCGGGTACCTATCTGGTTTTCGAGTAAGCTCAAATGCCACCAGAGTCACTGCCGTTAACTTAAATACCCTTACTACTAACTTTCTGTTAAGTTTTCTTAATTAAATCTAACCTTAATTCAAATTTCCCTAAAAATAATTAAAAAATATAGAAAAAAAATTAAAACCCCCACCCTCCCAGTCTCTCTCCTTTCCCTCCCCTCCCATTGCTCAACCACCATAACCATCATCGTCCCCCCACCCACCCCCTCTCTCTCCTCCCCCCACCCTCCTACTCTGCCACCACCCTAATCACACACCCAAGTCCTGAAATCGCCCCCCTCACCTCCTTGAGTTTTCGCAACCACACAACCCTAAAAATCGACCGGCCTGAAATCACCCTTCTCAACGTACCTGTCTTCCCTTCTCCTCCTTTTCGCCTTGAAATCGTTGAACAGATCGACCCACCCAATCGTTGAAATCGATTTTGGTGGTATTAGGAAGGGAGAAGAGAAAGAGGCGCGAGGGGGGTCGATTTGTGCAGGTGCTTCAACGATTTCATATTTGATGTGCAAGCGCGCGCGTGGGGGGGGTTGATGTAAATTTCAGAGCTTGTTGAAGGGATGTAGAGGAATTCTGAGCTGGTGTCAGAGAGATGGTGGGTGGTGGTGGCGAGTTTGGGAAGGGGGAGAAGTAGGAGGTTGTGTGGGTGGTGAAGGTGGCAGTGCAGTGCAGTGCAGTGCAGGGGGTGGGGGAGGAGAGAGAGTGGGAGGGGTTGGGGGAGGAGTGATAGTGGGAGGGATTGGGGGAGGAGAGGAGTGGGGGTGGGTTTAATATTTTTTTAGTTTTTTTTTAAATTTTAATCAAAATGAAAGTATAATTATGAAAGTTAACGGAAAAGTTAACGGAAATTTAGTAGTAATGGCATTTAAGCTAACGATAGTGACTCTGGTGGCATTTGAGCTAGTTCGAAAACAAAAGGGGTATCCGAGGAATTAGCCCTAACCCCGGGGGTACCTCAGAAAATATCCCTATTTTTTCTTGAATTCTAACTTCCTAATACTCTAAATTATCAAGCAATATTTATATTTTATAATTCTAACTTCATAATACTCTAAATTATCAAGCGATACCCATCAATTTGTCTTTCTTTCATTCAGACTCGTAATGATGTAGCTTGTGAGTACTTATATTATTAAATTTCGTAAAGGCAATGCTTAAACATAGTCGCGTAAAAACCTAAAAATAGGACAAATAACTTATTAGATTGAAAAATGCCATTAATTCCTAAAATTAAGAAGGACCCATAAGCCCGCTAAACGCAATGCGTCTTGGCCTGGGTCTGAAAATTCCAGACCCAAGGGGTCTGGGCCAGGTCCGGTTCTTAAAAATTAATAGGTCTGGGTCTATTGTCTAGGTGAACCTGACCCAGACTCGAACCATTGCCATTCCTAGCTCTGATACCACATATATTGGGGAGAACAAAAAAAGCTACCGTAGAATTTAAAGATAAGTAGAGAAAGAAGCTTATAACATACTTGCTATTGTATCTCTCACATCGGAAAAGACCTTACACCATGCATATAAATAGAAGAAAAAAAAAGTAATTGAAAGAGGAAAACCAAAAGCCTAATTTAGGTGAATTCTTAAACTATCACATAATATTATGCAATAGTAACAACGGTAGGCAGTAACAGTAGTAACGAAACAATCCGGTTTTAACAATAGCTTTGAATTACTTCATTCAATATCTTTCTAGTCTTTTTTGACAATAATGGCCTCCTTATCCCCATTAACAAGATCTTTAATCCTGCGTATTTGATAGAAACCCAAGGCCAAATCATTTAACAACAAAACAACCTTCTCTTCATTATTTCCTCCGTCAACATTCCTCCAAAAAAATAATTTCAAGTAGCAAAATGCAAATCTATAAACATCCACATTTTCTCTAAAGAGCATTTTCTTGCACCATCTGGTAGCCACATATCCTCATGTTCCTTTTGCCACGATACGCGTGTGTGTCTGAACCAACCTTTAAAGTTTCACCAATCCCAAGTCTGAAAGCCGAGCAATATGATCTTGTTAGACATTATATTAGGCAACAAGATAAATATGGATTATTGAAAAGATATTGCTTGCTAGTCTTTAATCTTATCTTGACTCGGTAGGATTGTTTCCTAAATCCAAGATCAGTAGCTTTAGGTCAATGCTTGTATAAGATAAAATGAATTAACCACACAATTGTATATACTACCTCCGTTCAACCGTTTCTTAAAACAGAATTTTCCCAAAGGTTGCAACCTTTCTTTTTATTTCCTTCATTAGTAAACAAAAACCCTATAAATTTACTATTTTACCCTTACTTAACATAATTAACAAAACCTAATATCCTCATTACATACTAATTGAAATCTACACATTTATTAATTACTCCCACCAAAAATCACCCAACACCCCAATTAACCACATTTAATTTTTTTGAAACTAACCCAATTAAACCTCCCCAACCCCTTCATTTCTCGTCACTTTCCAGATTCTTCTCCCTGTTCTTCACTATTCTTCATCTTCTCTCTGGAACCCTAGATCTGCATCTCCATTTTCTTCACTTTCCTCTCCATTTTCTTCACTTCCCTCTCCATTTTCTTCCCAGATTCCATAATCGTCCACTCAAGTTCCTTCTCTTCCTCCTCATTTTTCTCACAAAACCCTCCAAACGAGTCCCAATAAAATGTATTGTCCAGATTTAACCCCTTTGGAAGACGCCTTCTTCGAGACTGAAGATGATTTCGAATCTGAAACTATCTACGAAATCATGGAAAGCTTTAAGAATGACTCTCCTTGGCCAAAAAGGATTTACAAAAACGGAACTGCCCAAAAACTTCTAAGACCTTATGCCTTAAACGCTTTAGGAAGGGTTGTTCACGATTGTGATGATTTTGATGATACGCAAAAGATGAGGGCTGCTCGAGCATTGGCGTTTCTTGTTTCGCGTAATCCAAAAACAAAGGGTAATTTGAAGGATAAGGTTGTTGTGAAGGAAGAGGTTGTTGAAGAGGAACTAGTGTGCCCTAGATCTAGGAAAGAGAAGGTTGTTCAAAAGGAGGTTGTTCAAGATGAGCCCAAAAGGAACATATCTGGGAAGAAAAGAGTTAGCTTTGCGTCCCCCCTTCCTCCTACTACCCCTCAACCTTCCTATTGTGTGTGCACTTGCAGCACAAGAACCACCTTATGGTTCGAAAAACAAAGGGAAGGGGAAGTTGGAGGATCTGTCCACTTCTAGGGTGAAGGAAAGAGGAAAAAAGGGAAAGGAAAAGCGAAGGAAGAAGAAAAAAGGGGGAAAGGAAAGGAGAAGGTGAAGAAGAACATGCATGTTGATGGTTACTTCATGGTTGAGGGTTCTGTTCCTGGTAGGGAGCATGATTTATTTGTCGCGGATGATGAGTTCGACAACTTGAGGCTTTTTAAACTTGTGGAGGATTATGATGACGGGCCTGAGCCCGGACCAGACATTCTAATGAGTCCCTGCACTAGTTCAGAACTTGATCCTGATGATCATTGCTTCCTTTTAATGAGAGGAAATTCTTCTCGTTGAGGTTTTGTATTATATAAACTCCCCTATTTGTTTTGGTGCAATCTGTTTGGTAATGAATCCATGTTCCTATCTGTTGCTATTGTCTTATCATGTTCTTCCTGCCTCTTGTTTATGTTGTGATCAATTCTAATTTGATTCCCCTATGATGTTGTTGTTGTTGGTTGGCTTACATGTTCCTACTGGTATTATCATCAACATTGTTGTTGTTGGTTGAATTACATCATGTAACTGCTGGTGTTGCTGCCTTAAAGGCTTTTTATGTTTACTTATGTGATTATGTTGGTTGGTTGGCTTACATCATGTAACTGCTGGTGCTGCTGCCTCAAAGGCCTTTTATGTTCACTTCTGTGATTATGTTGGTTGGTTAATCATACATGATGTTGTGGCCTTTAAGGATGATTATGTTGGAAACCATTGAGTCCCTTTTTTTAAGAGAATTTGGCTAATGATGTAAAGCATGCTAATGAACACCTAATATTAATGATAGGCAGCACCACTCTTGTTTTCATGATGGATGCAAAGAAATCAAATGATGTTATGATAGCTTAGCACTGCCACTTATAACTAGTATGCACAAAGCTCAACTAATAATAAAAAGCAAATAAAATGAAACCAAAAAATTTCGTTCGTTCATATTCAGTTTTCAGTCCTTCTAAACATGACTGCTTACAAACCTTGTCCTTTTCCCAACTACTCAAGATGTCTACTACTTACAATATCAAAAAAGGGTGAACTTTTAATGTGTTAACCTAGGTTTGTGTAGCAGTCTTGCCATTCACTGTGTATATACCTAAAAACTACATCCTAAGTTTCTTTGACAAAGTGTTTATATACAAAAAAACTACTCCCTCCGTCCCTTATTAGTTGCAACACTTTCCATATATGGTTGTCCCGTATTAGTTGCAACACTTCTATTTTAGGCATGGACCCACAAATATTTTATTATATATCACCCAACTAATATGCCCCACTCATTCATTGATTTATGTGAAAAACATCAAAATATTACTCTACCTACTATATTAACTTCCTAAAAGTACCATATCACTTTCTATTACATCAACTTTTACAATAAATTAATATAACCTACGCCCTACTCTATTAACTTCCTAAAACTATGTGCACAAGTTCCTTTGTAGCAGTTTTCAAAACCTCACTGTTATTCTCCATCTATGAACTCAATACCTTCACCCACATTAATAAACCTTTCATTCAAATATTTCACTGCCTCATCCACTAGTGCTTGATCAACAGGGACACTTTCTGGTAATAACCCAAGCCTTTCTAACCTCCTTTTACCGTGGTGAGGGATCTTGTATTTGTTCCCTCCTTGTACTTTTAGAATCTCCAACATCACATATTGTAGATGCAACCATGTATATTTTAACACTTCAGGATCAAAAAAATCATAAGCATCTTGCACTTTGGTGACCAGGTCTTCTAGGTTCTTAGGAAATGACTTGTATTGTAATGCTTGTATAGCTGGAAAAAAAACCTAAATTTAAAACATTAAGATGTGGACTTTGAGCTGGTTGACATATTAGTTGAATATTGAAACCATTTGTACTGGCAGCAACAATGAAAGATGGATCATTAGGCTGTATATGGGGTCTTGCATTATCTTTCTGGATGTATATATACTTTGATACCCCTGTTGGCCAACATCTCATGATAGATAAAACCATTTTTCATATATGTGTATAATGTTATACATATTAACAAATCTAGCAGGCTCGTTTTTGGTTTGTGGTTCAATGTGTTTCAATACCCAAAGCAACCTATCTATCTTGTCTTTGTCTGTCAGTAATGGATGGTTGGTACTTGTATGAGTCCTCAATTTGCCTTTCTTCACCAGTTTCCAAACTGTGGACTCAGAACATTTCAGTGCTCCTGCAACTGATCTAAGTGTTGTCCTCTTATGTAAAGGCACTGACTGAAGCCATTCCTCTTGAAATTCAATGGGTTTTGTACCAACTCTTCCTTGTTTTTTTAGCCTAACATTTATAACATTGCTTGAACTTCTTTGTTTTTGTGCATCTTTCCATATTCTGTACAATGTAGTTTTATGAATCCCAAATTTGGATGCAATTTGTCTCTTTTTACCCCTTGTTATCTTCCCATTAGCCTCATTTAATAAAATTTCATCAACTATTTGTCTTCTAGTCTCCAAATTTAATTCCACTTTCTTACTTACCTGATTAACATGCTGCTGATGTTCATTTCCTTGCTGCCCTACCTGTTGTTGTTGTTGTTGTTGTTGTTGTTGTACTTCTTCATCTTCTTGTTGCTGTTGATCTTGTTCTTGTTGATGCACCATATTGATGTCGTTGCTCCATTCCTCGTAGCCATACATCAACCATTCAAGACCAAGTTCATCATCATCCTCCATGAAGTTTGGCTGCTATTGAAGAAGTTTTTTGAAGAAACAATAGTGGCCGCCTCTGTTTTTTTGGGTTAGTTTTATGGAGATGTAATTACTCTTAATTAGTGAACAATTAAATTAATTTGCATGTGTGTGTAGTGATTGAACAAATAATTAGCTAACTAGTCTATGAATATTGTATGTTTTTTTTGGAACATTCTCTTTTCATTGCATCTATTTATAGAAGAGTGAGTATGTAAATGTTGGTGAAAAGGTTACAGGATATGAAGTTGGTGCTTTTGGAGAGAAACCAAAAATTTTTGGTTCCTGTTGTGCTTGGGGGAAAAAGTCCTCCAAATTTTGGTGGCAAATTGTGTGGGGAAGCTTCATTCCCCCTTAAATGTCACCCAAAATGAAGTGGTCCCCATATCTCTCTCCTTCTTTTTACTCATTTATGATACCCAATGGTCCTCACTCCTCTTAATTATATACCCAAACATTCACCTAATACCACACTAAAATTTTTGCATTGGTTCCCGTTTTTCAAAGAAAGGTTGCAACTATATAAAAACGGAGGTAGTATATGAATTGCTTAGTTTCAGGCCTATGTTCAAGTTGTTAGTCAGTCTTAATTATATTGTTTCCCTCTTTATAAGCAAGAAATTCCTCGTAATTGGTATAACCCGCCCACATCCACCAAGTAATAGTTACCTTTAGATTTGCCATAAAGAGAATTACTAGGTAAATTTTGCAATTATGGCTCTAGACTATCATTTTTTACTCATAAAGTTTGATTAGATTCATCTCGAGGTACCCTTAAACCATTTTGTATAGAGTGTCTTGCTAAAGACACGTACATCATGGGTCGTCGAACCTTCCCACCCTAAAAGAACATAAATATACTCCACATTGGGTGCACATACACCCAACACATTTATAGCAATCGTACCTTTCCTTGTTCTATATTTTTCCTTTTTTTTCCGAATAAACTCTTACATTAATGGAAGTGTCATCTAAAGCTTTCAAACAATGCTACAAGATTAAAAAAACAAGGATATGACTCATGTGCACACATACATAAGAGAATTCTATTAATACACAAATAAGGGATTATTACCTTAAAAGGTTTCCACCTTTCATCTTCACAAATCACAATCACCCGATATCGCTATGAGCTTGTGAAGTAAATACTCATGCAACTGAGGAAACTTCTTACAAATAAGTAAAATTGTCGATTCACGGTTTCTCCACTTCTTCGAAAGTGGTTTCAATTAATTATATGGTGTATAGTTATTTTTGTAGTAATGCCATTTTTCTTGATCTCTTCCAAAGTGTAGATGAAATTGCCTCTATAACACGTAGGCCTTTTTAGGTACGTTATGTCAATGATATATTGTACTGAGAGCGAATGCACAACAATGCATACCGCTGTTAATACATATAACTTTATTAAGACAATTATTTTCTTTATAGTTACTTTTTGTATATAAATCCCTAGCAAATCGGTCATTCGGTTTGGTTTGGAGTCTGTTCAATCAAAATTAAGTCATTTTAGATTAAAACATACAAGCCTTCAAGTATTATGATTTTTCATGTTTATATTACATCAGGTCATTTCGACTTTTGTTCTATCAATTTCAAGTTTTTATTAGGTCATGAATTTATGTTAATTGTTGACTTCGGTTCTGGTTAATTTAGATTTCGGATAAAAATCGATTTGGGTTAATGTTTCTCATGGATATTTTTGATATCGATTCACTTCGTTTTAGGTTAAGTTTAAGTGCATTTTAATGATTAGATAATTTTGTTGGAAGCGATGATTCTACAATCTTATAGTTTAACAATCCAATCCGACATCAAATTATTAATTTGAGATGTTAAATTATCTTACATATTTTAGCTCCCAATTACTCCCTTTATTTTTTTTATTGAAAAGGGGACGTTTTGCATTTTGTTACCATTCACATTCTACTCTTTAATCATCCTATATATGTTATTTTTATAGATGAGGAAAAACATAGTCATGTAGAACTTGTTTGATTTATCTTAATGTGTATTTTTCTAACATCAACTTTTATAATTTTTATTTATTTATTTATTTATTGTCTCGCACCACGAGATAGTGTTCGATGTTTAGGTTAAATAATTTAAATTTCCAAAACTCGTATTCTCTTTTGTTTTAGATTATGAGATCAACCTAAAACATTTAAATTGTTTATTGTTAGAAAATGAGAATATTAGAATATTAGATGATGAGTGTGAGGGGAGGGTGAAAGAAGCATGGATGATTTTGGGTGGGTGTTCTTTCGAAAACATAATCAAGTTTGTCGGTGCGGAGCTTATTGCGTGGAGCGGGTGGAAGCTTACCAACCTGGGTAGAAAATTAGAAAGCTTGAGAAGGTGTTTGTTATAGCGCAAGCGGTGTCGAGTGAGCAAGAGGCAGACGAGACTATTTTGTTAGTAAAGAAAATTTCAGAACTTTCCGAAAAGAATGAGGCCTATTGGTATCTTAGGTCTAGAGTGGCAGAACTTAAAGATGGAGATAGAAACATGAGCTACTTCCACCTTAAAGCTTTCCAAAGGAAAAGGCAGAACTACATAGCGAGGTTAAAGAACACCGAGGGTGATTGGTGTATGGAGGATGAGGAGTTGGAGCGTATTGTTACGATACGAATTTGTTCACTTCGTGTGATCCCTTAAATGACAATTGTGATGAGGTGCTTGCAGAGGTGAATTGTATGGTGGATGGAGACATGAACAGGATGCTAACGGCATAGTGTAACAAAGAGGAGGTGTTTTTGGCCCTTAATCAAATGCACTCTTGCAAGGCCCCTGGACCAGACGGACTACGTTCCGTTTTTTATCAGCGATTCTGGCATATAGTGGGTGACGAAGTGGTAACCATGGTGTCTAATGCAATCCATATGGGTTTCTTCCCCGATCAGCTGAACAAGACAAATGTGGCTCTTATACCAAAGGTAAAATCCCCTACTGAGATCTCAGAATTAGGCCGATTAGTTTATGTAATGTAACTTATAAACTTGTATCTAAAGTACTTGCTAATCGGCTTAATGTTATCCTCCTTGGGATTGTGTCGGAAAATCAGAGTGCCTTCATTCCGGGCAGGTTAATTACTGATAATGCTTTAGTTGTTCTGGAACCTTTTCATTCTATGAAAATCAAGAGTAAGGCTCGGAAAGGTACGATTGCTCTTAAGCTGGATATGAGCAAAGCGTATGATCGAGTCGAATGGGTGTTTTTAGAGAAGCTCTTAGTCAAGCTGGGGTTTGAGAGGAAGTGGACGAGGTTGGTGATGCAGTGTGTGAGTTTGACGTCTTATTCCTTTGTCATTAACGGACACATGTGCAACAATGTGGTCCCATCTCGGGGGCTTCGGCAAGGTGATCCGCTCTCCCCTATCTTTTTATACTTGTTGCTGATGTCCTTTCTCCTATGTTGAATAAAGCAGTCTCAGGTGGTCTGATTCATGGTGCCAAGGCCAGTATGGGAGGTCCTCTGATTTCTCATCTGTTATTTGTAGACGATAGGTTATTCTTCACTAGAGCTACTAGGCAGGACTGCCATTTTATAGTTGATACTCTCAAGAAATACGAAGCGGCATCCAAGCAAAAGATTAATATCCAAAAGTCAGAAGTCTCTTTCAGTAAGGGTGTATCGTCTAGTCTGAAAACAGAGTTAACAGAAGTATTGGAGATGAAGATGGTAGACAAGCACGAGAAGTATTTGGGGGTCCCTAAGATGGTTGGGCGATCTAAAAAGGCACTTTTCACCTCTATAGTTGATCGAGTTTGGAAACAGTTGCATGGTTGGATAGAAAAGCTCCTATCACGTGTCGGGTGATGTATCATATTTACACATAGTTTTTAGATGCATTTATATTGCATTTAAAACTCTTTTTAGAGCGTTTAGGTGGATAATGACATGAATTATATAAGTTGCGCTCTACTACTCCCTATTTGTGTGTTTCGATGATTTTCAGATTATTTTGATATAAATTGATCATGATTATCAAGGATCTAGCCTATTATTCATTGAGGATGAAAGTAACTTGCACAAGGATCACAACGCATCCGTTTAGGACAATTTTGAGTTGGAATGAAGCAAAAAGTTAGTGAAAGAAGTGCCAAAACTGCCACATGTTCACAATTTTGATCACAACTATTGATAAAAAAGTTGATAATCAAGAAATTCCAATTGTGTTGTAATTTAGACTTCAAGAGCTTTCCAACGATAGATCACACGCTCCAATCGGACTTATGGTTTAGGAGATACAACCTTCGCAAGTTGACCCAGTTTCGCCAGTTTTTCACCCGATCAGGCCCTCTACCCAAAGGCTTCGTTTAAGCCCTTTTTGGGCTTAAATTGTAACCCTTCTCCTATCTAGTTTAGAGTTTAGCATAAATAGTTAGCTTCTTTCATTTTGTGGGACACTTTATTTTCAGCTTTCATTATTTTTAGTTTAGAGCTTATCTTAGATTAAACACATTAGATTAGTTTCAAAGGTGATTGAACCTTGGATTATTTTCAATAAAGGATACTACTTTTCGTCAATTGGTAGTATTCTTCACTCTTAATTATTCTCTTTCATTCTTAATTAATTAGTTTAATTATTTAATTAATTCATGATTCAAAGATTAGGGTTTTATATTAGTTTGGAAAAATTGTCAAGAATAAGTCAACCTTTCTGTTGATCGCTTTTAACAAGTCTACCTTCATTTATTCCAGTAACAAGTAAACCTTGTAGGTAGTTTTCTTTTAACAAGTTTTTTTACCTATGACCTGATAAACCTGTAAACCCACTTCTTAATTCCCCCATTTTCGTTTGACTTTTTGACTTTGAAGAATAACTCTTAACTTTAAATTAAACCCACCCCCACCCCCACCCCTAACCCCCACTCCATAGCTGCCTCCATCAATTAATCTTCTCAAAGAGATCCAGAGTTTCTCACACCACAACCACCGTTGACTATTACCTTACCACCATCGCCTCACCACAACCACTGTCGCATCAACCACCACCACTGCCGCATCCACCACCCCAACCACATTTCCCCACCAACGAATCAAACCCCACCAGCCCTGCATCTACCTACGTGTACATCCCATCACTGTTGTCAACAAACAGTCCACCACAACCACCACCCAGAAGCACTACCCACCACACGCGCAACGCACCTCCCACATTCCCTATCCGCGGCACCACTGTCCACAACCCACCATTCACGAAAACCTTAATTACCACCCACATCACGTGGACCGCAACCTAGATCTAGCCCATCTAGGATACGCCGATGAGGAGAGCTGCCGGAAATCAAAAAATTGATTTAAGAACAATTATCAAGCACTCCTCCATTATCACAACTATGACCACCTGATTTAGAGGTCCTCCTTGATTGAATTCTCACTGACCCAGATCCTCAAAAATTGTTTCAATCAATACCAGTTGTTAAAATCCTTAATTTTGATTGCCCAGATGATTATAATCTTCAAAAAATGATTCTATCAAGATTTTACAATCAAAAAAGCAAAATTGGCGATGGAGCTTCTTATTTCAGGAGCTTCTTATTGTACTCGGTGATGGAGGAGCTTCTTATTGCGAGATTCAAGCTGATTTTGTGAGATTATAATCAAAAAAGACTATAATCACCTGATTTTGATTCAACCATGGAAGGAGAAGAGGGTGAGTCTGGGGAAGGAAAGAAGGGGAGGGAAATATTTTGTTTTTTATTTTATTTTTTAAAATATAAATTTTAAATTTTAATTAAAATGTCCACTTAAAGAGTGACACGTGTAACTTTCGTGTCACTTTAACCTGTTAAGCAGGTTAATAAGAAGTGAGAGCCGGTTTTGACTTGTTAAAATAAAATTACCTACAAGGTTTACTTGTTACTGGAATAAATGAAGGTAGACTTGTTAAAAGCGGTCAACGCAAAGGTTGACTTATTCCTGACAATTTTTCCTATTAGTTTTGTTATTGTTGATTCAATCATGTCTGAGTAGTCTTATTTCTAGGGTTTTAGGAAGGAAAACCATGTTTATACCATAATCTACTTTTGAATTGCTATTAGTTTATAGGTTTTGATTAGATTGATTATGGTGTGATTTGTTCTTGATGAGTAATTAATGTTATTGCGCAATTTCATTGATTGCTTGCGGTTAATAATTGTTTGCACAGATCCGTCTTACTTTTAGAGGCCTAGTACACATCAATAATTCTGATTATGTTAGTGAACATGCGGCATATGTTGAATTATGAGCGTTAAGACTTAACCATAGCTTAACACGTGCTTTAATCTCTTGACTTAGGTATTGATAGTTATTTGACCCATTTGATTGGTATAAGCATGGTGGACCGAACTCATACCCTAGACCTTTAATTCATAGTTTAATTCTCATCTTTATATTGCTTTGTTTAGTCTAATTAGTAGTTCAGCTGGTCCTATCTAATCTTGTCTGAAGTAGCTGTGTAGCTGAATTTTAACTTAGAAAACCCGTCTTTCTGTGGATTCGACCCTGCTTCCCTTGACTACTATTGTTAGAGGACTTAGGATTTATCTTTGATTAGGTGATACGACTTTACTATCACCGGGAAAGAGGTGCTATTGAAATCCATCATTTAAGCTATTCCAACGTACATTATGGGGTATACAAGATCCCATCCCCGACTATTCAGATTATTCACTCCCTCATGGCCTGGTTTTGGTGTGACCATAAAGGAAATGAGCGTAAGATACATTGGAAGAGTTGGGATTCGATGTGTACACCGAAGTGTCTTGGAGGTATGGGGTTTAGAGACCTTAATATTTTCAATGTAGCTCTTTTAGGCCGTCAAGCCTAGAGGATTATCCACGCACCCTCATTTTTGCTAAGACGTGTTTACAAAGCGAAGTATTCCCAAAGTCATTTTTTTTGGAAGCTTCGTTAGGGCATTTGGATAGCTTGCCTTGGAGAGGTATGTGGAGTTCGAGAGCTCTTGTAAAGGAGGGCATGCTTTGGAGGATAGGGCATGGGACGGAGGTGAGAGTGTGGGATGACCCGCGTGGGTTTTGAATGAAGTCTGCATGTTTTTCAAAGGGGAGAGAATAGATGGATTGAATTGGGTGTGCGATTTGACTAACTTCCAGACTCGTGAATGGTGTGTGGAGATGATTGAGCAATGCTTTGAACAAGGAGATGCAAAGGCCATATTGTCTATTTCATTGAGCGAGCGATTGCCAAGTGATATGGTGTATTAGGCATTTTCGAAGGACGATAACTACTCTGTCAAGACAACTTATATGTTGGGAAAGGGTTGTAACTTTGATCTTTTTCATAGGGCATGGGTGGATTTGTGGAGTGATGATATTACCCCTAAGGCTCGCCATTTTTGGTTGCGCGTATGTTCTAACACTTTGCCAGTTCGAGAGGTCCTCAAAGGGAGACATTTGATCGATAAGGCAAACTATCCACTATGCAATGAAGAGACGAAATCGATGTGCCATGCTCTTCTCGAATGCTCTTTTGTTTATGAGGCTTTGGCATTTGAGTGGATGCGAGGAACTGATTGAGGTGGAGAAGTATGAAAATGTGTGTGAATGGTTGGAGTCGTGGGAGAAGATGGAGGATAAAAAGAAGCAGCTCGTGGGTTTCATGGGGTGGAACATTTGGCATCGACGGAACCAAGTAGTGTTTGAAAACAAACATGCTGCCAATGAGGTTGTGGTGGCTCGTGTAACAACGTTGGCCAACGAGTTTGGTGAGTATACTTCCAAAATCTATGGAAAGAAGGTGATACCCAAGAGTTTGAGTAGTAGAATATGGATACCCCTATATCAAGGTGTAATCAAACTAAATATCGATGCCTCGGTGAGCGAAGATGGGTGGATTGGAATGGGTGTTGTGGCTCGAAACCAAGAGGGGACAGTGTTGTTTGCCGCTACAAAGCGTTTGCGTGTGTGGTGGCCTGTTGTGATTGTCGAACGTAGGGCTGTCACCTTTTCTATGGAGCACGCACGAAGGGCTGGCTTGCGTGATGTAGTATTCGAATCAGATTGTGAAGTAATCGTCAACCGTCTCCGCAAGGAATCTGTCTACTTGGATGATTTAGATGAAGCACTAGAGGATGTTCTTAGCAAGAGTTATTATTTTAATTCAATAGTTTGGTCTCATGTAAGAAGGGACGTAATACCGTTGCCCATACTTTAGCTAGAATAATTCCGTTTGGTGTAGAGCAAGATGGGAAAATCAATGTCCCCCTAAAGTTGCTCCTTATGTACTTATGGACAATTTGTCCAACAATTAATGATACCCCAACGGTTTTTCCCTCAAAAAAAGGAGATTTGCACATTATTGCACACATGCACCATTTTAGATTTATTATATTAGGCTAATGGATCATTTAAGTTATATTTGAGTATTGAAGTTGATCTGCATACCACCCATTTTGGGGTTTGAAACTACTTATAGATCAAAATATTCGTAGTTTTGATAAATGTTTGATAAGTACTTTATTGTGCTTTATTGTAGCTGCATTTTTAGTGTCCTTGCATGTAGTTTAGAGCATTTAAGCCTAGGATTGTATGGTTCTTGTCACCTTTGAGTTATGTTGTCGCTTCATTATCTATTTAGTTGTTTTTGGATGATTTTCAGGCTAACTAGCAGGTTTTTGAAGTCATATGATCATTAGAAGACTAGTTGCGGACTGTTGAACTTCAAATAGGCATAACGTTTGATCTATAAATCGGATTAAGGTGATTCTAGCGGGAGGTGTTAGCTCGTTTCTATAGCTTTCCAACGACTGGTCATGAGCCCCATTCCGGTAAGAGACGAGAGAGATATGATCGTTCGAAGTTGAGCTGTTGCTGACCAGTAGGTCACCACGGTCGTGGGGACATGTAGCAAGCAAAACAGACTGTTGAAGATTTGGAACTGATCCTATGAAAGTCAGGGGCCACGGTCGTGGCAAAATCACCACGGTCGTGGTGACCTGACTTCGTCGAGTCAGTCCGTTTGGAGATTAGCTTCTGCCTGGACAACTTTAAGGCACCACGACCGTGGTGACCTGACTTTGGGTGTTGACCCTGTTTTTCCGTATTAGTTTAATGAAGCTTTTAATTAGTTTTGTAGTTAGACACTCGACATTATCTCATACTCTAGTTTTCTAATTACTCTCTCTTAGCCCTAAACTCTCTCTAAACACTAGTTAACTCAATTGTTTAATCTTTGAAGATTGAATTCGTTAATCAATTCAAGTAATTTTTCTTCAATCTCTCTCCTTTAATTTTATTGCTTTGTTTATGGTGTTTAATTTATTGAATCTTAATTGCTTAGAATCCATGGTTAGTGAGTAGTTCCTAATCTAGGGTTTGGATGAAAGCATGAATTAGGGGCTTAATGTAGATGTTCTTGCAATTGCTTTATTCATGTCTAATATGCATTGTTCTTGGTGTTTTGACACCTTAGGGTAGACCTTGATCAAGTTTATGCTAGGTCTTAGATTTCAATTATTCTTAATTGATTGTTGTTGTCTAGTCATTCCCATGAATCAACTTAATTTCTAGACCAAGAGATTGGGTAGAAATTAAGAGGATCCTATTTAGGGGTTTTCCAATCAAATTGAATCCATTAATCAATTGGCTAAAGACCATTCGAGAGAGGATTTAGTCGATTGATTAATTGATTACTCTTGAGGACCATTCGAGAGAGGACTCAAGGATTTTAGAGGGAAACTTAACCTTGCATGTTATTCTCTATAGCTTCGTAGTTGCATTTGTGTCGTGTCTTGCCCGAGTTCATGCGAGTAACCCAAGCTCTAGTGTTTTCTCTATCATATTAATTCTCCTATTTAATTATTAGTCGTAATTCATTAGCTAGTTAATTAGTTGGTAATCTATTCAATCTTAAACCCCCCAAAAACCCTTCACTTAGGTAGTTTTGGACTTAGTGGACTTTAGTCAATCCCGATTTCCTTGTGGTTCGACCCTTGACTTGCCGTTACTACGTTCTTAGTAGGCGCTCGTTAGGTTTATAAATTGTGTTTGCTAAGCGGTTCTTAGTGCCTTAACGACACAATAAAAACCTCTTATCAATGTTTCATTCAAAATATGAGTGTTTAAAAAAATGAGTGTCATTTTCACTCAAAATGAGTAAAGATTACATTAGGTTGCGCCAAACCAAGTTAAAACCATGTCATAGGCCAGGTGCGAGCCCACATACCAATCAACCCATGGCTAGCCTGTTCAACATTGTATCGTTTCTCAATGTAAAATGACGTGACTAATAATATTTTCGACTTCAGTAGATAAAGTTACACATATGTCAAATAAGTAAAATAACTTTTTATGCTATAAAATAACTTGAAGTATTAAAATTATAATTGTCTTGTCAATCCATGCCTGACAAACGGCCCAAGATAACGGATAAAAATCCAATTATTTCAATTACATCAAAATGGATCTTGCAAATTGGTGAGGTTTGGGCATAACCACATCTTTGAAACTAACTGAGGGAGAAACGCATAGGAAAAGGGGTGTAACTGAGTTGAGCTGACTCGTAGAACTTTTGAGATCAGCTCGGTCAAAGCTCGACTCGAATTCTGTCAATTTTGAACCTGAGCCGAGTCGTACCTACCTTAGACATTTGATCCCGAGCTTGAGCTTAGCAAGGCGACTCATTCAAGCTCGACACAACTCAACTCTTCTTTTTAACAAAAGTTGTTATTCCTAAATTTTGAACTTTAACTAGAAGCTTACCCAGTTCCTATCTGACAGACAGGGGATGGACATATATCAACGTATTTGGAAAAAACTTATAGATTGTAGAAAGTAGTATATTTATAGATTCGCGTAGTATATTTAATAAATAAAGTAGTATATCCATATAAAGCTAAAGGTAGTATTTTTTTTTGAATAAAGTAGTATATTTAAGAATTTAACAAAACTTAATAAAAAAAAGTAGTATATTCCTATGTTCACATTTATCAGATAGGAACTGTGACTTTCTCCTTTAACTAGTTAGTTATATTAATTTAAGTTGTTTCTCTTCTTAATATTCCCGGTTATTGAATGTTAAGTTAGTTGTATTAAATTTATTTATGTTGAACTATTGAGTATTTTTCTTTGTTTGCTAGAGCATTAACGAATATGTAACAAAAATACTAGAGCCGAGCTCAAACTCCAAATTTTATAATTGAGTCGAGCTCGAACCTTAACTTGGCGAGCTTGTCGAGCTTTAAACCGAGTTCGAGCTTGATATATATGTCAATGAGCTAAGCCGAGCTTTAACTGTAGGACTCGTTTACAGTTTACACCCCTTGATCTAGGGAATTTATTAGTTAAGCTAGTACTCTATCGCGTATGGCCTATAGCAGAAAGTGAAATTGGAAATTGAGCTTTGATCTTCCACGCAAAAAAAAACTCGATTGGAATCCACAAATGCAGGGTGCATCTACCGGCATTGGTTATGGTTTAAAATATCAGGTAAACTTCAACCCTAATCTGAAATCAAATTTCCCAATAATCTGCTCTAAATTCACCTCTTTGATTAATCCATTATCGAATCATGTAAACAAACAGGCAAGGTGCATTGCCGATGTTAAGGCGGACACAGATCATACCAGCTTCATCGCTGGTACTCTCTGTCTCAAAGAAGAAAATGAGGTCAATCACGAACTTATTTCATGTTTTACCTAATTGCTGTTGTTGCTGTTGTTGTTGTTGTTGTTGTTGCTGTAAGAATTCTGAAATTATGGGGGAAATTTGTGGATTAGGTGCATTTGATTCGGCTTTCTAATGGTGGAACTGAGCTGGTATGTGAAGGCTTGTTCTCTCACCCTAATGAGATCTGGGACCTTGCTTCTTGCCCTTTTGATCAGCGCATCTTTTCCACCGTCTTTTTCAATGGTAATCACTTCAAAATAGAATTGTGGAATGTTATGTAGTTCATCTGATCTTGATTATATTGTCCAAGTTGATGTCTCTGTGCGCGTCGTGTTGATGATATTGGAATGTTATGTAGGATCTACATTATCACTCTTTGGTTATTGTGTAATTTCTGTAGAGCTATTAAGCTGTAGCTTTAGTGGGGTGAGTGAGGACAGCGAAAAGGAAAACTATTAAATTCGGAGTGAAGTCCTTTAAATCATGGTGGACAGATTGAGAGGGAAGAAAAAGTAGATAAAAATCTGTATTCCTTTCTAATTACCAATACTTGTGCAGATCTATGATGATTCCAATTAGGCCATGCTTGGAACGAGGGAAGTTATTAAGGGGTAGTAGGGTGGTGCTTGAAGAAAACAAGGATCTAAGTTAATGTTACTCCTGCTGCTACTGGATTATTTTTGAATTTTCAGGAAGCTTTACCCCCAAAATAGTGCTGAAAAACATTTTCTAGGCTAAAGATGTAATTTTTAGGGATTTCCTAATGGTGTTTGTCTCTGTAGAACATTTAGTTTTGATAGGCACAAGGAACATTGAATTGCAAAGATCCTCAAAAACAAGGGCATGAGTGAGCTGGATGCACAAAGTTCTTGCTGGAATGCTTATACATCATTAGCAACATAACTTTTAACCGATAACCTCAGGATTGTTACGACAAAGTAGGGCTTTTTCTACGTTACTTAAATGAATTATGCTACCTTGAATCCAAAGGATCGTGCCTTCAGGTGCATTGAGGTGCACAATTAAAAACTAAGATATAAATCTAGTAATTATTTTTCCGTCTTATCTATCTTTTAAAAGAATAATTCTCGTTATAATGCAAATTCTTCATATCAAGAGTGGGATGCTTCTAAGGTAACACATGTATGTTTGAATAAGGGGCAATCTGATATTGATGACACGTCCTGTTTATTGGAGCATTTGTTTGATGCTAACCCATCATTGACTAGACTTTACAACAAATAACTCTCTCAATTCTGTATAATCTATTCATGGATACATACTTTATTACCTGAACTTTATTGCTTACCCACCATTAGCAACGTTTTTCTTGTAAACCGTCATCTGTTGCTTTCAATAAGGTTAATCCGTCTATTGTATATATTATCTACACGTATTCATTACCAGCACTGTTGTGTGTATCTACCATTAGCTAATTTTTCGTTGTATCCAAACTTCTATTTATTGCTTATTGTTTCCACCATTTTGTAAAGGTGAATCATATGGAGCAGCCATATGGCAGATTCCTGAATTGTATGGCCAATTAAATTCACCTCAGCTGGAAAGAATTGCAGCTCTTGATGCTCATAGTGGTAAAATTAAAAGGTGAGCTGTCTAACTTACAGTTTTAGATCGTTCCATAAGATTGGTGATTTCTTCAACCCCAAATGAGAATAGGTTCATGATTCTGGGTGTGTCATTAACAGCAGCGCTAACTGCTATATGCCAATTTGAAAGATCTAATATCAAATTGTAGAAAAGGGTTGAAATAAGAATTTTAGGGGTTGAGAAGTATTGTGAACTATGTTAGTCAAATAAACTTTATCATGTTCACGCACTATATATGAACATACAAGATAAAGTGGAAGCACTAAATGGATCAAAGATGACCTACAACCATTGCTAATTCTATTGTCTCCTTCTTCTCTTCCTTATCTAGTGTACCCAATCATAGTTTCCGAATTCCGGTGCCAAATCCTCACTCTCACTTTTTAGATGGTGTTTCAGAATTTGAGAGTAGATTCGATGACCTTTTTCAGAAAAAATTCACCTATTTATATAGGGTCTTGGCGTCTTGCCATCAAAGATCCCTATTAAGTGGTCTTCGTACACGAATGGCGATAAAATGCCCTTAGAACAAGAATAAATCTTCCATGTATCACGACATACTTAGTCTTTCATCACTCATACTACTTAATGAATAAACCTTATGTGTATTCTAGGCCAAACATAATGACATTTCTCAATAAAATAACAATGTACGTACATACAATCAAATGGGAAATGTCTAATTGAATGAAAGGTTTCAATGCAACATAAACATATGTTTACATGATAAAGTAAGTCCCATCCTCTCTATATGATCTTTAAACACTTCAATTTGCACCCCTTTGGCCAAGTGCTATGTGTTTTATGATCACTTTCTTTTCCTGTCTTGGCTTAGAATTTTATGCCGACGTGTTTACTGCCTTCCACTCTTGTTATTCTTAGCCATTAAAATTGTCACAACTCATTCTTAAGGTCGATAGATGAAGTCGACGACTCGTAGCCCTTTCAGCTATACACCATGTAAGGTAGCCTCAAAATAAGAAATGAACTCAGCCTCCATAATTGAAGTAGCATCAAACTCTGTTCACACTCCTCCAAGAAACGTCACATATCCTACATATCCTGTGGTGGATTTTCGTGAGATAATCCAGCCACCACCGTAGTGTAGTCGGAGTCGGAATAACCAACCACTTCAAGATTATGAGTCCGTCTATACTTAAGCATCTAATCCTTAGTACCCTCAAGATATCCAAAACTTTCTTTGGAGCCTTCCATGTCTAGTGTAAACATGAGAATACATAATGTTGTTGAAGCATAAGGAACATTTTTTATTTGTTCCCTCTCATTCGTAGGAACTGGTCAAAACTGAACCGATCATCGTGAGCTGTTTTTTTTTTCATATGAAATATATGAAGTACCTTGTTGATATAGTTCTCCTAGGACAAACCAAATGCTTCGAGGTCTATCTATATTGATCTTTAATGACAATGACATAAGATGCCTCACCCATATATTTCATTTCAAAGTTAATTCAAGGAAATTGTTTCACCTCACATAACAACCCTTATTATTGGTTGCTACCAGTATATCGTCCATGTACAAACAAGGAAAAAAAACTTACTCTCACGATTTGTGTATGCATTGATCCATGGTATTTCTTGAAAACCGAATGAAGTTATCACTTGATAGAACTTCATATACCATTAGCTAGAAGCGTGTTTCAATCCGTATATGGATTTATTTAGCTTACAAACGAAAATGCTCACCCTTACTAGATTAGAATCCTTAGGTTGTTTCATGTAAACCTTTTCTTCTAAATCACTTGAAAAATGTCGTTTTTACATCCATTTGATGTAAATCATAGTCAAAATGAGCTACTAATACCATAATCACTCGAATCTTCAGTAGTGGAGAGAAAGTCCTGGACTATTCGATTCCTTCTCTTTGGGTGAATCCTTTGGCAACGAGTGTAGCTTTATGTCTATAACCCTTAGATTTCTCGACATATCCAATAAAATGCCCATTAATAGTCCTGTGGTCAAGTTCCTTTTCTTGTGGGTTGTAGACTCTGACTTGCATCGCCAAAGGTGCATATAGCACAAACTCGGTTTCCTTTCTTTGAATAACTTAAAAGGCGTCTTAGGACAACCTTGTAACGAACCTGGTATATATATATATATACACCGCTATCAATCCACAAAAATGGTGGTAGTTTCTAGCATTACTCTACAAACTTCTAACCATGTCCATTAAAGTCCTATTTCTTATGGAGAACCGGACATAGTAAATTGCGCAACAATCCCATTTTCTTGTTTTCTTTTTCAATTGGATCACATGATTGTCCATTCTTGGTATATTCATCCTAGTACTCTTCACTGCTATGTGATCTTACGATCTTAATGTGCTTTACACATTGTGCTCCTTGAATAATTTAAAGGCATCTAAAGCTTCGTCTTTGGAACGAAGTAAGTAAAAATACATATAACAGCGTGCTCCTTGAACAATTTAAAGACATCTAAAGCTTCGTCTCTGCAATGAAATAAGTAAAGATACATTTACAGCCAACAATCATCAATAAGAGTGACAAAGTGTTTAGGATCTTTATCGTTCATGTCCGGACAATAAATATCCGTATGTATGATATCTGTTAGGTCGAAGCTCCTCTTAGCACCCTTTTTGGATTTGTTAGTTGCTTACCCTCAATGCAACTAACATAGTTCTCAAAATCGGCAACGTCTAGAGTATAAATACCCTTTCCTACCCTTTCCTTTACCAATCTCTGGAATCTTTCAATTTAAGACGACATAAACCAACAAAATACTATAACTAATAATTATAGAATCTTTATTTAAACTAGAACCAATTTGAAAAATTGATGGAATTTCCATAAGGTAGAAATTTTGAAACTGAAATCAAATTTCTAGAGAAACTTGGAAGATAAAATGTTCTCTTTCACTGTATAGTCAAACCACCACTTAAAATTAAGGTCCATATCCCACCAAGCTCTACATGAGTAAATGTGATACTCACTCTCCATTGGTTTCCTTAGGTTTTTCATACCCTGCAAGGTATTCGAAAGATAGATTCTAGGACAATCCACCATGTATTATGATTACCGTTAATCATATTGGATCATAACAAACAAACACAAGAAAAGTACCTTTCTTCTAAGGCGCCTTGAACTTCACATATTCTTTCTTCATGTCTCCTTTCTTCTTGTGAAAGAAACACGAAGACTCCTTCTTAATGAATTGATTTGCTGGAATCTTCCCCTTATTCTTAGTGTGATCCTTTTTCTTCTTTGCACGCGTAGGAAAGTTTACCTTCTCACCTTCCCTCGTCATCAATCTTTCCTCCTCGTGAACGCAAATGGTCATAAGCACATTAAATGACCATATATCTTTATGTGCGTGGTAAGAAACATAAAACAACCTTATTAATGAGGAAGAGTGCACAAAATGTGATGCACAAGGAAAGTGTCATATATAGGGTAACTTCCAAATTCTGAAGTTGAGCAGCTATATGCGTATGATAGATCACACACTCCATTAATCTCAGTGAGCTTTATGGATGAATCTGCATAATTAAGGTGCTAGCAAGTTCATCGATGGCCTTCAGAAGTTTTTTTATTTCGGTATGGTGGTTGGTCTTTATGAACATAACAGATAGACCTCTCCCACTTATCATTTTCATTTGGAGTTCTATCTAAGTGATGCCACATTGTTTGTCTTTTTTAATAGCATAGTCAATGTCCATCTATTCCAACTGTTGTAGCACTCTTTTCTTGCACACCTTATTTTTATCACCCTTTAGTTCTAGAATGTCACATTTGATATCAAAACTACTACAAGAATAAAATACGGATATAGATATCATGCTTATTATCAAAATTGAGACTTTCAACATTAATTATGTTTTACCAATGTCAATCATGTGAGATATGAATTTAGTGACATAAAACTTAAAGTTCTACTTAATTAGATTTATAATGACCATACTGGGAATCTATTAAATTGTATCAATTTAATTCGTGTAAGACGCTTAAGAATCAAAATTTAATACTTTACCTAATCAACTGTTCAAATACAATAAAATCCTCATGGGGAAGTATAATAAATACAACAAATTCTACTTTCTACATGTGATTTCGATATAAAATTATAATAATTAGAAGCACCGAGGCTATTCCGTAACAGATATATTTTTTAATCACTCAACTATCAATAATTTTATAAGTTTTGTATTTGACCAAAAAAACTAAATCAATCTAAGTCTAAAAAACAAATTTTAGACAACATAATTTCATATCCGTTTTTTATTAGTTGTACTCGAAGACCTTACCAACGCATAACTTTAAACACTTTTATCTACAAGTGTGTATACGAAGATATTATAAAAATTTAATTTATGGAAACTACATATTGAGGCGAATCTAACAAGACCCCACTTGACTATTTTTTACTAATGTCAAAAGATTAGGAGGAGGTCAAAGTGGAGAATATGAGTAGTGTTAAAAAGCAATGTGGTACAACTTGAAAAAACGACGGAGGTAGTATAAGGTAAATAGGCAACAATTTGTCATCATATGGAGCATACAATATGAAGAAGGCATTGAGGCCAATTCGATCCTGCATAATAAAATTTAGTTGTAGTCATTAAGGACGTAACTTACAGACTTGTAGGGATGGAAGAAGGGTAAAATTGGTGGGTTTCACACCGCACCCGCCCCACTTGGGCCGGGGATGAGTGTAGGTTTGGTGATCTGGTGGGTGATGTGGGTATAAAAATCCATACCTCTCATGGGTAGTTGGTAGGTGGAAGATATGAGGTCATACTCAGCCCCGCATCCCCCCCGCTCAATACCCACTTGACGACCTCTTAACAATCTTATTCTACTATGAGTCTAAGAATATATTAACCTAAGCCTATAATTTTATTAGTCTATTATAATGGAGAAGCTGCTGCCTGCTGCTTTCAACCAAGTAGTACTAAGTGATTTTTCATGGTTTGATTTATAGAATTCATTGTTTGAAAGATATTGAACACACGGGTATAGGTGGATGAGGCGGTATGGACGGGTATGAGTGGATCACGGGTGGGTATACTCAGTTGGGTGGTTGGGATGGGTATAGAGACATATCCACGTAGTGTGGGTGTGAGAATTTTAATGGGTATGGGTATGGGAGGAGGAGTCCTCGCACACCTGCCCATTTTGCCATCCCTAAATTATTATTAACTTACGCTCAAGTTGCAAAAAGCCAAGTAGCCAAGCCCAAATGAAACTTTTACGCTTATCCGCTGATATCCCTGTCAAGAAACCTAATTACTATAAACAAAAGACAAAAAGGTTCAAAGTACTAGTGGCACATCCATGAGGTTTCAGTGAGCCAAAAGTGTGAGAAGTACAAGGTCAAACCCACTAACATTAATGATGACACAAACAAACTTGGGACTAATGGTGGGATTTCCGTCTCACATTAATAATGACGGTAAGGTAAAATAACTGAATATTCATGATCACATATGTAGAGATAGCGTTTCACAAAGTGAAAATTGTAAGAAATAATATTCTTAAACAAACTCATCGGTAGCAACAATTCTCACAAGAGTGACAATTAAATAAAGCAAATTCTGATACCAAATCAAAAACTTTATCATGCTCACAATGTGAACATACAAGATAAAAGCGGAAGCTCTAGATGGTTCAAAGATCACCTCCAGCTATTGCTAATTCTATTGTCTCCTTCTCTTTCTTATCTAGTGTCTCCTTCTCGTTCTTAAACAAACCCTCATTCTCACTTTAAGACGGTGTTTCATGAATTGTGATAGTAGATTTGGTGACCTTTTTAAGAATAAATTCACCTATTTATATAGGGTCTTCCAGTTGCCATCAAAGATCCGTATTGAGTGTGGAGGTTATGTGTGGTTTCTGAAAGTTGAGAAGATAATTACGGCAGTTTCCTTGATCATGGGTAACTACCCAGTACCCACTAGATAAATGGACCACTTAGTTTCTGGAACCTAAATATTAATTATTGTATTTATTTTCTCGAAAATTCTAACAAACTATGCCATTTCTGATACCAAGCAGTTGTTTGTGTCATAACTTGCTGATCTAAGATATCGGGAATTTTCTCAGGTTTATGGAATATCAGAAATTTAGTGAAAGATGTTAGCCAGCCTTGCTAGGGCCAAGGACAAATGAAAGCAAGAATATAGATGAAATGTCGAAGCGATAGTGCTAAGTTTTTAGCCCATTTCTTTTAAGCACGAGGGGAGCCGTTTCTTTCTTTTTTTGTCTGTTCTGCTATTTGGATCAGATCCTTCTATTTCTCGTGTCCTCTCATTTTCTTTCTTATTAGGTCCTTGATCTTGTACTTAAATTGAAATCATCTCCTGCACTATTTTAAAAGTGATTTGTGGATACTTGTAGTCTTGTACTCCTTGGCCTGTGGCCTTTGTTCGCGATTTGCTGACAAAGTGAATAGTTGTGCAATAGGCTGTATGAGCTCTTATCTTTTTAATTAATTTGATTTGACTCTTTTGTGTTTTATTTATTTACTCAATGTTTATTCTACAGTGTTCTCTGGTGGCCTACGGGAAGAAATGATAAATTAATTAGCATTGATGAACAGAATTTGTTCTTGTGGAGTTTGGATTCTTCAAAGAAAACTGCGCAGGTATTGAGATCACCAGGCAGAGAAATTGGGTTTCTTATATGTTTCTAATGTTGTTGCTGTTCATAATGTTGGATTTCGGAGTGCTTACTGCTATATGTGTTTGCATGGACTTTCCTTTCATCATTCCTGCAACACCAGGGTTAATACAACATTTTCCAGGATATGTATAGTTCTAGGTAGGGTAGGGGTGTTAATGGGCCAAGCCAAGCTCCTAATATTTGCACCAACACGAGCCAAGTTTTCAGCCTTTTCAAGTTTAACAAGTTTGATTTACCTTAAAAATCAAAAGTTTGAAAGTTATGCTATAACATCTTTTATAATAATTGCTCTCGTCAGCAACGTAAGATAATATTACCCATACTGGTGTCTGATTGAGTTGGAAAACCCCGAGCATTGTCTTCAGTATCAAGTCAGCCTTTAAAGTTCCTCTACTTATTCCTCACTGTTTCTCTGTGTGTGGTCACATATCAGTTAAAATATGCACAAAACCCTTTTTAGTCCCTGAACAGATATAAAATCGTAGTTGACTTGACGCTAGAGCCAAACATTGACTTAATTTCGATACAAAGTTTCGGTATTTAACTACTACTGCACTGTTACTTTTTTTTTTGAAGATACTTCTACCTATAATTGCTGATATATCGAGTTATGTGTAGTATTGTTATTTCCCACCTTCCCTATTGAAGTAGTTGGGTTATCCTCTTCACTGTTCGCCATAAAATATATGGGCTATCCTCTTCACCGTTTGCCATAAAATTTATTTTAGAGTCCTTGGAAAGAGAATTTCCAGTATGTGTAAGTTAGAAGTAAGGACTACTTACTCCTAGACCTCCATAAACCGTGCCCACGTGGGATCGATACTGGGTAATTGGGTTACTATTGATTTGTTGTTCAGATGGGAACTATGCATGAGGGGGAAGAAACTGCTTCTGGGTTTGACCTGTAGCTATGGGTTACAAGAGCTGGATCAAGGCTGAACTGTTGAAGTGTCTCCCATACTTGTATCTTCATGCACATTGTTTTCGTTTTCACCTCAATTTTTACCCATGCTTTTGGTAGTGTTGGTTGGCGTGGAATATATGCAAGGTCAATACTGCTGTTAATGGTTTCAACGATTTTCTCTTATGTATTTCCAATGTGCTTTATCGCTAACGAATGGGCCTGCTTTTGAGTAAATATCTTTTGATTTTTATTCAGTTGCTCCTGCATTTTCTAGGTACAATCACAGGAATCAGCTGGCATGCTTCATTACCTGTCTGGCGGAGCATGGGATCCTCATGATGTGAATGCTGTTGCATTGACTAGTGAATCAGCAATCCAGCTCTGGGACTTGCGGACAATGAAGTATGCTTTCTTTCTGTTTTACTTTCTCTTCCCTGCTTTTTATTTTTTTGTTTAGAATTTAGATCTAGGAAAATTGTTCCTATCTTCACAATTGTTACTGTGCCTTGCAAGGCCCTGTGCTTACTTATTTAGGAGTTCATTTTTAAAACATCGACAGCTTCTGCTATCTGAAAATGTGTCTCATGTGAGATGTTTTGTTCATATGTTGTTTAAAATCTTCTTATTACTACAGAATGACCAACTCAATTGAGCAAGTGCATGCCCGCAATGTAGATTTTGATTCCAAAAAGAGCCATATTCTGGTATGTCACTTGTTTAACTTTGCTTGTAAATGAACCTCGCAGCTCAAATGCTTGCAAGTTAGTGCTGATAGAAAATTTCCGTCCAGGTTTTTTTATGAACTTATTTTTTCTGGGTGTCCAGGATGGCTCACGAATATGAAACTTTGCCTCCATCCAGTAACTTGTTACCAACAAAATTCTCTGTTTTGATTCATTGTTCCACCATGTGATGTGGATTGTAGGTTCCAACCTTTTCCCCTATACCTTTTCTTTGTCATGTCATCCTTTTATCTCACAATTCCGGTACTTTTCCCTATTGTTTTCTCTCTCTCTTTATCCACTTCTGTGTCTATTAAATCACTTATAATCACTTTTGTAGTTATGTACCACCCCGTACTAGAATTCGTAATATGTGCAGCAAAGCCTAACAGAAGATAATCATAGAGATGGGGAGGAGTATGTGTTAGAATGAAGGTTCTAGTGAAAATGCGACACTGACACATTTCAGAAAGTCTTAGAAAAGTTTAGACAGTAACACTTGACTGAATACTTTTGTTTGAAATTGGTAGTACATTGAAACCTGCAGACAGTCATAATTCAGCCCATAGCGGCTGAGCCCCTAATAGGTCGCTAGAGTGTGGAACCTCCAGAGGATAAGGAGCTTTATGAAAAATCATAAGGACCGATGGAATGGATTATTTTGCGTCTTAATTGGTGCTATTGACGTATCAGTGCTGGTGGTCGACAGTTGCTTGCCAACTTAAGTACTCCTAACAACAACAAAGATACCTTTTTTCTGTTGCTGAAGTGGTGAATCCAGCGTACTAATTGTTGGAAGTCTGAGACATAATATTTTATATCTTTGTATCAATGTAGGTAACTGCAGCGGACGAGTCTGGGATACGCATTTGGGATCTTAGGATGTTAAAGGCTCCCATCACCGAGCTTCCTGGTCATGCACACTGGTAAAGTGTTCAACAGTGATGTGGCTTCTTTGCTACATGACATATATTTTGATGGTTTTGCGCTTCATGTATACGATATGATTGATGGTATAATGCTCTGTGTGGGGTCTGTTTGGGAAGAGGCCCTCATTGTTCGTTTGCTAACTAGTATGTTCTTGCTAAATTCAGAAAGCATTCGTCTTCAGTCTTTATGCATAAGCTGTGTACGTAAATCATGGCTGCCTTAAATAAAATTTAGGCTGAAATCTCTTGCATTTGTCAGCTGATTGCTTTGGTCATAGAATATTAGGTGAATTCTCATCCTCTGATACCTTCGGAAATGCTTGCACTTGCATTATTTTCAGAATTGTTGATCATTTCACTGATAAGAGTACTAGTGCTGCGCCATTGCCGATCTATGTACTAGTGAAAGTCGAGCATTACCAGTTAAGTGCCGACCATGTCCGTGTCATAAGACCATTAAAAAGGGGATAAATGATGTGAGCTCTTGCTGGTATTCTTGTTCCAGTTATCATTCATGGATGGTTACTATGTAGGCAGTTGGGCATTCTATAGAATGAACAGAGCATCTGTTCAAGCTGGAAATTGCACTATTTGACCTTAGTTTTCTGAATTCGATGAGGCTAAGTGAAAAACTGATCTTTCCACCATTATTAAAAAGCTGAAATCGTCAATAGAACTGGTTCAACAGCTATCCCTTGTTTTATGGTCATGGCCTTAACAAGGGACTAGTTGTTTGATATGCTTGACGTTCCTGTTTCTGCTGAAGATCTTCTTGCATAGCTTAGAACTCTCATACTCTACCTACAGTAGGATCCATTATTCTAGATCATTGCTGTCATTTTCTTGTTGGTCCAGGAATGGCTTTTCATGAGTTTCTCTACTCATTTCTTTCTCATTTTGCCTGCATTGACTAGTAGCTTTAAAAAGGTATCCTGCAAGTGTACCTCTTTAACACAGCTTCATGTACTATTGCTGACAGGACATGGACAGTCAAATCCAATCCAGAGTACGATGGTCTAATCTTGGTTCTCTCTCTTTCCTTTTATATAACATGTACATTTGCTTGAGTGCAGAACACTTTATTACATAATGCTGTGATTCCACACGTGCTTGCATGTATAATACTTGTTAAGTAAAACCACATCTTATAGGCAGAAGTTTGAGCTTAAAATATTATGGCAATGAATCAGTCCATGCACACATAGTCACAGCCTAAAAACAGAAGAATGAACTGAGTTGTTTGTGATCCAATCGGTCTTCCTCTTTTAAATTTTTATCATAACTAAGTGACCCATCTTTCATGGAGTGAATAGAGAAGATTTGCCACTGTAAGAAGGCTGACACAGCTGTCACTTATGCAGAGTGCCGGAACCGACTCATCTGTGAATCTATGGTTAGCTCCTACACAAAGCAGTGAAGATGTCACACCTGAAAGGTATTTTTCTAATCAATATTGTGGTAGACACATTATTTAATGAGTTATCTTAGTTGTTGTAAACTTGATTTTCTTGCAGTTTCTTGGAGTCCCCATCCAAGCATGTAGACCCTTTACTGACCTCTTACAGTGATTATGAAGACAGCGTCTATGGTAACTATGAGATCAGTGTTAACTTCTTTCTATTTTTTTTCTTAAAGTAACTTGCTACCTGGATCCATATTACAGGCCTCGCTTGGAGTTCTCGGGAGCCTTGGATTTTTGCGTCATTGTCTTACGATGGGAGGGTAAGCACACTTGGTCCCTTGTAACTAGGGAATAGGCCTTAGAATATAATTTCCCAGAGTGTAATATGAATTTTGCGTCATTCTCTCTCTCTATCCATCTTTCCTGGAGTACAGCAAGTTGTCTTATTAAATTTATCTTATTAATTTAAACCCCAAATATGGCCCAATTGTTTGTTAGATATAAAGGAACCTCGATGATTTGATCTTGATTTCCTGTGCTTGTTATCAAACAGGTGGTAGTAGAATCAATAAAACCTCATCTTTCCAAGAAGTAAAGACCCGCGTATTATTCTGACTTGTAAGTTCGTACCTTTTTCTTGTTTCTTGGCCAGCGAGCTTTTCTATTACTTCCTCCGTTTTTTTTTTATTGACTACACTTTCCATCATAGGAAAGTTTAAAAATGATGACAACACTTTTATTTTGTTCCCTTTTTAGTAACTTTTTCTCTCTATCTCTCTCGTACCACTTCTTTTTACACACTTTTACTCACATACCAAAGTTTTGCCTAGGAGTCCGTGTTTAGAGAAGTGTAGCCAATAAAAAGAAACGGAGGAAGTATTTATAAGCACAGTAAGCAACACTGCAATAGTTATGAATATTGTCTATAAGCAGAATAAGCAAGTCATGAAAATTGTGTTGCTATGACTCAATGTCTGTTTGCAGGGAATTTTCCATATACATCTAGTTTGCCTCATTGCGTTTTTAGATCGCGCCTCAATGTTTTGTCCACAGGAGAGGCCTTGTATGTTTTGTGGAATCAAATGAGGATGAAGCGTTGTACCCTTATGGATTTGGAATGTGAAGCTTCTTTTATACATCTCAATTGATCTGTGAATCAGCAATTTTCTTTGACCTATTCCTTCCATTGCCCTCCGAGAGGAGTCGATAAGTGTGTCATGATTCTTGCTTGAGGCGTCCTTGCACATTCCATGAGTCTAGCCTGCTGATTCCTGGATATTGACCAGCTTTGTTTGCTTCACCTCCCTCCTGGAAAAGCCTTTTACTGTTCTTTTGGGAAATGTTTTACTAATAGGTATTCAATACCAACTACAGATGCACATTATGACCCTAGTAAATACATTACCATACGCCTTTCTGTGGAGACTGAAGAGAATAATTGTACTCTATTTTGTTTATAGTCGGCTTTCTGTTTCTGCTTCAAGACTTCGCAGTTGGCTAACTGATGAGGCGTTTGATCATAAAGCCTTTGTTCTATCTTGGTATTTTAGGCCATTAAGTTGGTACTCTTAAAATCCTTTTTCCTTTTATGAATGCTGAAAACAATGAAAATCCTCCCCCAAAAATGCCCCACAAAATACTTTCCCCAAATAAACAAACAATTACAAATTAAGAGTAAGGAGTAGCTTAGTTGGTTAGGTTATGACTTTATGAGAGAATATAAGATCAATTTTTCATGTAACCTTCGTGACTCGTTAAGCAAAAAGAAGAAATCACCCTTAATCAAAATTCTTGGGGTTCTTTCAAATGGAATACACAGTGATAGTGTTTTTCTTTTAGAAAGGGAAGTAATAGGAAGTTTTAGCTTAGGCTTGCGTTGGGTGGGGGTGTGTGTGTGTTTGGGGGGGAGAGGGGGTTGAAGTAATAAGGGAAGTCTTACTTCGGAGTTTCGAAGGGGGGTGCTAAGAGAAATTTAGTTTTATTGAGGTATTAATTATGTTTATGCGAATTGCCATTAATCGAAAACTAGCAATAGCTGGAAACTTTTAATATGAAACCAAAGTCTAATTTTGGAAGATATCTTAAGAGACACTTTTTCACGTACAAAAGTTCTAAAGAAGACTTTCAGCTGCTACTAATAAACATTGACGAAAAAAACTTAAACATTGAAGCTCAAATTATCTCTCCAGAAATGCTCATCCAAAATAACCTAGAAGTCATCCCTACATTTATAATGGCCACAACAAATATACCAACTTCCATAGCCAAGAAACTAGATGCAATTAACAAAACGTCTTGTGGAAAAACAAGACAAACTCTCTGGGTCTCCATTTGATTGCATGGAACAAAGTTTGTGCACCAAAAGCAGTATGCAGCCTTGGCGGCCGTATGAACCAAGGTCTCCTTGTAAAATTAGGTTGGAAAATTCTTAGTGATCCAAGACATATATAGGCAACAAAAGTTAGAGAAAGAAATTTAAAGAAATAATGCAGACAAAACCAAATGACTATGTGGTGGGGTGGGCTGAGAAGGGGGTGGCAGGGGAGGGGTGGTGGCTGGCAGGTGAGGGTGGGAAGGGTGGTGGCTGGCTGGTGAGGGTGGGAGTGGGAGTGGGAGTGGGTTATTTTTTAAAATAAAAATACTAATTAATAATTTTTATAATTAGGAATTAAGAATTTAGGTGTAAAATATACTTAATTAATTGTTAATTACGTAATTAGGAGAGTTTACCTGGAATTGTAGGTCACCAACAGGTTCCGACCTAGTATGAGTAGATGCATACCAAAAGTTTGAGATTAAATCTGAATTATCAAAAGGCGAGACCAGTAGGAGAAGACTGGGCAAAGGTCAGATTTTCTTGTCAACTTTTCCTTGAAATTGTTAGAAACTATTAGAGACTAATCAATATTATAGTTTTTGTTGGCATCGTTGGAATTTTATTGTAGCTTTTTATTCTTATATTTTTTAAAGGGAAACATAGTACAGAATATTTATATATATATATATATATAAAAGAAACTAAAACATGGGGTTCTTAATAAAACTACTCGTAAAACATAGGATTTCTTTTCAAAAAAAAAAACTAACATAAGATATAGTACTATTTATATGTAATTGATATTTATTGAGATATATTGTGGATATATTATTGAGATATGGCATAATGTGAATGATATAATGTAGCTATAATAGAGGTTCTTGGTTTATGGAAACTCCGGTTCTAGTTCGTAATTTAGATTGTAGTGTTATTTTTCTATTCAAAATGTTTTTTTAGCTTTAAGAGTTCTCTAAGATTGTCAAAATATCATAATACTTTGCAATTGTAATATATTGTCGGATTTAGGACCAAACTATCACAGAGAATAATCCTCCCAGGCTTGGTTTTCCACTTAATATTCTGGTCCAAGTAAAGCAGAAAGCCACATTCCAGCCACACAATGACACATTTCGTATTTCTCATTTCCATTGCGTGGAGATTGTGTTGGCAAAGCCAAGTTGATGTTGGGAAAGTTCGTTTAAATGTTTGAAGCCAGAATTTTGATTCTTCGTTAAAGAGATTTGTAGGGTCTTAGTGGAGTCCACATACTTGTCAAACATCTTCAAATCAAAGAAAACCATACAAGTTTTCTCAATCCATTTGCCAAATTTATCACTCTTTTTTAAGGACTTTTGGGTTCTTCTTCTTTATATACAGTATAAGATACTACCTCCATTTCACAATAGATACAACATTTCTATATTGTGCACTATTCACAGTTTAGACTTTGATTGGCTTTGGCGATTTACAGTTTTGGAAAAACATAATCATGTGGGATCTTGTTAGATTCGTCTTAATATGTATTTTTTTAATATCCTCTTTTTATAATTTTTACTTATTGATAATTAAAGATATTAATGTTTAAAATAATGCATTGGCAAGCTTGAAAAGTACAAATGATGCATCTATTGTGAAGCAGAGGAAATACTTCATACACATAATACAATTAAATAGAATTTTTTTTTTGGAATAACAATCCTGAAACGGATGGAATCCCTCTTATTGCTTTGGAGAAGATTTGTACTCCTAGAACTCTAGGAGGTCTAAGCATAAGAAAAGTCCGCCATATAAACCAAGGCCTCCTGGACCATCCAAACGCTTGTCAATGACATCAAACAGATAATGCGCGATTTGACTCAGTCACGGTAACCCACATCTATAGAGACGCAAATAAAGTTACGGACTACCTCTCTAAGTTAGGACGTAAAATTAACCAACACAACCGTTTTATCGATGTCCAAATAGAGCCTGAGTTTCGCACATTAATAATCATAAATAGCTTAGGTTTCACCGTTAATAGAAAGGTTTACTAAGACTTTTCATGTATCTTTAAAAAAAACATAATATAATTAAATTTATAAGGGTTTGCTAATGTAATAGATTCCCTTAAAAGTTAAAATTATGAATTCATGACTTAATAGAAATATGTATACATAATTCTTAAAAATTAGTTCTATTTTTTGAATAGTTGTTAACAATTTTACCTTATGACTCTGTTTGTATTTGGGGGAAAACATCTTTCCGGAAAAAAAATTTCCATCATCTTTCCATTTTTCTTTGTTTGTTTTGTTAAGAGGGAAAACTATTTTCTCAAGAGTGGAGAATTGCTTTCTAAAAATAGACAACCCTTTTCCTTTGCTAAACAAGGTATGCCACATTTTTCATCATCCTCCTTACTTCTCCTTATTCATTGCTTCCATCATTCCATTCCTTTTTACTTGTACTTTCTTTTTCCCCTAGGTTTTCTATCATCAAACAAACAAAGGAAAATGTATTTTACAATCATATTTTCCATTGAAAATTATTTTACTTGGAAAATGTTTTTCCATGAAAATTATTTTCCGTCAAAACAAACAGAGTCTCTGATTTTGAGCTTTCATATTTAATTGTTATGATTCCAGCCTAGATATGAGACCTTTCCTAATTTTTGCCTTTTTGTATAGTGTTACGACTTACCAGAAAAGGCTAGAAAAATTAAATTAAATATAGTAATAAACAGTAGAGGGTCATGTTGCAATCAAAGAAAAAGTTTGTGAATTGAAGAAAATTGACAGGTGAGGCTGAGTCTTTGAAGCTTATCCAAAACCCAAAAGAAAAAGGTAGGCACAGTCAACAATATGGTTTCCTAGTTTAACAACAGATGTTTCTAAATCTTTTTGTTGATTCCTCTCATGGCACGTGGCATCTATTTTCACCATGTTTGTATCCTCATGCTTTTCCTATGACACGTCAGTTGCCATATTTGCAAAATTCAGCCTAATCCACTTGCCATGTCATCTAAAGCATCAGCAACTGACACGTAATTGCTTCTCATGAGTGCGTAAAGTACTTGAGAAAATTGGGTGGTAGTGGAAATCAGATTTGGATAATTGCCTGATTTTTGCGCAATCAGATTCTCACTTATAGGAGGTCTACAACCTTTTTCTCCTTTCCCGTCTCTATTGTCAGTTTGTGACTTGTGATGAGCGATCGATGAGTCGATAACTAGCTAAGTAGCTATTATCTTCGTTTTGCAATACATGTAATATTAGACTATGACACATAGATTAAATAATAGAAAAATAGTATAAGTTATCTTTATTATTCATCCGATAAAGAAAAAGTAGTGTACACGTGAGTGGAAAAGTAGACGCACAAGTGTTTTTATAACGAAAAGGACTAACTATTAAAGGTAATATTGTATATATTGCAAAACATTCAAAAGAGGTATATGTTACATGTATTGCAAAACAGAGGTAGTATATGCTTGTGGTCTAACCGTACAAGCCCCTGTTCTTTTTTACTTACGTTTTTTGCTTTTCTAAACTTATTTTAATTTGTTACGCCTTTTTTACTTTTATTAGATGAAATATTATAGTATTAGACTTATTCAACCTTAACTTAACTTTTTTTAACTTATCTGAGCTTATAAGGACTGAAAATAAGTTGCAAAAGAACGGACCCTAAGAGTGTCATGGCACCTGCTATAATAGGTCCAAATAAAATAAATTTGGACATATGCTAGTAAAATGACTCTAAATCTATTAGACCGGTCTTCCTTAAGTAAAGTAACTCTAAATCTATTAGACCGGTCCTCCTTAGATATAGTGAAGTGGCCGCAAATCTATTAGACTAGCTCGGCAACCAAGGCTGGTTACGTTCTTACTTACTAATTTTGATATTGATATTTGTATCCAACAATTTTGCATATTCATAAGAACGTTATTTCAAACTTTTTTTGAATTAGATATAATAGATATTTAAAAGAGTCATATTTTACAAACAAATAATTGTTGATTTGTTTTCTCAAAAAAAATTGAAAAATAAGTTGTGCTTGGTTCAACATTTCCTAAGTATAAAGTAAAGTGGGCCAATTTACTACATTCACCACGCTAAACTAGCTAAAGTAGGGTAAAATCATACTCGATTGAGGAGGAGGACCCTTTAATAGATTTGGAACAAGTCGCTAAAATATATGCCTAAAGAGGGCCAATTTAATAGAGTTGGGGTCACATTACTAAAGTATATATTTAACACTCATTTTAGGTGGTAACAAATTGTGTAATTAAGAGTTTAATGCGCGGAAAAAAGATAGCAGAAAATAGTAAACAAGCAATAACGAACACAAGAAATCAGCAAAAAAGTTACAAGATTCCGGCGAAAAACACTCGCCTCTACACTAGGAAAACAGTATGAGATGACATTTACCAAATAATTCTCAATTTTTTTAGGCTTTCAAACCTCTCTCTAAGAGTTTAGAACTCTTTAGATTAGAATTTCCCTCTTCTCTAATTGCTTAATCAAATAATCGGCTAATACATATATTTTTCGGGCAGGGAAAACCTAACACGACTTGAAGAAGGATAAGCGAATAAACAATACGCAGCCCCGCTTGTGAATCGTGACCTCTGTCACGAGTCGTTCTCATTAGATTCCCAACTCAACCTTTCCCTATTTCTCCTTCCACTGTTCTTACCCCTAGACTTCCCATACTTAGATCTTGTTTGTTGTCTCCTCCCTCTACTCTCGTGCTCTCGAAATAAATGACTCCCCATAATCTCTCATTTGATTATTCTCACTCAAAAATCCTTAACATCATCCAGTTTCCCACTCTTTAGGTAAGGAAGACAACAAAATCAAAGTTTTTACGTCATCCTCAAAAGGTATTATCAGGCTAGTTGACTAATTATCATATTAAAATCACTAATGAATTCCACATCAGAACTACCATCAGTCATCTCAAGTCAAATAAACGGCACATCAGGCATACCTTATTTACTGCAAAAGGCTTCTCATACATATCTGACACAGTTTTGATCAACTCTGACTTCGTCTTCACGTCCTTGACATTAAAAGCCACGTTTTTTGCTAATGTCAATTGAACAACACCTAGAGTCTTTCTATGTAATGTTTTCCAATCTCCCTCTTTCATTACTTCAGACTTCTTATCTGGCAGGTGATCGTGCCGACAATTCCAGAGGGATCATTCCCGCCCGTTTAGGAGCACTGTTTTCATAAAACTGTAAGAGGCCAGGTTGGAACAGATCATTCTGCTCCAAATAATCCTCAATTTTAATATTCCAAAAACTAAAATCTCTCTCATTGAATCTTTCGATCCTCACTTTCCCGTCTTCCATTATACTTAGTTAACATAAACTAGCCGCCAACCGTAAACTAGGCTCTATTACCATTTGTAAGGATCTAAGACTCAATTTAGGAGCTCACAGAATGTGCAATTGAGACTATAGTATGCAAAAATGGGAAATAATAAGGACAATAAACAAAGAACACACAAGAAATCAACAAGAAAACCCGAGATTTGGGTGAAAAACTCGCTTTTGCACTAGGACTTTGCAACAGTATGAGATGACGTTTACAGAAAATTTTCAAACTCTTTAGGCTCTAAAAACTCTCTCTAAGAGTTTATACCTCAATAGATTAGAAACTTTTCTCTAATTTTTTAATCAAATAACCGGCTACTACATATATTTACACGGTAGATAAAACCTAATACGACTCGAAGAAGGATAACCGAATAAACAAGTAGTAGCAGCCCCGCTTGCGAGTCGCGATACTTCTCAGTTCTCACCACTCGTAAGTCTAGCCTGTTGCACACCTGCCTTTGAAAGCTTCTGGTCGCGGTTCGCGACCTTCCTCGCCGGGGGGGGGACGGGGACGGGGACCACTTGCATTCTTCTTTTATCTTTGCTTGTTTCTCCTTCTATCTCTTACCCGATCTCCACTCAAATCCCAACATATAAACTTAATTTTCTTTTATTGGAGCCTTTTATAGTAGGCTTCATGACCCTCTTAGGCACCGACTATACTCCCCATATATGCCTAAAGTAATTTGCAATCGTGAAAGTTACTCCATTTCCCTCATTTTAATTCTACAATTCTACAAGCTAAGAAGTTAAGGTTACGTTCTTCTCAACATTAAAATAAATGTTTCAACCTAAATAAGCTCAATCTAAAATAATTGATAGAAGTTTAGCAAATAAGTTGAAAAAAAAGTGTCTTAAGTATATCTTTGAGTATACACAATTACACAAAGTGTCCCTACACCAAAAAACCCTTGGGTCCAATGGTATAGCTTTGTTTCTCCCACATGGGAGACCAAACTTCAAATCTTGGTGGAAGCAATTTTCATTATTATCGTTGGGGGTTGGGGGTTGGGGGTGTATGGCTTGTAATGGGCCTCTGGATGGAGGCCTTGTGCGAGGGTAGCCCAGGATTATTCTTCTTATCATAATATAATCTCATACTTATAAATGAGATTATATTTTGAAAAAAAAAAGTTTTTTTTCCTAACTTCACATTTAGAATTTTGACTTTTGCTTGTTGTTATAGGCTTGTCCCGGTGTAAAATGGATGTGTTGTTAATCAAAATTAAGGGTGTAGTAATATAGCAAAGGATATTATGAACTCTTAAAAGTAAGCAACCTCTCACTAACATCAAATATTAAAAGTATCGGATTTTGAAATTTGGTTTGAATTTCAAATGAAAATTTCATTTTAGTGGAATTTAGACCTTACTAATCCTAACCAATGAGAGCATAAATGTATATAGGAACCATATAAACTAAACTTATATGTAATCTTTTCCTCTAATTGTACTTTGCTACTCTCACTGGTTGCACAACTTTACATTTGGCACACCAACAGGTCAAACAAGAATTACCTCCACATCAAACCGGTTACACGGAGCCACGTGTAGAAGGTAGAATGGCTAGCGAGATACAACAAAGGACCTATTTATTTGAGCTTATGACGTTATACCTTATGAGTAGGCCAATTGGGAGGGTTCTACAGCTTCCACTATTTTCACACAAAAATCTCTCGTGTTTTGTTCCATGTTAATTGTTGCTCTGAGGAATGGTAAGGTAGTAACAATCAAATATTATCAATAACAGAATTTTTATAAAAAGACAACATATTATCATATAAAGATAATATATTTTCATATAAAGATAAATATATACTTTTTTTGTCAGAAACAACCTATTATAATCACTTTTTTGCGAAAAACAACCTTTTAAATTTTTTTTTGCAACTTACAACCTAAAACCTAACTTTTTTGCGAAATGAAACCTTTTTGTAATTTCCGTTAATTGACCGTTAGTTTCCACCCCAAACCACCCCGACACCACCCGAAATCACCCCCCAAAACACCCCAAAACCACCACCAACCCTAACCTGAATGGCTGTGACTGTTGGGGCTGGTTCTGGGGTGGTTTTGGGGGTGGTTTCGGGTTCTAGGGTGGTTTTGGGGTGGTTTTAAGTTGGTTTCGGGTGGGCTGGGTCGGTTTTGGGGGTGGTTTCGGGTGGGCTGGGCCGGTTTTGGGGGTGGTTTCGGGTGGGGGTGGTTTTGGGGTGGTCTCGGGTGGGGTAGTGGTGGTGTCGGGGTGGAAACTAACGGTCAACGGTCTAAAACTAACAGTCAATGACGGAAATTAGAAAAAGGTTTCATTTCGCAAAAAAAATTAGGTTTTAGGTTGTAAGTTGCAAAAAAAAATTAAAAGGTTGTTTTTCGCAAAAAAGTGATTATAAAAGGTTATTTCTGACATAAAACTCATAAATATATTATCATGAGAAAGATAATACTCATTCCATTTTTTTAGATATGTACATTTGCTTTTTCGTACGGACCAAGGAAAAAGTGCAAAAGTAAGAGAGAAGGATAGTAAAAGTAAGGAAAAAGTAAAAAAAGGTAGAGACAAAGAAAGAAAAAGTAGGAGAGAAGTGTAATAATCAGGTGGACCAACCTTCCATTTATGGGAAAATGTAGAAGTATACCAATTAAAAAAAACACCCTAGAACGGATAAATGTACATACGATACTACTCCGAGGAATTACTATGAGAAAGTCATATATTTTCATGTAAAAACCATGTTATAAAATGCTTTTTCATTGTCTTGAGTTTAACCTTTTGCCCCTCATTTAATGTATAAAGAAACTATTTCACCCCTCATTTAACACGTGAAATGACCATTTTGTTTCTGTTTTAAAACATCTAACTATTAGCTTCCTATCACTACTCCGAGGAATTATAAGGTACTAACAATTAGATGTTTTGTTTAGTGTTTACATCATAAATTATTTTGCTCATTGCTCATTTACTGACAATTAAATGAGCAAAAATAAGACATTTACATGAGCAATAAAAAAAAGAATTTCGAGTGCACCATGTACTCGAGTATATAATGAAAGTTGTACTTAAGCATATAGCTTATCTTTCGTTTAGTTGTGTTGGACCATACCGACAAAAATCGATCATGTCTTAAGTTTTTAACTATTAGGCCCCATTTAGTTCACCTTATGTTTATTTTATTGAATTTACCTGTATCAAAATAAACTTAATTTTATTAAATTGAACTTATTTTTGCTGAATAGAACTTATCTTTACTCAACTGAACTTATATTTACTAATTCTTGTTTTTTTTTTCTTTGCACTACTTATTTTTACTAAGGCCTGTTTATTTCACCTAATTTTTACTGAACTGAACTTATTTCTATTGAACTGAACTTAGTTCTACTGAACTGGACTTATTTCTAACTAAACTTTTTTGTAACGGAACTTATTTTTACTGAACTGAACTTATTTTTACTGATTCATGTTGTTATTCTTCTTTGCGCTACTGATTTTTACTGAACAGAATTTATTTTTACTGAACTTAACTTATGTTACGGAACTGAACTTCTTTTTATTGAATATTATTATTTTAAGGTGAGCTGAACAGGGTTTAAATTGAACTTATCTTTACTGAATTGAACTTTTTTTGTTTGTTGAGTTGGTTTATATTTTTACAGAATTGAACTTTCTTTTACTGAATATTATTGTTTTAAGGTGAACTGAATAGGGCCCTAATAAACTTTAATAAGCTTGTCGACATCTATAACTATTAGTCATATATGCACACGATGCATGCCTCGTGCGAAGATTAATATGTAAGGACTTGGGAGAAAGTACATTGTAATTTCTCCAGTGAAATACACATTTTTATACTTTTAATAATAATTGTTAAGTTTTAGTTATTTAGTTTTTTAAAGGAAATAATTGTAAACCCAAAAGAGTTTAAATAGTGAAATAATACAAATACATAAAAAAGAGTATAAATATTAGGGAGTATATTATCAATATTGTTTTGAAAACAAAACGCTAAAAACGACAAAATCTTACCAAAATGGAAGATGTCATTAGCATCATCACTCATGAGTAAAAAAAATATCATCCCTATCCCTCTACCAGTTTCTCACTCATCTTAAAATACTTTATTATGTTTATATGATCAATTTAATCAAATGCAGCACCTTCACTCCCGAGCAATCAATTACTCATGTATTTGAAAATAAAAAATTAAAAGTATATAAAAATATAGCAAAGTGGGTGTCTGTTTATAGCTTTCAAGAAAATATAACCATTGATATTTTTTAATATTTTTTTACTTTGTAAATTTTTAGATATTGTAGTTTGAAGTTTCAAACATTTTTTGTAAAAAATCTGATTGCTAAGTTTGAAAATAAAACTTAATTACCTAATAACTTTCTTGATTTGTTTTTTTTCCTTTTCTTATTTTTGTTGTCCACCCCACTCTCTTCCCTTATAGCATAGAGATAAGATTAGTATCAAATCTTTAATAACTTTCCTTTCCTTCAAATTGGAGGAATTAATTAGGAGTAAAGAAAGCTAACAAGTAACAAGCTTTTACCCTATTTCCCCTCTTTGCCTCCTTTTCTTTCCTTTACTAATAATTATAGAAAATTTCAAGCATCTGATTCATTCCAAATCTACCAATTACATCGAATATTAGAAGCTACAATTACTTTCTTCACTCTTCTTTTCTTTTCTTTTCTTTTCTCTTCCTTTCTTTTTCTTTCTCTTCCTTTACTAAGAAAACAGTTTTCTATCCTATGCAACTTATTATCCTTTTTCCTTTAACTAGTTTTATTTAATATTAAATTTATCTCACGGAAATCTATTGCATAATCTATTTATTAATTAAGGCACTTTTTAATTGTCCCTCTTGTCTTGGAAGATCTCCCTAATATCTCATGTTTCTGTCCAGGACACCTACAGTGAATGTGGTGGTGGGTACTTGGTGGAACGTGGCTCCCAAGCTTCCTTCGTGGTGATGGTTACCTGCAAAACAAGGAGAACCTCGGGGGTTGTTCCGAGGATCGCCTCTCCGATGCCTAAGTCACCCAAGTTGAACACAAGGTCTCTAGTAGAGAGAAAACGAGTACCAAGTGCAAGTATTTTGTGAGTGTTTGATAGTATGTACCTTACTCATGCATGGGCATGAGTATTTATATGAGACATAGGCTTGTGACTGACCTAGTAAAGTAAGTGGGCTCCTTTTGGAAGTGGGCCAAGGTAATAAGGTCTTCATTAATTCCCTGTCTAGAGCTTGTGCCCGGAGTGGTCTGCCTTGTGAGGTCTGCTCTGCTCTGGGTGCTCTGACGTGAAATGGCAGGACCAAGAGGTCTGCTCCCAGCTGGCAAGACGTGGTGGTCTGCTAGGCAGACCCCATACAATTTGCCCCCCGGATCCAGTACTTGTTAGTTACAATGTACTGGGTACATTTATTCCAGTCTGACCTCTGCTCTTCGCAGACGTGTGGGTCGCTCTTTGGATGACTGTTCATCTTTTTTCTCCAGAGTGCCTCTATTTTTTCCCGCCCATTTGGATGGTGTGTTGAGCAAGAGTCATTAATTCTTTTTAAATTAATGTGCCCCTTGGGGTTCCGAAGGAATGTAATGATGAGTAATTACTGTTGGTGGGGTTTAGCTGGCGTACTTATAGGCTGAATCGACCATTTCTAAAACTTTTCCATTCTCATTCCTTTCGAACTCCTTGTTGTTAGTTTTCTTTGCTGTTCTTCGTGGATTTCCCTTTGCTCTAGTAATTTTCGTGCCATTTTCATCGATTTCTCCAAGGTTTTCTTGTTTCCAATTTCGATTTTGTAGTGGTGGCATTTCCCTACTTGTTGTTGTACCCCCTGATTCTTCGTTTCTCAGCATTATCTACTTTCGAACAGGTAACCCTCTTACAAGAACTCATTTTTAGTCTTCTTTCCCTTGATGATTGGGTAGGATAGTCCTTCTGTTGATGGATTTTTCCCGTTTCCCTTGTGTGTGATTCTCTCGTTGTGCTATAGGAATTAGGGTTTGTTCCCCTTTGTTGTTGATGTTGTTTTTCTGTTCGTTTGTTCGTTTTTGTGTGTTGGTGTTGTTTCGTTTCCGTTCTGCCATTTTAGAGTAGGCCCTGCTCTGCCTCTTCAGCTGGGCTATGCTCTGCCTCTCTGATTTGGTTTTGCTTGCTGTTTTCGGTTACGCTAGGTCTTTTCATTCATGACATTGTGTTGTATATTTCTTGGGCCTTGATTCATGCGATTCTGGTGTTTGTTTTAGTAGTTTCTTCTTCCATTCTGCTGCTCTGCCTTTTGAGAGCATTCTGAGTGTATCTGTTGTGTCATGGATCCAGGAAGATGTCCTTATTCCTCTTTTGTGTCGAGTTTTTGTTCGTTTTGCGTACCTTTGCCCCCCAATCTGGCAGTTCAGTTTCCAAGTTTTAGGTGCCGGGTTTTTGTATTTGTTTTTCTTCGTTTTCTGCAAGAAAATATCCTATTTCTTGGCTATCTTTGACCCTTATATACTATATGTATCCTTGCCCCCCAGTCTGGTAGCTCGGTCTGTAGGTCTGAGGTGCCAGATTATTCTGTGCTTGAGCTTTTGGTCAGATGTCTTTATGCTATTTCTACTCTGTTGTGCCGAATGTCTTCTTCAAAAGCTGGGCCTTCTCATGGGAAGGAGAGGGCGTCTTCTTCCTCGTCTGAGCCAGACGAGCAGTACCCGATGGACACTCAGTCTCTGTTCTTAAGACTGGACCTTCCTAGGTGTAAGGACGAGATGGTTCCAGGAGAGTGGGCCAACTTTGACCCTTGGGATGGTCTGCGCCGGGAGGCCTTGAGTCCTGACACTAATAGGTTCCCTGAGGACCATGCATTCAAGACTCCTCAGCCCACCATAAAATGGAAGTACAACGATGATGAGATGCGGTGGATCGCTCTCTACGACACCAAAGGCAAGTCGTACTTGGCTAGGAAGGCGGCAGCTGCTCTGGCACGGAGCCACACAGCTCATTATATCGAGCTGGCCACGGAGATCATACCCTTCCGTGGTTCTTGTGTCGTGGCTCCGACGGCTTCTCAGAGCTTGGCAGATGTACCAGAGGGGTACACTGCCGTTTATATGGAGCAGTTGGAGTTTGGGCTGAGGTTCCCGCTCCACTGGTTTTTGGAGAAGGTGCTCTGCGAGTACCGAGTGGTGCTCTGCCAGGTGAATCCTCAGTCTCTGAAGAAAGTGCTGGGGTTTATCTGGGTTTGTGAGGCCTTGGACTTCCCCTTGACCATGGACCTTTCCGCTGCCTTTTCTTCTTCAACGCGGGGTGGGCCTTTTGGTTACATTTCAGGCTCAGTTCGCGCCAACTTCTTGAAGGTCTACCCCGTCGATATCTCTCTGAAGGATTGGAGGGATAGTTTCGTTTTCATCAGGGTGCCAACGCAGTCAGGGCAACCATATCAATTCAAGGCCCCTTTGCGCCCTGCGAAGCCTCTGTTCCACAAGCAGCTGGACCCTGACATTCTGAACTGGGATGAACGGGTGGCGTACTACTACTTCATGACGACGAGCAAAGGGTCCTCTGACGGGAAGCAGGCCCTTCCCAAGTACTGGCTGCCACATCACTATGTGATGTGCTAGAATGCCTTTCTGAGGATAGGCAAACTGTCGCCGGATTACACCACTGGTAAGTGTTCTGCCCTCTGTTATTTTTATGTATTCACACCTTGTTTTATGTATTTATGTTATGCTTTGTTGTGCCTCGTGGCACTCATTGTTTGTGGTGTCTGCAGCTCCGTGCCGAAAGATAGTCCGCCGTCTTATCATGGGTGGGTTCTGAGTTCACAATTTGCTCTGCCCCTTTTTTGTCTCCCCCTGCCTTTTTTCATGTCTTCTATGATTGCTCATTTTTTGTTTCTGTTTAATGCAGAAACTCTGCATGTGCCCTCCCTATGGAGCTGGGTTTGAGTGAGTCCCCTGGGCGTCGTAGGTATCGCCCGGTGTCGAGCCCGGGGTCTTATTCCGTTACAGACTTCATCAGAGAAATCTCGAACACTCCTCGGGACCATCCTGTCTTCCGGGTTTCTCGCCCGGAGCTCGTGGATAAACACTCGGGGGTGGTTCGAGCGGTGAGTGGTCCATCGGCTACCATCACCGAGATTGAGGTCTCTGATGACGAGGAGGAGGAGGATGATGCTCCTTTGGGGGTTCACCGCCATAGGCGCCCGGAGGGCCCTCCTGCTGGGGATGATGAGCATGCTGCGGAGGGTGTCGGCGCTCAGCAGGGGTCAGGGTCCCCCTTGACTGTTGAGCCTCTGCAGCAGCTCTCGCCTCCTGCTTCCCCAGAAGTGGTGGTGCAGACAGGTAACCTTTCTGCCAGGTCTTGGTACACTTTCTTAATTCTTTGCTTATGCTTTATCTTATTGTTTTGACTTGCTCTATTCTGCTTTTTTCAGAACTGCACGTGGTAGAGGAGACTCCGATGGAGGAGGTTCCGATACTTTCTTCTGATGACCGGGGTGTTGGTCATCAGCTTATGGAGGAGGGTCAGGCGGTGTCAGGTACGTTTTGCCTTCGTCGCCTTCTATTTTTCCTTCTTTTGTTTTCAATACTAATCTGATACTTCTGGTTTATCAGACCCTGTTGGGCAGAGCGTGTCTACGTCTGTCCCCGTCCAACAGGAGGAGGTGCAGGAGCCTTTGCAGCACAAGAGGGTGGAGCAGGTGAGCTCCACCTTCTCCCCTGCTGTGGAGACCATAGTGTCTCCTCCTTCTCAGAAGCCTACTCCTCCTGGGAGGAAGTCTGCCCCTCCTCCCAGGGGTTTCAAGGAGCAGACCGTTGCTCTGACTCCTGAGCAGGTGACTCGCCTGGTTAGTGATCTCTTCCTTCTTTCTGTTATACCTTATGTCGTTCTTGTTTTTCTATCTTGTGTTGTTCACAGATTTTCTGCTGCTATTTCAGCGTGAGTTGCGGGTCAAGAAGGCGCAGGCTGCTGGGGCTCCTCAGACCCTCGCCCAACCTGCAGACCAACCTAAGGTCCGTGCAGAGCCAATGCGGGAGCCCGCGGCGGCGTCTGAGTCTGTTCCTCTCTCCTTTTCGCATTCCTAGAAGAGGCCTGCAGAGGGACAGGACCATGAGGAGGGGCCCTCAAAGAAGAAGGATCGCCTTCCTGTTGACCCTGCCCAGGTTGTCGACGTCGAGGTCGAGCAAACCGCCACATGTGTGTTTCCCTTGCCTGGTCTAAATTCCGGCTCTTTCCCCTCTATGGATGTTACTAATCTTTCTTTTGGTTCAGGTTCTCTGCAGAGGGGATTGACGGGCGACTGACGCGAGGTGCAGGGCAGGAGCAGACGCCGATGGCTTTCTCTTACCTCAGTGAGTGGCTGAAGTTGCTGGCCATCCGCTTCTCGGCTAACTACATCGTCCAGGATGTGCCCTTGGTGAGCTTTCTGTTTTTCTTTACAACCTTTCTAGTTTCTTCTCTTGAGTTTTCGGCTTTTGATTATTTTAACTTGCATCTGATCCTTTTTTGCTTTGGTGTAGGCTGCGCGAGCCGATGCTCTTATTGGGGAGCTCTGCCATGCTCTGGGATTGGGTAGGCGTGATGCAGACCTCCCTGAGCTGCACCAGCTTAGGACTCAGTTGGAGCAACTGAACAGGAAGTATGCTTCAATGAAATCAGACAAGATGCTCCAACAGTCCATGTTGGACACTGTTGCGGAAGAGAGGGACCTTATGACTGTAGAGCGCGACGCGCTGCGGACTTGGAATCAGCACCTGCAAGGGCTGCTGAAGCAGTCAGAAGCGGATGTCGCTGAACATTCCAGACTCTCCTCCCAGCTGAAAGAGGCGTCGGCTCGTGGCTCCGTGGCGGAGACCAAGCTGCAGTCTTCTGAGGTCAAGTTGCAGGCTGCAATGAAGGAGCTGGAGCAGCTTAAGGGTCAGCTTTCTGCTGTGAAGGCTGATCACGACGGTTGTTCGGCCAAGCTGGAGCAGCAGGCCAAGGAGGCTGAGCGAGCTCTTCAAGAGTGGGAATCCGAGCTCGGGGCCGAGTTCTCCAAGCTCCTGGCTGAGAGGGAGGCTCAGCTGGGTGTCGAAGAGGCCGCCAGGGCGGCGAAGATGGAGGAGGCCTTCCAAAACAAGTACTGGGAGGACTACAAGATCGCTGTCCGTAGGGTCCTCTGGCATTTGCAGCCCTCGTTTAACTAGGATGCATTTGAAGAATCCTACGGAAACTGGGTGTACATGAACCCTCCTGCCACTCAGGAGCTCAGGGATCTGGAGCTACTCTATGCTCTTCCTGTAGAGGAAGGGTGCTCCGAGCAACAAGTTGACGGGAGCTCTGCTGGGGATGGCAGCTCTGTTCCTAATCAAAAGGAATTCGGGCGGCTATCTCACGCTTCGCCTCAGTCTTCTTGTGACTCCTGTCTGAGATGCTGAGGTGGATGAGCTGGGAGCCTGTGCTAACTGACTGTAGTCTTCCTTTTTCGCCCTCCGATGATATCCCTAGTTGACTTCTCTTGTAATATTTGTAATTAAATAGTCAAACGATGTCTTTTCATCTGTATTTGCTCCCTTCTTTTGGTTAGGTAGCCGCCTTTGTTGTAATAGACTTGTAGTGTTCTGATCTGGTCTCTAACTAGGTCCTCTTCTGTAAGATACAATCATTTGAGAAATGCAAGTTGCTTTTCTCTGGCTAATGTTTCTGGTTTTCTTGTATTTTTGTATCCATACTTCTAATTTTGTTAAGCAATTTCGTTTTGCTCTTCTTTAGTCCAGCACTTCTTGTAAACCTGCAGATGTTCTGCCCTGATTTTGGTTAGTAGAGTATTGTTTGGATGCGTGACTTGCCATGTGTAGGAGCTGAATATCCCTGACTCGTCCTTTCGCGGGGCATAGTGCTGGCTTTGGGGCATGCATATCCCTTTCTTCCACAGTCTGCCTGGTCTGCTCTTCCTAGAGCTTCCAGAGTGGGTCAGAGGGGTGCATGGCCCGTTGCTTTCGACGCGTGCCCACGGGGCTTTAGATTATGACCTTAAGGGCCTTTTATTCGTCTACTCTATCTCACATACGAAGGTGACCCATTGGTGAGCAGGGCAGCCAAAGGTATTTTGACGCCCTAAGTCGCGGTGGTCTAGGGGATTTGGGGGCTCTGCCCCTCCATCCCCTTTGCCAACGCCCTCATGTCGGGGTACGCTTGGTTCTTTTGAACTCTGCCATTCCCATCAGCCTTATGTGTCTGTGACTTATCCTCGCTGCTTCTCGGACCTCTGGTCCTGCAGATTTAGGGGTAGAAGTCTGTGACATCGCTAAGTCGAGCCGGCGACCGATTACTCTGCTGGCCTCGAGGGATCTGAACAGAGTTAATCTTACGGCCGACTCCCTTTTGTGTGGGCGGCCTCTCTGCTTGGTGGGCCTTTTCGCCCTCTACTCCAGCTCAGATTTTGCCTTACCCTGCCGAACTGAGGTTTTTTTTTCCTACCAGCCTGTTAGTAGTTTATTCAATTTTGGTGTTGTGTTTGTCTAAAAAGAAAACAAGGGGATGGGGGTTTTATGTGATATGAAGAGTGTATAGCTGAAAAGGGGTGGCTCGAAGGCCTTTCATTCATAGAAGTTGTTTTATACAATCAGGCTACACAAAGTATTTTTTCAATATTCGAGCGTTCCAGTTGCTCTTCAGTTCGCTCCCATCCATCCTCCTCAGCCTGTATGTCCCAGGGTATATCTCTTCACTAACCTGGTAGGGTCCTTCCCACTTGGCAGATAACTTTCCATGTATTTTGTCTTTCTGCACTGCTGCTACGTTTCTGAGCACCGGATCTCCGAACTCTGCGGTTATAGTATCTGCTGACTCTAGCCTTGTAGGCCTCCATTCTAAACCTAGCTTCATTCCTGTGTTCATCCAGCAGATCCAGATTTGTTTTCAGAGCTTCATCATTCAGACCTGGCTCGTACAGAATGATCCTCAGGCTTTCAGACCCGATTTCGACTGACATGACGGCTTCGGAGCCATACACAAGATGGAAGGGGGTCTGCCCAGTTAACTCTTTGACGGTAGTCCTGATTGACCACATAGTGTTGGGCAGTTCTTCCAACCATTTACTCTTCTACTCTTCTAGCTTCTTCTGCAGCCCTATCAAAATCTGTTTGTTGGCAGCCTCAGCTTGACAGTTGCATTGGGGGTTACAGACTGAGGACAGGGCATATTTGATCCCAAACTGCTCCAGCCATCTTGATAGTGGCATGTTGTCGAACTGCCTTCCGTGGTCGAAGACGAATGCCTCCGGGATTCCATACCTAGTGATGATGCTTTGCCAGAGGAACTTCCTGACGGCTGCCTCTGTGATGGTGGATAGGGCCTCTGCTTCTATCCACTTGGTGAAGTAGTCTACCCCTACAATAAGCCATCTCTTCTGATACTGGGCTGTTGTGAAGGGCCCTAGGATGTCCAGCCCCCACTGGGCGAATGGGATGGGATTGTAGATGGGCATGAGATCGTTTGCAGACAGCTTAATGTTTGGGGCAAACTTCTGGCAGCTGTCGCATTTCTTCACCAGAGCCTCAGAACCTGCCTTCATTGTGGGCCAATAGTCACCAGCTCTGAGAGCTTTGTGGGCCAGAGCTCTTGGCCCGATGTGGTGCCCGCATAGCCCTTCATGGATCTCTCTTAATATGCAGTCTGCGTCTCTCTGCCGTACACATTTGAGTAGGGGCAGAGAGAAAGACTTTCTGTATAACTCGTCTCCAATCAGGCAGTATCTGCATGCCGTTAATTTCAGTTTTTGGGCCTTCATTCTGCCCTCAGGTAATTTACCGTTTTGCTTATACTCTGCAATCTCCCTTATCCATTATGGCATGTCTTCAAGCTTTAGGACGCGTTCAGCATCTTCGCATATTGCACTAGTGGGCTTGACTTCCACTAGAACAGATTTGTTTAACTCCGGCAGACTGCTGCTTCCCAGTTTAGATAGGTTATCTGCTTGAGCGTTCTGCGCTCTGGGTACTTGCTCAATTTTAAAACTTTCAAAATTTGCAATCACAGACCTCATTCTGGCCAGGTAGCTCTGCATTGTGGGCTCTTTGGCCTCATACTCCCCCTTGACTTGGTTGGTGACCAACTGAGAGTCAATTTTCAGGTGGATGTGTTTGGCCTCTAGAGTTTGGCAGAGCTGCAGCCCAGCAATGGCTGCCTCGTACTCAGATTCATTGTTGGTTGCTGAAAACAGGAACTTCATGGCATATTCAATGATTTTCCCTTCCGGGGTTTTGATGACTACACCTGCTCCTGAACCGTTGATGGTCAAAGACCCATCTGTGAAGACTTCCCAGGCTCTGGGCTTCCACAGCTGTCTCCTGGTATGAGCACTCTGCTAGGAAGTCTGCCAAAGCCTGTGCTTTGATGGCGGTACGAGGGGCAAATTTGATCCCAAAACATGTTAGCTCCAGGGCCCAGTTCATAATCCTTCCCGACTTGTCCACCTTCTCCATCGCTTTTTCTAAGGGCATATTTGCCAGCACGGTGACGGGGTGTGCATCGAAGTATGGCCTTACCTTTCTTGTGGGTAGCACTACAGCATAGGCTGCCTACTCTATCAGAGGATACCGCGTTTCTGCGTCTGTGAGCTGATCAGTCCGTTTTAGTGCATACTTATAGCTCATTTTAAGTCTCATCGCATGTAGCTTTAGAGCATTTAGAGTTAGGATTGCATGGTTTTTCCTTACTTTGGATTTTAATTGTACTTCACAAATGTTTGGTTGTTTTTGATGTATTTCAAGACAATTGGCACGTGTTGGAGTACTTTTGTGATCTAGGGACTTGGGGCATGTTCGAGGGTGCATGGCTCGTACTTTGGAGAGGCTCAAGTGAGTCAACCTTAGAGGAATTGAAGGAAGAAGGCCACCACGGTCGTGGCTCATACACTATGGTCGTGGGCACCTGTAGCAAGCAAAACAGTTTTATGAAGGCTTGAAGACTGATTCGATGAAATCAGGTCACCACGGTCGTGGTGATTTTGCCACGGCCCGTGGCTCCTGATCTTCACAGAATCAGTGGCTTGTTTGTATAGTTACTGCCTGGACGATTTTAGGGCACCACGACCGTGGTGACCTGACTTCGGGTGTTGAACCGTTTTCTCCGTCTTAGTTTAATGGCTCTTTTAATTAGTTTTTTTTTTAGCTTAGACTCGAGATTACCTATTACTCTTAGTTTCTAATTACATTCTCTTAGCCCTAAACTCTCTCTAAACACTAGTTATCTCTTTTGTTCATCTTTGAAGATTGAATTCGTTATTCAATTCAAGTAATTTTTCTTCAATCTCTTTTCTTTAATTCTATTGCTTTGTTTATGATGTTTAATTTATTTAATCTCTTTTTCTTTGAATCCATGATTAGTGAGTAGTTACTAATCTAGGGTTTAGGTGAAAGCATGAATTAGGGGCTAATTGAGATGTTCTTGTAATTGCTTTATTCATGTCTAATATGCATTGTTCTTGGTGTTTTGACACCTTAGGGTAGACCTTGATCAAGTTTATGCTAGGGCTTAGATTTCAATTACTCTTAATTGATTGTTGTTGTCTAGTCATTCCCATGAATCAACTTAATTTCTAGACCAAGAGATTGGGTAGAAATTAAGAGGATCCTATTTAGGGGTTTTCCAATCAAATTGAATCCATTAATCAGTTGGCTATAGACCATTTCAGAGAGGATTTAGTAGATTGATTAATTGATTACTCTTGAGGACCATTCGAGAGAGGACTCAAGGACTTTAGTGGGAAACTTAACCTTGCATGTTATTCTTTATAGCTTCGTAGTTGCATTTGTGTCGTGTCTTGCCAGAGTTCATGCGAGTAACCCAAGCTCTAGTGTTTTGTCCATTATATATTAATTCTCCTATTTGATTATTAGTCGGTATTCATTAGCTAGTTAATTAGTTGGTAACCTATTCAATCTCAAACCCAAAAAACCCTTCACTTAGGTAGTTTTGGACTTAGTGGACTGAAGTCAATCCCAATTTCCTTGTGGTTCGACCCTTGACTTGCCATTACTACGTACTTAGTAATAGCTCGTTAGGTTTATAAATTGTATTTGCTAAGCGGTTCTTAGTGCCTTAACGACACACTAAAAACCTCTTATCATGAGTGTATGGGTCACGAAGAATATTGGCTGCTGCTTCTTGTTCTCCTCTTTTAACAGGACAGCACTCACAGTTGCGGCGGTGACAGCAATGTACAAGAAGAGTGCCTCTCCTGTTTTAGGCCTGGCCAATGCTCGCAGACCAGAAAGATGTGACTTCAACTTCTGAAATGCTTCTTTTTGTTTTGCCCCCCATTTAAACTCCTTATTCCCTTTCAATATCTTGAAGAATGGGAGGGCTTTCTCAGCAGACTGCGCTATGAATATGGACAGGGTTGTCATCCTGTCTGTCAGTCTTTGAATGTCTCTGATGCTTTTGGGCTCTGGCAGATCCATATCTGCTTTCACTTTGTCGGGGTTTGCATCGATTCCCCTTTCGCTGACCAGATAGCCTAAAAACTTCCCTGACCTTACCCCGAACACGCATTTTTTCGGATTCAGTTTCATGCTATGTTCTCGGAGGTTGGCGAAGGTCTCTTTCAGGTCTGCTATGTGATCTGCCTCTGTTTTACTCTTGGTGATGACGTCGTCTACATACACCTCCAGATTCCTTCCCCTCTGCCCTGCGAAGACCTGGTCCATCAGCCTCTGGTAGGTGGCCCCTGCGTTCTTTAGCCCAAATGGCATCATGATATAGCAGAATACCCCGATCAGGGTGATGAATGTTGTCTTTTCCTTGTCTGCAGGGTCCATGAAATCTGATGGTACCCGCTAAAAGCGTCCATGAAACTGGGCAGAGTGTGACCACTGGTGGAGTCTACCAGCTGATCGTTTCTCGGCAGCGGATAGCAGTCTTTGGGACAGGCCTTGTTGAGGTCTGTAAAGTCCACGCACATCCTCCAGCTCCCGTTTGCCTTTTTTACCATCACTACATTGGCCATCCATTCTAGGTATTTGCAGGGTTCTATGAATCCTGCTTCTAACAGCTTCTGTACCTCTTCCTCAATGGCCTTATTCTTCTCTGCTGAATAATTCCTTCTCTTCTGCTTCACGGGTCTGTGTCCAGCAGCATTGTTCAGTTTGTGGTTGATGGTGGTGGAGTCTACCCCTGGCATTTCAGCTGCCGAGAAAGCGAACACGTCTGCATTTTCTCTTAGCAGATTGATTAGGTTGACTATGGTTTATGGATCCAGGTCTGTACCTATTCTCACTACTCTGCCCTCTTCCGGTCCCAAGAGTACCTCTTCGGTCTCTTCCCCCGGTTCGGACGAGCATCGGCTTCGCTGACAGTTGATGGTTCTGATATTTTCTGTTTGTTCTCGGCCTCTTCGGCCTTCTCCTCCTTTCCCTTTTTCGTGGCTTCTTCAGCCTGGTCCCCTTTGACTTCTTCAGTCTGGACTCTCTTTCCTTATTTTTTCGTGGCTTCTTCAGCCTGTTCCTCTTTGACTTCTTCAGTCTGGACTCTCTTTCCTTCTTTTTTTCTTTTTCCTCCTCTTCCTCCTGGATCCAGAGTGGTTAGGGGGAGGAGGTCTTTTGTCTTTCTTCAGAGCTGTCAGGTTGCAGGACGTGGCTGCTTTCTGATCTCCTCTCAGACTGCCTACCTCACCAGTTTTGCTGAGGAATAGTATGGTCTGGTGGTGGGTTGATGGGATCCCTTGCATTCCCTCAATGAACTTCCTTCACATCAGAGCGTTGTATGGTGAGGGAAGGTCTACTACTAGGAACTCTTGCATCACCGTCCTCCTGACCCCATTCTGGTCCTCTGCTGTTACAGCTAGATGTACCTTTCCCTCTGGAATGATGGAGTTTCCTGTGAAACCGACGATGGGGGTTCCCCCTCTCTTCAGTAACGACCGGTCCAACTCCATTTTTTCTAAGGTTTCCTTATACAGAATGTTTACGGCACTTCCGCGGTCCAGCGGGATTCTTCGTATGTCTGTGGTGCAAATTTCCAGAGTGACCACCAGTGGGTCTGGGTGTGGAAAACTTATTCCCTTGCAGTCTTCTGTTGTGAACGTCATGTCAGGCAGGTCTTGACTCAGCTCTGTCTGATCGATGGAGTAGAGGTTGGGATGAGTGAGCTGCTTCAGGTGATCCCTCTCCCCCATTGATTTCGAGCTACCGAATATGACGTATATTGTTTTCTTCTTCCCTTTAATTTCTGCTCGCTTGTCTTGTGGCTTCTTTCCTTCGCTCTGCTGTTCTTTTTCCTTGATTCCCTGGTTCCAGGCCAGGTATTCTTTGAAGTATCCTCTTCTGATCATACTCTCCAGATCATTCTTCAGACGGATGCAGTCTTCGGTGTTGTGACCTAGGGCCTCATGGAAAGCGCAGAACTCATCCATGTTAGGGCCTAGGCTCCTCTTTTTTGTTGGAGGTGGTTTGTGCCACTTGCTATCGTCTCTGTTTGTTAGAAAAATTTCAGTCTTGGGCAGGCTGAGGTTGCTGTAGTTGTTGTGCTTCTCTTGGGCCCTTAGTCGGTCCACTTCTCTCTCTGCTTCCTTTTGCTTCTCTCTGCCCCTGTTCTGGTGGGGCCGGTGGCCTCCAAAATTCAGTCTTCCACCCATGAAGGGTTGTTCGTTCTGCCTGGCCTCTTGCTTGGCAGGTTTGCCTGCTCCAGGTGTCGAGGCTTTATTGAAGTCCTCGACAGCGATGTACTTTTCTGCCAGGGCCAGGGCTTCGCTAAGCTCCTTCATGGTGACCCATTTCAGGTCATCTCTGAACTTGCTAGTGTGACGCAGAGTGTTCGTAAGAGCGTCCAGAGCCAGCTTCTGTTCTAGGTCTGGGATGTGCACTAGCTCCTTGTTGAATCTTCCGATGAAGTCTCGCAGACTCTCGTTGGGACTATGTTTTAGCAGCAGCAATTCATGAGTGGATTTACTCCTCCTGCTTCCACTGACGAAATGCTCTTTGAACCTCTTGTTCAGCTCGTCAAAGTTGGCTATGGTGCCTTGTGGGATGGTTCTGAACCAGGTATGGGCTATCCCTGCCAGGGTGGCAGGGAAGTGTCTGCACCAGGTGGCTTCATTGTAGTTTCCCAGCTCCATGTGGGTTTCGAAAGCTGTCACATGTTCCTTTAGGTCCCATTCCCCCTCAAACTTGAGGTTTGACGGAAGCTTAGCCTTTGACACTCTGGCTGCAATAATCTCAGGTGTGAAGGGAGATTTGGAGGGGGACCTAATCTCCTCTGCTGGTGAGGCCAGAGAAGGTCTGGGCCCAACTCTGTTGGATAGGATTCCTTTGAGGTCTGAGGAGGTCCCATTGTCGCCGGACCCTTCCTCAGCTATTGGTCCTAGCCTCTGGCTAACATGTCTTCTGATGGGTCTGCCTCTGTGCATGGACAGGGCCTCTTCAGCTCATGTACTATGCCTGGGCCTCACCCGGGGACGTTGTTGTGCTATGCCCCCTGGATTTCCTCTCGGACAGATCTCTGACTGGAGCCTGCCAAATGTTCTGTGGGCATCAGCTCACTGAAGAAGTTGGGGTGTTCTTCTTGCATTACCTCAGTATTCCACTCATCCTCTTGCCAACCTCTCCGAATGTTCCCTGACCTAGAGCGGCTGGATAAGCCATACTCTGATGTAGGGGTTGGGGTGATGCCTCTCTTGTTGTATCCACACAGGGGTTCCTCTGTAGCTGCCTCCTCTTCAGATGACAGCTACAGGTGTCTTCGAACTGAATCATGGGTTCTAGTTCTCTTCCTCCTCTGAGATGGCTGGCTTCCAATGTTTTGTATGTGCTGCTGAGCAAACTGCAGTACAGAGATGGCCGCTTGGAATGCCTCAGGGGTAGGCATGACCAAGGAGCTGCTTGGTTGCCTGGTTTCCTGAGTGTGGGTAGCAGGGCTACCCCTTCTTGCTGACCTGGTGATCATTTCTCTTGATGGAGAGTAGCTCTCATCTTCTGAGATGTGGGAATCAGATGTTGTTGAGTAAGGAACCACCATTGCGAAGTTGTAGATTGGGCTTTTCTACTCTTCCCCTCCTTCTAGCGCCAAATTGTTTCTGTTCAGGACAGCTACAGTGAAAGTGGTGGTGGGTACTTGGTGGAACGTGGCTCCCAAACTTCCTTCGTGGTGGTGGTTACCTGCAAAATAGGGAGAACCTCGGGGGTTGTTACGAGGATCGCCTCTCCGATGCCTAAGTCAGCCCAAGTTGAACACAAGGTCTCTAGTTGAGAGAAAACGAGTACCAAGTGCAAGTATTTTGTGAGTGTTTGATAGTACGTACTTTACTCATGCATGGGCATGAGTATTTATATGAGACATGGGCTTGTGACTGACCTAGTAAAGTAAGCGGGCTCCTTTTGGAAGTGGGCCAATGATATGAATGCAGCTCCAAGGTAGAGAAGCATCCAAGGAAGAATCCAAGCAAAGAATCCTAATAGTAACTAAGTCCGAAATATCAAAGAACCAAATCAAGAACTCCAAGAACTCTTCCAAGATCTCATGGAATAAGTAGATTAATCACTTAATAATTAACACTCCTGAAAATTATTAAATGGAACGAAATTAATTGACAAACAATTAATACTCGAAAAATATGAATCAAAATTCTGAATTAAATACTAAATAAAATTAACTAAGACTCCTAATGACTCAATAGGACTCAAATGTGGACGTTGGCTTCATCATTCTTGGACTCCATCTTCAACCCACCTTAAACATGGACGAAAAGGTTGTGTTGAGTTTAAACTCGTAGCTCCCATGGCCTTGCTTTGAAGAATTAACCATACCTAAAAATTGCGAAGGTCATATATAGTGATATCTTGAATCAGCCTCTTCGCTCCTGCATCATTCTCGCCTTCTTTGAAAAAAAATTGACCTCGAATTTGGTCAAATTTAGAGAAATAATCACGGACAAGAACAATGGACTTTGAACAATATGAATTAGGTACTTCGTCAAACATAGATGGATCTTCAACAATAGCATCAAAAGGAATAATTTTGTTGTTCTCAGCTCCATCTTTTATTTCTTCAACAACTTCTTCCACAAGTAGAGGTTCATTTAGAGTAGGCTCGGAAAAATCTGGAACAACATCAACCTTAACTTCTTCAACTACTAGAGGTACATCTAGAGTTGACTCGGAAAAAGTAGGAAGAACATCAATCTTAACTTCTTCAACTAGTGGTTCTGGAATTGAAGTTGACCTTTTAGGTGTCGTCCTAAAGTCCCTCCTAAAGATTTCCTTAAATTTTCCTCAATTCTTTTTTGCCTTTCAAATTCCCTTTATTGCCTTTCAAATGCTTCTCTTCTTTCTATGAGTCGTTTGAAACTTATCAGATCGAATAATTCTGATTCAAAAACTTTCCTTTCCAACTTTGTAAGACAAGGATCATCAAGTTGATTTTGGACGAGTTTTATAGCATGTTCAAAGGGGAGAGTATGAATGAGCTTAACAACGTCAGTATGATCAGTCCAATACAACATGATTTTGTTGCAAACATTCCCCTTAAAAAAAACTGCCCAGAAGATCCAGAAAAACAAACCTAACTTTAACAATAAACTACAGATTCCACAAGTCGAATAAAATTCCCAAATTTTAACACAAGTAAATATTGGATGTTAGGAAACATCTCCAACTGGAATCACTCAAAAATTCGAAGTAGGCTGCTCGCAGTAATTTTTTAAAGTCAGTCGCGCCAGATTCGCACCAAATTCGCACGTTTCACAAAAACAGTCTTGAAACTATAACAAATGAACTCCAACTTCTACGAAATTTTAGTAAAGTAAACTAGACTTGAAATAAACCAGTTTAGGCGCAAGAATCACCCAAAAAGATGCTTTCTTGAGGGAGATCGAGTCTTTCAAAGGTTACCTTAAATTTCCGCAGAACTGACAGGAATTTACGTCTGATTGCGAACGTTGTTGTGGCTTCGTTTTTCTTTCAAATGCAATGAAATTTTGACACAACACTCTCATAGATGTCTAAAATGTATCCAAAAAATTTCACGCCAAAATTCGTCCTCTAACTCAAGAAAGTCGGACACTTTCTTTCCTCACCAACCTGAAAAACTAATACCAATTGATATGAATGCAACTCCAAGGTAGAGAAGCATCCAAGGAAGAATCCAATCAAAGAATCCTAATAGTAACTAAGTCCGAAATATCAAAGAACCAAATCAAGAACTCCAAGAACTCTTCCAAGATCTAATCTTTAAATCAAGAAACGTTCAATAATTAATTTGTGAATGTGTATAGGATATGGAAATTAAATCAATCACTCCTGAAAGATTTAATTAACTTTTAACCTCCCTTAAACCATTACCTGGAATAAGTAGATTAATCACTTAATAATTAACACTCCTGAAAATTATTAAATGGAACGAAATTAATTGACAAACAATTAATACTCGAAAAATATGAATCAAAATTCTGAATTAAATACTAAATAAAATTAACTAAGACTCCTAATGACTCAATAGGACTCAAATGTGAACGTTTGCTTCATCATTCTTGGACTCCATCTTCAACCCACCTTAAACATGGACGAAAAGGTTGTGTTGAGCTTAAACTCGTAGCTCCCATGGCCTTACTTTGAAGAATTAACCATACCCAAAAATTGCGAAGGTCATAGATAGTGATATCTTGAATCGGCCTCTTCGCTCCTGCATCAGCCAAGGTAATAAGGCCTTTATTAATTCCCTGTCTAGAGCTTGTGTTCGGAGTGGTCTGCCTTGTGAGGTCTGCTCTGCCCTGGGTGATCTGAAGTGAAATGACAGGACCAAGACGTCTGCTGCCAGTTGGCAAGACGTGGTGGTCTGCTAGGCAGACCCCATACATCTCCTTTCCTCCAAATTGATACCCAAAGTCTACTTTTATATCTCCTTGCCTCCAGAAAAAACACCAACGCCATCGAAATAGGTACAAAGTTGTAGAAGATATTCTGTAAGTTGTACAACATCCAATATTTTTTTCTACCGTCTAACATTTTTTTTTATTTAGGAATGATATGAAATTGTTATTAAAACATGGAGGCTTTGCTATAAATTTGGAGGAAATGAGATATTAAGGAGATCTTCCAAGATAAGAGATACAAGGAAAATATCTCTATACTATAAGGGAAGAGGGGGTGAACACCAAAATTAAGAAAAGTAAAAACTAATAAAATAAATCAAGGAGGTTATTAAGGGCCCGTTCGGTATTACCGTGTTATCTGGTTTTTTGATTTTCAAAGTCATATGATATATGTCATATAATGAATAAAAAATTAGTCAAATTTATTGAAAACATGATGATTTTGAAAACTGACAACTAAAAAGTGAAAGGGAAAATTAACAGGAATAATTCAACCTATTGCTCGTCTTCCAAATTTAATCCCACCTTCAATTATTCTCAAAATAATCCCGACTATCACCCACCCTTCGCAAAACAATCCCACCTGACTTGCAACTTGTTAAACAGGTTGGAAGTTACACGTGTCATGCTCACATTGGCCAATAAAAATAAAAATAAATAAAAAAAATATTAAGACCCTCCCCACCCAGCTGCCACCCCCCTTCCCATCCCCTTCCCAGCCGCCACCCCCTTCCCCTGCACGCCGGCGACCCCAAAACCACAACCCATTAACCGAAAAACACCCTACCACCTTCCCCTGCACGCGGCCACCGCGAAAACCACAGCCCACGAACCACCCAGCCAAACACCACCACGTTGCCCTCCCTGTCCCAGCCAACACTAGCCCACAAAACCACCACTCACTCACCTTGCCGGTCCTTCACCGGAAAATCGAGCCACCTGTAGTCCTTCCCTTCCCCATTTTCATTCTCTCTCTCTCCCTCTCATTAATTTGCCCATGTTTCCACCGTGTCTCCGCCACACACCGCCTTCCCTTCGCATCTCAACCACGCCCAGATCACCACACTCCAATCAATCACCCAGCCGCAACCCTCCTTCTTCACTCCCCCTTTCCCCCCTTTCTTCACCGGCTTTATTTCTCTCTACTCACTCAAGCTCTCAACAATGGCGAAGCGAAAATCATTAACGAAGAAACCCTCTATCTCCGGCGAGTTTTGATCGGGAAATTACTCGGAAGTGGTGGGCATTGTGGTTCGTGGTTGTGGTTGCGGCTGTGCTGGGGGGTTTATGCAATAGTTGTGACAGCAAGGAGTGGGAGTGGGGAGGGGTGGGTTTTAGTTTTTTTTTAATTAAAAAATATGATAATTTTAAGAACATAAATAAACTGACCAATAAAAAAGCGCCACGTGTCACAATTAACCTGTTTTTCAGGTTACCATTTCACCTAGGACTATTATGGGAAGATACCTTAAATACTTGAGATTATTTTGGGAATTACTAAAGGTAGGATTAATTATGGAAGATGGCCAATAATTCGGATTAATCCTGTTAATTTTCCCAAAGTGAAAACCACTTTTTCTGGTTTCACGTTTTTGGTTTTTAGTTTTCAAAAAACTGAAAACTGGAAACAAAAAACGATAACGAACAGGCCCTAAGTAATAAATTTTTATTTCTAAACTTAGCCATGAGATTTTTAGCAAAATATGTTTAAAATTTCAAACTAAAATATCTACAAATCTACAAATTAAATTTTTTTAAAAAAAATATCAATGGTTATATTTTCTTAAGATCTATAAATAGACATCCATTTGCTATATTTTTATATACTTTTGATATTTTTAAATTTTCAAATACATGAGTAACTGATTACTCATGCATGGAGGTGCATTTGATCAGATCGATCATGAAACATGATAAAGGATTTTAGGATAATGAGAAAGTGGTAGAGGGAGAGGGGTGTTACTCATGAGTGATGATGTTAATGACATCTTCTATTAATCTTTTGTAATATTTTTTGGCGTATTGTTTTTGAATCATTATTGCTAATCTACTCTCTAATATTTATTACTCTTTTTATGTATTTAAATTATTTCACTATTAAACTCTTTTGAGATTACAATTACACCCTCTAATTAAACACAATAAGTAAAACTTAACGATGATTTTTAAAAGTATGAAAATATGTATACACTTCACTAGAGAAATTACAATGTAGTTTCTCCCAAATCCTTACATATTAATCTTTCGCATGCACGAGGCACGCATCGCGTGCATATATGATTAGTATCTTTATATACAAATATTACAGGGTAGATATTTCCCTAAAATAAATCTATTATTAAAATAAATCTAGTTAAGGAAAAAGGATTACAACTAAGTATACTATCCTATGCTCTAGGTGCATAAGACAGAAAAAGTACCAAATAAGTTGTTATTGTTGGGTAAACTAATGAAAGAATAGAAAATAGTGGGACTAAGGCTCTGCTCTTTTGGTCTGTAATGAAGTTAAATCAATTCAGTTGAGTTCAGGTCCTGCTGAGTCAGAGATTTCAGTTAGATCTTAGATGCAGTCCAATTTAGTTAATTTCATTCAGTTCAGTTCTTTGTAGACCAAAAGAACGGGGCTTAAAGCAAAGGTGAGAGCTAAACCATAAAAAAATCACCTTAAAAGTGAAAATGAAAGTAAAAAGATATGATCAAAGGTAGTAAGAGTATATCTTGTCCGAACGTCATAGTATATTGTTTGTAGATATATGAATCTTCGCCTAAATCTAGCTGAATTGAACTAAACTGATTGGAGTTGAGCTGAACTAAACTGAACTAAATTGAATTGAATGAAATAAATAAATAAATAATATTTGAACAATAACAGTATGAATATCAAATAATAATTACAATGATAAGTAATAATAAATAATAATAATAGTATTTTGGATATTATTAAATGGTATTTATAAATAAATAGATAATAGTAATAATGATGAATTAATAATAACAATAATAGTTAATGATGATGATAATAATAATAATAATAATAATAATAATAATAAGTAATTTCTACTATTATTTGAATTGATATATTAATACTTGATGATGATTATATAATATCAATAATATCTAAAAAGTAAATTAATATTATTATTTTAATAATAAGGTTTGATAATAAAAAAAATAATTGGATCGGACCACACAAAATTGCAACATAAACTGTTTTGACGCAATTTGATTGATTGATGGGCTAAAAACATGGGTTGATTTTTGCTTTTGAACAAACCACGACTTGCGATTTTGGGTTGGTTTATAATATTTATAAACCTAATTGCACCACAGACCGCCATAGTATCTTTAGTACTACTCAACGTAACGACGATTTTGTGCCTTAAATAGTAATATTGTTAACAACTTTTTAACTTTTTCAATATTTTCTAGCTTGTTGTAGCTTGTTTGTATGATGTAATACTTAGTATTCTAGTCGGTAAAATAAAACAACAATTGAAGATTAGAAACCTCGTATTGAGATAAAATATGGTTAAACCGCAAACTACACCGACCTAAACCATGCTCTGCTGTGATAATAATAGTAATAATAACGAGTAAAGATATAATAAAAAAATAATATATAAGAATGATAATAATAATAAGAGTAATTAGTGCAATAAATTAGACCAACAATAATAATAATAATATTTAACAAAATGGCTAAATAAAGATTAGAGCTCAACTGACCTGGCCTGAACTGAAAATAAGTTAGGGAGAACAAGCCCCAAGTGCATAAATAACTTAAAATCACTTCATGAGAATATCTACTTTCTATAAAATGAAGGAATTAATTTATCGAACTATGATGCATGACAGCAGAGGGAGGTTGCGCAAATTATAACATACACACGCGTGTACCTTACGGTAGGTACACCCAGGTATTAATGATATATGTTTTGCGCGCAGATTATCACAAAAGAAGTTATGGCTCAGTGTGTCTTTCCCAGCTTGCATTGATGGCGGGGTTCAACTCCTCACTCCAACCTAAATTGCCCTTTATTAATTTAGATTTCATTTAATTCTTTTCATATAATTTATACTAATTTGTACAGTTCATACTTATTTGAACAATTTTCATACTCATTTGGACATTTCCATACTCATTTTATAAGCATTTGAATATTGTTGAATCAATGAGTACATAAAACTCAAATGAGTATGCATATTTTATAAATCAAGAAATATCAAAATTAAAAAATTAAAAATCCAACCCAACTCATACTCATTTGACAAATTCGTACTCATTTGACTTTATGCTCAAATAGGTAATACATACTCATTTGGAAAACTTATACTCATTTGGAAAACTCGTACTCATTTGGCTTTATACTCATTTGAAAAACTCATACTTAGTTTGATCCATACTCATTTGATCAACTCATAGTTATTTGGTGTATGTAAGGTACGTACACCAATGAGTACCTTTTACCTTCTCGGGAGGTTGGCACAAATTTAGCCTCGTCCTTCCATGGTTGTCAAAGCCTCAACCGATATCAAATTCGTTAACCTCCTTCCATGGTTGTGTTCTCGACGTTCCTTATCGAGTTATTTTCATGAAAGTGCCCTCAACTAATCTATTGCATAGTTTGCACTATGTAGAATTTCACTCTACTTTGTACAATTTTACCTATTAATATCTCATACTTCCACAGTGTCAACTAAGTTGTCCACTTGATTCTGTTATTTTGGACTGAAATGAACTGAACTGGACTGAATGGAACGATATTGAATTACAATTGTAAGGCAAAAGGAAATAAGCTGAATTGATTTGAATTGAACTGAAATTTAACTGACACTCATAGGCCGAATTAAACTGAGAAATTTTCAATTAATTCAGGCTAAAAGAACCCGGACTAAGGCTCTGTTCTTTTGAACTGGATTAATTGAAAAACATTTCAGTTCAATTCAGTCCAGTTCAATTCAACTCCTTTAATTTCAGTTCAGTGCAATTCAGCTTCTCTCCTTTTGACTCAAAATTACAGTCTAATTCAGAACATTACAATTCAGTTCAGTTTAGTACAGTTTAAGTTACCTCCGTTCAGCTCAAAACATTTCAATTCAATTTTGTTCAAATCAATTCTTTCCAAATCAAAATAAAAGTTTAAATCTCAGAAATAGAGAGAGTAAAAAAGGCCTTAGCACAAAAGTTACAACTACCGATGTCATGTAAGGCAGTAACCACGTCCACCACCTCTCTCTCTCTCTCTTCTCTCTCTCTCTCTCTCTCTCTCTTTCTGTCAGCGGCGTCAAGTGTGACTCAGTAGAATGTCTCGAAACGCAGACATTGCCCTTCCTTTTTTTGCTCCTTCTATTTTTCTCTGTTTCCCCTTCTTTTTTCTCCTTATTTTCGCTCTTCCCTTCTCTATATAAACCCCCACCCTCCACATTCTTACACTCTCTCTCTTCCTCTCTTCCTCTTTCTCTAAGCTCAACTTCTACTCTCAAACAAATTTCACCATTCCACTTTCTCTGCTCTCTAACTTAGGGTTTCTAGACAATACAGATTCACATTGTCCACAAACATATCATTCGATTCATCTTATTGTATTGCGATTTTGATCTGTTATTGCTTGATTTGAAATGGATTTCCAATAATCAAAGCGAGAGAAAGTGAGAGAGAGAGAGAGAGTAGTAAAATACGACATTAATGGCGGCAAGCTCTGCCGGTGGTTTCACGACGCCATTTTTAAGCATAAAGCTTCATGAAGACGTTTCACTCCTTCGACTCCATTGCCGAACCTTCGAGCTCTCCGCCACTGGTGAATTTACTCGTCATCGGAGGTTTTTCTCCAATGGAGAAGATGATAAAATAGGAGACAGAGTAAGACGATTTAGCTGTTGTTGTTGCTCTTCAGATTCAGTGCTTCCGAAGAAAACGAGTGGTGAAAAGCGCCAACAATGGCGGCGCTTTACTCCTAAGAGAAATTGCGCAGTAGCTCGTAGAGTTCGTAGTCAAGCCTTGCCTTCTTTGCCTTTTACTTCTCCTCCGTACGTCTCTCCTTTATTTTTCTACTTTGCTTTTTATTTGTTGATTTTTTAAAATATATTTTTGTATATTATGATGATTCTTCCTTTTGTGTTTCGCTGTATTTTAAAGTTTCGGAATATTCCTAAAATAATTTCTGCTTTTTTCTGTTGTTTCTTTTGATTGTGACTTTACTTCGTTGATTCTCCCGCGTTTTCGCTGAATCGTTACCTACTGGATGCGTTAATTACATTTTAATAATGGAACTCCATTCTTGTTGATTACCTGTTTGTTTCGAGTGCGAATTTTGCGTGATAGTAATTAAATTACGTTTGCGGTGTCGATTTAATTATTTCAAGTGTGAAATGAGCTAATATTTGCTCAATTAGATGATCTGTGCAATTGTTATCGCTTGCTTGCTGAAAATGGAACATCAAATGGTTTTTTTTTTTGTACTTTAGGGGATGCCCTTAGTCTTGGTAGGGAGGTAGAGCAGGCTGAAGTTTGTTAATGACACAGATTTGTAGTGAAAAGTAGGCCATTGGAAGGGTATGGCTTCTGATTTCTTGTTAAAAGAGTGCTCAACTCTGGTAATTGGAGCTGGGGGATTTCAATGGCATCAGTTTCGAGTGTAGAAAATTGAGGTGGTGTCCGGCAAAACTGAATTTTAGCTGGTTCAATCGTGTGAAGTTTGTACAGTCCCTTGCAACTCAATTAGAATGAGATTAGTTTGGAATATATACTTGATGAATGATGAACGTGTGTTTGAGACTCCTGAGTAGGTTTGGTTAGATAGTTTGGACAAGAATCATACGGAAAACTATCACCTAGTTTTCTTTAATGAGGCTCCTTCCTATGGTAGACACTTATGAGTACAAGTTATCTTTTCTCAGATACAAGAAAAGCCTTAGGGTTTCCGTCTCTCAAGGGTGTACCTGCGGCTTTGTGAATCGAAGTTATGATATCTGATATGCCCATGAATGCCTATTTTGATTCTCGTATTGGGAATCACAATAGGTGATTTTTCACTAATCTCTAACGAAGTAGAAACTGAAGCACATTTTAGTGTCGTTGTCGATAACTTACAACTGATAGCTGAGATATTCCATAAAACGATTGTTGCCTACTGCGTGGAATATCGACAATAATTTAAAGAAAAACTCAGGGAAAATTGTTGATGAGGATGAGTACTCTTCTATGCCATTTGCGTACGGTGCCTTTACAGTTGTGTAAGCCTCATCAAGTCAGCAATTCGAATCTGTTAAGTTTGTATGCAATGGGGAGTTTATCCTTTATTTGTCATTTTGTGTTCTATATCATCAATAAGCCAACAATCATATGAAGCTGTTAAGTTTGTGGACAATGAGTTGTTGATCCAAAAATATATCAAATGTCGTTCAGCATCAACATTACTCATTAGTCAATAATCATGAAAAAATCTGATATGTCAATAGAACTGTCATGGAAATTAAGGCGACAGTTCAGAATAGTAAGAAGCCGTAATGGTGTCTTCCAAGAACCTGGAGAATCGTTGTTTTGGATTTGGCAAACAAGAAGCGAGAAGATGATGCCAGGATCCAGAGCATAATTGTTATGGTAGTTGTTAGGATCCCCTTCCTTTTGTTGCGTGCTATCCCTCTAATAACATCGAATTAGCTTTTCACTGTTTGGTTAGAATTCATATATTACAAAGCAACAAATTTTTACAATCAGGAGCCACTCCAATTTCCTAATGAGTCTTGCCTTTTATTGCAGAGTCCGCTTTCATTCTAAACCCCGTTGTACTCCACGTAACACTGGTCCACAATCTCGTGACACACCACCCAAGAGAGGTATCTGGAAACGTATCCCTTTAGCTTGATTAACTAATTAGGATGGTTCTGGAACTAATTTCTGCAGGCTGGGTAGGGGCTAATAATTGAGGAGTTGAATAATTATGCATGCAAAAGTAAGTTATTGTTCTCAAAGTATTTTGTTGTCTGTTTCCATCCTAGACACTGGTATCGCAAATGAGAAAGATTGGGGCATCAACTTATTAAACGGAAACGTGAATGAAGCTGGCATTAATGAAGATGGAAGTACGTGGTATCGTGAAAGTGGTGAAGAGCTTGGGGAAAACGGGTATAGATGCCGATGGACAAGGATGGGTGGGCAGTCCCAAGATGGTTCTTCTGAATGGAAAGAAACGGTATAGACTATTCTTTTCTGCTATCGATCTTCTTCAGGAGCCAAATTCTTTATAAACAATTTTTAATCCATGATAACGGAACTTCATTTGCCAAATTCTCTCTCCCTTCCTGAATTATCTTAACATGGGAGGTTCAATGGAAATAAAGAGTAATAAGGTAGGCAGAAAATATTTATTTGAAGTAAACTGTGAGAGAGAAAAAAGTTAAGGAAAAGTGTTGGATGAGAAGAGGCAAAGGATTAATTTAGCGGAGACGGGTAGTAAAAGACATTTTCTTAATTTTGTCTTCAACTCCAATAGTCTGTAGAAAAATTTAGGTCAACCAAAAAGAAAAACATGAAGAAAGGAGAGAAAATAGTTAAGGGAAAGTGTTGGATAAAAGAGACAAAGGATTAATGTGGCGGAGAGGGTAGCATAAACATTTTCTTAATTTTTTCTTCCCTCCAATAGTCTAAAGAAAAGTTTAGGTTAAGCAAAAAGAAAAGCATGAAGAAAGGAGAGAAAATAGTTGAGAGTAAGTGTTGTATGAAAAGAGAAAGGATTAATGTGATGAAGAGGGTAGTAAAAGACATTATCATAATTTTGTTTTCCACTCCAATTCTAAAGAAAAATTTAGGGCAACCAAAAAGAAAAACATGAAGAAAATTCAGGGATGTGAGAGTATGTTTGAATTGCTGAAAGATGAAGTTTTGGGTTCTTTTTCGAGTTTCCTGATGGTTCATGTCAATAGGTATGATGCCAATCAGTGACTTGCAAATTTGTTATTGTTTTTAAAACATCACCAGTATCCTAAATCCTAGGTGGATGCATTTAATGGATTTGTTGATTTTATTGACAGTGGTGGGAGAAAAGTGACTGGACTGGATATAAAGAGCTAGGTACACATTTTACCCTTCAAAGAACATTGACTCTCTTTCTCTTTCCATCTGTAAGTCGTCTGGCTGATGGTCATATCCCTGCAAGTCCACTTACGTGTAGCTACTGATAATATGCTGTCCACACCTTGACCGGACTTGGCGGGCCGGGAAGACCAAAATTCATTTCTTATGGATTTTTTTAATCATGTTCTAGTCGTAAACGTATTTCGCTAATGCCATTATATAGGGTGTCCTGCTTCAAAAGATCTGGAACTGTACATTTGTAATAAATTTGTGAGTTTTGTGATGTTTTCTATATTTTACTAAGTTTGTACAATGTTGAAATTGCTGAAGTTGCTTGTGGCCCTTCAATCTGTTGGAACGATATGCGATACTGTATGTCTGATTCAGTTTAACTTCAATTAGGGGCTAAGTTTGTACTTGTAAATCTGAGAAACAGAACCACCTCTTGAACAACCTAGAATTGATCAGTCATTTACAAGTTTTAGAAGTTCTAGATTTACGTGGCCAGAACTAATCTGTCTAAAGTAATATAGACGCTATTCCTAGTTATCAATAGAGATTATGAATTACCAATAGCATAAAGTGTGGGAAAAGCAGAAATTAATTCTAGTTGTTTGAGGATTATCAGCAACCTCATGTCATATATTACTCTTAGTTGTTTGAGGATTATAGCACTTGCTGGCTTTCTAGAGTTACGAAATTAACTCCTCAATCATGTTCCTGGAGTATCATTTCTCACAAAGAGCTAATAAAGATAGCTAGCGAGTTCTAGTGTGGTTTGTTGTTGACACGTAGAAAACAATTTACTGGCAATTGGAGTGTATGAGGTTGACATTGATATGAATTGCCATAAGGCATCCTCTAGCGAGTTCTAGTGTGGTGTGTTGGTGACACATAAAAAATAATCTACTGATAATAGTAATTTATGTGGTTGGCAATGCTCTGAAATGCAAAAAGGCATCCTCTTGTTTAAAGAAGCAAGTAATTATCTAGTGGAGCAGACATGTAGTCCTTTTCTTGCAATTTGTATTCTAATTATAATTAAATGTGTTTATGTTGGTTTATAACACTATGTGTCGACCAAGAATTGGCTTCTCAGCTCGCCGAACCCATTTTTCCAAAATTGTGAAAGACTGTTAAGCATTTGATGATATGTCTGATGTAGAGCTGATACCAGGCCTATATGGGCTCTTGAAAGGCTCATACACCATTTAAGTATGTTTCCATGATGTGCAACCGTCACCGAGATCATGATCACGACCGCATATTAAAAACCTTGTTAGTAGAATTTACTTGTTATACAATGGTAGGCTAACAGCTCGTTCTGTATCCTTGCTTTGTACATGGTGTGATGTGATCCCTGTCTGTCCTGTAAACATGGATTCTTATCCATGTTAATTGGAGACTTGTAGCTTGTCTTTATGGTGGTTGATTCCTACTATTTTCCTTCCCCCAATATTTTTTGGAAAAGAAGACTTGATTTTCTTTCCCCCTTTGTCCTGTGTGCCTACTACTCAATTACAGCTGATAGGTGTTTCTTAGTCCTGTAAGTACCCTTTTTACCTGAAAGAAGTTTGTTTTGGGGTTCATACTAGTCGTCTGGGCACATTATTTCGATTTATGTTTTGGTTCTTTATGCCGTCGAGCTTGGGACTCCAAACCTTCATTTTAGGGTTCTCTCATTTTGGTATATATAATAGGTGTTGAAAAATCTGGAAGGAACGCTGAGGGGGACTCATGGTGGGAAACTTGGCAAGAAGTGCTGCACCAAGATGAGTGGAGGTGGGAAATCTCTGCCATTATGCCTACAAACTTGGAGTTACACTCCTACTACATCTTAAATTTGACCATCTCATTCTGGAGTTTGTATGATTATTGTCTAGTTAGATAGAAAATGATGCTACCTTTATTTTTGCAGTAATATAGCTAGGATAGAGAGGAGCGCACAGAAACAGGCTAAATCTGGCTCCGAAAATGCTGGATGGTATGAAAAATGGTAAGAAGTTGCTAAAAAACGTCTAATTTTGGTTAGGTATGGCTACAGTTACTAAGCTTCTTGTTTATTGATTGCCTTCAGGTGGGAGAAATATGATGCTAAAGGCTGGACAGAGAAAGGAGCACACAAGTATGGCAGGTTGAACGAACAGTCATGGTGGGAAAAGTGGGGAGAACATTACGATGGAAGAGGATCTGTCTTGAAATGGTTCATAAGCAATCTTTTTGTAAATTTTGATTTTAATTATATTTATATCTGTTTCTGTTCTGTTCTTGGCTAAAATTGAAACTGTATTTTAATAACAAAGAATTTTGAAATCTCACATTCTGTTCTGTTGGGATTTTGGGAATCCCTTAGTTGTTTACTGGATTGGGCAAAGCAAAAGCAAGAAACTTGCCAGCCGTACCTTGCTTGTTTTCCATCATTAATCGGTGGGAAAGTAGGAGGCGAGTGGGGAAGATTTGCAGCCGGAAAAAGTATCGTTGCGAATGCTTTCTGTGATAGGCTGTAAAGCATAAGCATCTAAGCTGTCATTTTTGCATGTACATGAATCATAGGATCTTCTCATGGGTTTTTGTTTGATTGATTGGTCACTATAAGTGATATGCTTGGCATCTAGTGCTGCTCTACATAATGGTATAGTTGCAAAAGAATTAACGAGTGTTTCTAATATATCTAGGAACTTTCAATGAGTTATTTGTGAATAGCCTGGAACTATGGAACAATACCTTATTCCCAATCTATTGCCAAAGCTACGCGAGCTTGTGTTTTAGGAAGCTCTTTCTATCGTGTATTAGTCCTTGCAAGCGTGCTTCATATAGGGAGGGCATGTTTTTGCTGTTACATGTTTAACTCGTACGTTTTGGAACTTCGTTGTCAACTAATTAATATGTTCTTCCTTTTTCTAGGACGGATAAGTGGGCTGAGACAGAACTGGGAACTAAATGGGGAGACAAGTGGGAGGAGAAATTTTTTGCTGGCATTGGTGCACGCCAAGGAGAAACTTGGCATGTATCTCCCAGTGGTGAACGTAAGTGACAGAATTCCTCTGGTATTTATGATTTCAAATCCATGTAAATAAACGATCTATTTTGTTGTTGGCCACTTCAAGTGCATGTTTGGTTCAACTTATTGAATTAAAGGGAATGAAATCCCATTAAGGGGAGGAATGGTACCAATAGTTTTTACTTTATGGGATGTTTGGTTCTGCTATGGAAAAGGAAACACGTACAATGTGTGGAATTGAGGAGGGTCTCATTTTGTGTTACCATACGGCTGAGGAGGGTGATAACTTGGTGGAAATAATTACCCTCGTTGAAACTGCAAGCATTATCCCATCCCTTGTACCAAACATGTCACTGAAATAGTTTATTGTTTCCGTATTCAACACTTAAAATCTCATTTCAAATACTCCCTAGGATTATTGGCAATTTCCTGGTTTTTTTATTTGGATGATCTAACGAGACCAGGCCCGAAACATAAGGGATGCACCTGATGTTATATGATTAATCATCCCTGTGCACCACGAAATGGCCTCCTTACTTCATAATGGGAACCAGGAGATTTCATGGCATCAGAGATTTAGAGATGGAAGTTTGGTTTGATAGAAGGTTGACATCATTTTCAGAAAGTACTACAGACTGGTGCTGGTTTAAGGCCCTGTGCGGACTGTGTAAATGAAGTCATTAGTTTGTATGTTCTTTCTTGCAACAAACCTTAGTTCTTTGTTCTTTCTTGCAACAAATCGTTTTATTCTGTGTTAAGAAATGAGGTTTATTTATATATTTGGGTGGCTTGTAAAGTGAATTATTTCTTATCTTTTATGTGCAGGTTGGTCTAGGACATGGGGAGAAGAGCATTTTGGAAATGGGTATGTCACTGAATCGTTGCTTTTTGCTTAAAACCTTTGATTGAGGACTACGAGCTGGATTAAAGGGTATATTTGACATAAGTAGTTCATAAGCAATATGCATTTTCTTTTTTTTTCAGCAAGGTACACAAGTACGGTAAGAGCACAACAGGAGAAAGCTGGGACATAGTGGTGGATGAAGAAACATACTACGAGTAAGACAATGCCTTTTAACTTCACATTTTCACTTGAAATTTTGATTCTGGTTGTGCATTGTTTAAACAAACATATTTTGAACAGTTTTTATTTTTAACGCAAATCGGGTTGAAACTTCATGATTCCTTGCCAGAAAAATGAAAAACGGATAAAGAGATAGGAGGGGGGAGAGGGAGAAAAGTGGAGGAGTGTGAAAGTCATCTTCTCAGGGAGCTAAATGTAGCACTCTAGAAAAAGAAAATCATATTTTAATAAATGAAAAGCTCTTTTTTCTGTTATTATGGGTTAAAGTTTATCTATTTGACAAATTCTGTGTAAAAGGGCTGATCCTCACTATGGATGGGCGGATGTTGTGGGAGATTCAACGCAGCTGCTTTCAATCCAACCACAAGAAAGACCCCCAGGCGTTTATCCAAATCCGCCGCCGCCACCACCACCACCACCCATCATTGATGGTGCTTCAGATTTGTCACCACCTTCATGACAAAGCACAACAATTTTCCTAGTTAGTTCATTCTAGTTAGTCCGATACGTTTAATTCACTGCCCTGCTTGTAATGGAATCGTATATCATTCATCTATGATTGATTTATTCTTTTTGTCGGTGAATAGCTCGTGGTTATTAATGAAATGGCAAGAACTCAGTAGGTGAGAGCTTTTTTGTTGAGTCATTGTCATGACCGAGAGTTTGCATTTTACTAAGATAATGAATACATCGAGTAAACTATGTTGAATGACTGAGGTAACAAACAAGTCATACATTCCATCAGATTCCGGGAAGGTTGTTGAGAATTTTCAACGTTTTCCCTTTCCGCTTTTTCTACTATCTACATTTTAGACATTTCTATTTACTTTCTTACCTATTTTGACTCTACATTCACTCACCCAATATTTTTTCTCTACTTTACATTTCTCTAAAAAATGTAGTATAAAACTTAAATACAAGTAATTACAGATAATTACTAACATCTCAGAAGAATTCAACGACTACGTTGTGTTACATCTTTTGAAGCATCTTTTACCTCCAGCATATGTTATCTGTAAAATTGTAGTATTTGAATTACATTGCTAGTACATACAGTATATATATTTGTATTGTTTTTCTGGAGCAAGCTAAAAGATCTACAGAAAACCTGGAAGAATTCACCAATTTCATAATTTGCACTGTTCCAAACATACTAATGAGTTAGACAATTCATAGAGACTAGCTTAATTAGGTTTCAAAAATCGGAAATGCTCCCAATATAGATTGGAGTGTACCTCTGGGAACACTAAAACTACTTTATGGCAATATTATCAGAAAGGGCAAAATTTACCAAAAAAATGTTGACAAATCAGTGACTACAAAAAGAACTATCTAATCTGTGAAAAAGAACTTGTATCCAATTCGGACCCCATCAGAAAGGGCATTTTTTAAGAGTTGCTGTCTCCAGTTTGGATACATGGATTTCTGCATCTGATTTTGGAGCGATTTACAAAGCCAATCTTGTACATTCTCACCGAGCACTTAAGTTGTGAGCCTCCTTATGACTGCTTAACTTTGTACAGATTCTGACATGAAGGCTAGACATCACAACTTCATTTACAAATGATGCAACCTCCGTGCTTTACCAAGATATACACGGTGAGATCTCTCCAAGGGCAATATTGTCTAATCTGATAGCATATCTTCTAATTCAGGTTCATCTGTCGACATTCCATCATAATCCAACATTGTCTCATTGGCTGGTTGTCTCTCTTGTAAAAGCATATCCTCGCTATCAATATCCGGATCTATCCATTCTGGATCATAATCAGCATCACGATCCTCAGTCTCATCTCCTTCTTTCCTGTTGGAATCCTTTCCCATCCCATATTTCCGAAGATTTGCATCTCTCAATGCCCGAGCATCGGAATTTTCGCAAATGCATGTAGCTGGATTCTCATGGAACTCACCTCTACCTGGTCTTACCTCTTGTGGCAATCCCATGAACCCTCTCTGATAAGATTGGACTTTGGAAGAAAATTCTCCCCAAGTCATGTTGCCTTTGTTCAGGAAGAGCTTATATAGTTTCTTAGCATTTGGACGGATAGTGGGTTTATGACCAAAATACCTCCTGAAATAACAGATATTAACTTATTAGTTAGTAAACTATATTGATATATCTCTTCATAATCATGACCGCAAAGACAGGGAGTCACCTTCGTCCTGCCAGTATCTTTGCCATATTTCCATTGTTGTTGGTGACAAAAACATCACTCTCATCGCAAACAATGAAGTCAAGTGCTGCCATTCGAGAAGAAAATCCGGAAAATGATTCTAGCTCCTCTTTGCTGGCTATTGTATCCTTGGAGTGGAAATTGGGGAAGAGTAACTTCAATGGAGCTAAAGTTTCTTCAGCTCTATATACTTCACCAGATGCGACATATATATGAACATCTTTGCCATAACCTAAAGCCCTCAACATCAACCCAACTTCTTCTGGAGTGAGTGGGCATCTTCCTTGCCTCCTTGCCTTGTCTGGATTGCTTCCCTGCATAGCATTAGAGACAATCAGTTTCACTGCAAATCTTCTTTTTGTATACTTTCCATTTTATTCATACCAAATTACCAATCAATAGCCAGTTAAAGATCTATTATTTATAATCAAAGGAATATCATAACGAAGGTCGACCATTAAAGCAAGTTGGCTTGTGTCTTCTGGCATTCATCATTGTCAACATGCAAAGTTACGTTACATGAGATAGAAATCACGAATACCATTCTAGACGTTTGAAAGCCCAAAACTCTTACATGCAATGTTTTCCACCTCTTCCTTATGGCACCCAGTTCTTTTCTTTCCTTGTCCCCTCCACCATAGTAACATCCTGAGAATGCGAGCATATCAGGTTCGAACCTGCAGCAGAATTCAAAATTGGATCACATCGTCCGCCTATAATTTCACTAAGGAAATCATAAACTTCTAAAAGCAAGATTGTAACACAGGCACCACCAGCATTCATCAATAAATCATGACCAGGAAACATTCAGCACTTAAATGAAATCTAAGTGCGCCCAAGACAATAAATGGCTGTCATTCCAAAATGAATTGCTGACACATTTTGCTGCCAACAGTTCGAGTTGGCATGTTGAGACTTCGGGACATCATTTGTTCTCACCTCAATTTGCAATTACGACTAGTTTAGGTTAAGATTGTTAACAAGCACTGATAAGTGTTACGGTGAAAGGGCTATCAAAGGTGGCTCTCAAAACATCAATATAAAAAAGCGGTTACAGACCAGTAAGCATCAATGTTTAGTCTTTCCCCTATCTCATAGCAAATTAGCAAGAATCCTGAAAATAAAGCTACAGACAATTATTTAACATTCAGGATGCTAAGGATAATTAGCATCATTCATCCGGTCTACTGCTGTAGTCCATCAAATTGCCTTTGCAACAACAACGCATGCGTGTTTAAACCATAGTAATTCTTTCTATTAAATGGAATAATAGAGTTTTATCTGATTCTCCTATACAACACAGCACTACATACTAGGTTTCTCATCCTCATTCATTCCACGTGTTCCAAAACTCTAGCGAATTAGACCTGGAACTCTCTATAGATATGCAGATGGAAAACAATATAATGCAAAAACATTACCACGCGAGATGTTACTGTCATTACAAGTTGAGACCTGGACCAAATTATCCTTTATCCAAGTATTTAAAGCATCAACGAAAAGAGGAAATACAACTTAGAGCTTTTGATTTATTCCCTCCAAGTTGAAATTCGGACCAAGTTATCCTTGATCTAGGCATTCATGATTCCCGATTTACTCCCTCCATTTCACAACAAAGTTCCTTACTACCCTCGATCTCTTCCCTCACTTTACCCACTGTTTTTTTGGGATAATGGGCATCAGCCACTATCTACAACCACATTTATTTTTCTTTTGTGCATATAGAATTTCTCACCATCTCCAAACAATTCTTTTTCTCTTTCCTCAATATAAAATTACCCTCTTGCCAACCCCACTACTCTTTCTCTCTTCACAATATAACATCACTTGCTACCATCGAGTACATCTACTTTTTACTCTATTATCAATAATATAGCCCTCCAAAAACCCTCTTGATTTAATGCGCACTTTGTAAATTAATGAGGGACGGAAGAAGCATCATTTAAGACATGACAAAGTAAAGTTCCTCTCTCCGAGCACATGAGCTATTCTTTACCATTCTTTACCCATCACATCAAGTGCTTCATTCTCTATCATATTTTCTCCAATCCTTTCTTCACTCTCTATCCACTTCCGCACCTTTTATTCTTTACACTCAATGTGAAAAAGCATAGTTTGTGGGACGAAGGACAACTAAACATTTACGGTGTTTAGCCATTAAGGTGAGAAATTGTAGGATTATTTTAGGAGCTACAATATTCTCCTTGTTAAACATTATGAATTATGCAAGGAGGGGGAGGGGTCACAAAAAACCCAAGGATTTCCCCTTACATCACGGATTTTTGAAAATTAGATCCTAACTTGTAAATAACTGCGAAACTCTTCTCACAACTATCTGCAAATTAGAATATCGCAAGGTGTAATCCCCCCCCCTCTTTAGGTCGTGTATAGGGTTATGGTGAAGGGACTTGCTACTACGAGTGTTGTGTGACATCCCCAGAAATCTAAGAAAGTGGATCATGACCAGAAATGCAAACACTATATTTGGAACACTGCAATGCAGCACGATAGGTAAGTGAGATTAACTTAGTTTTCAAAGAGTGAGGCGAAGGGACAGAGGGTTTTTGAGGTGCAATGCACATAAGGACACAATTTTGCAAAAAGATATGTAGATTATCTAGACTTCATTTCCGTATAAACACACTACCCCTTTGAAAAAGAAAATGGTGTCTTTGGTCGGGCCATAATTAGTTGAAACCTATTTCCAGCCAATTACAAAAGCACTAGCAACTGCTCAACCACAAAGGCCATTTACTATCTAGGTATTCTAAGATGATGAACACAGAAGTTACAGTATTTATTCAAGGTCTCAAATTAACATATGGCACAGCCAAGAAACAAAAGAAACCAAGGCATAGTGGCCCTACCTTAGATGGAGAGCAATGAAATGCTTACTCATGGCTCTCATCCTCTGTATCAGTAACTTGCCCATTTCTAGTATGGGACTAGTGAACTTCAGAGCATGGTAATTAACCCTGCATCTTAGCTTTTGAAGATCAGTCTCCAGCCGATTTGCAAGCCTATAGTCAAACTTGGTAAGCCGGACAGCCTGTCATTAAGGAAGATGGACAAGTATTAACATTAAAGTGATAATGATCTTTAAAAGCCACATTGACAAGAAGAAAATTCATTTGAACAACCAAAACTGAAAATGTATCTCTATTCTAGTGGTTATATGTTTAGAAAGTATACTATGTTATAAGTTGGGAATCAACTTATCGCGGCCATCAAAAGCAAAAGATGATGTAGTGTAGATTGTAGGATACTCTTATCAGCTTTCAACGTTATTATGGACACCTAAAATGGAGGCATGGACTTGTATTAATTATTTTAGAGATCCATTCGTGCAGAGAAAGAAAGCAAGACATTTACAAGCTCTGAGCAACTGACTACATTCAGAAAATAAATAAGTCAAATTATATTGAAGACTTACATGCCTTTTCAATATCACAGGTAAAACTCGCTTTTCATAACATCTTTCGTTGCACTTTCTTGGAACCCGCATGCTTGTGACTTTTGGTGCATTTGCGAGATCTTTCAAGATGTTCACATCCTTTGATAAGAAGGACATGAACCAATCAATATCAAAGATGTCCTCAAAATTACTGCAAGCACATGACCATATGCAGCACATCAGCAAGACATTTGTTTAGGCAGGTGAAATAGACGTGACAGAAGTTCATTCATAGAAGATCCGTCACCAGTATAAAAGCAAACCTCGCATCCTTCCAATAAGATCTCTGGTCCAACTTTGGCACAACAAGGGTAGCATTTAGAATACGAGCTGCAACAACAGCATCAATTATCTGGCACAAATGGCATGTATCAATTTCCAGTTGCTCAAAGTCAATCGCTTCAGTTTTCTCCAAAAACGACACTGCACTACATCCTAAAAAGCTACTCCCTCCATTTCTGTTTATAAAGTATGCACGATATACAAAAAAATTACTTTCACACATTTGACCACTAAATACCTCTCATACTAAATTTGATAGCAATTACATAATTATACCATTAGATTTCTGTTTTTTTTTTAAAATCCATTAGATATTTTTTTCTTGTAATTTTATTCCAATTGTATTCAGAGAAGTTAACTGTCAGATTTCAATCTTGAATGTTGTGCCTGCCTTATAAAAAGAAACGGGGCAACAGATTAGGGAGGAAGGAGAAGTGCATATTTGCTTAAAGATTCATGGTATAGGCTGTTTATCGTACTTAAGTCATTTACACAATCAAACTCTCCAGAACACGAGATAATACAGAATGCTTACATATAAATGACCGATACGAAAAAAATCACTCATACTGACATCGAAAGGTGGTTGAGAAACCATTCAGCAGAAAAGATAGGGCTCCTAAGTAGCACCCTCTTCAAAAATCACAGCATAATTAAGACTTAGATTAAAAAAAAAAGGAAAAAACAGTCACGTGGTATCTAATGTCAAACAGCCAAGTAAACAGTGATCCATCATTCACATGTACTGATGATACCACATCATTGTAGATCCCAACTTGAGTTTGGAGTTCTAAGATCTCTAGAGTCTGTTCTTATTGGTTCTGAACCGATCAAAAGATCAAAGGTTTTGGATAATTCCTGAACAACTATTTTAATACCACAAACGACAAAAAAAAAAATTTCATGCACATCATTAATTCCCAGCTATGTTTCACAAATCTCACAAGAAATAGAGGTCCATGACCTACTTATATCTAGTAAAAGACCAGCACGATAATCATACATTCCATGACAGCATATAAGTTACTAAAAGATTTTATGTTCAAAGAAGCAGAGTAAAGCTCCGGAAAAGAGCAAAGTTACGTGCACTACAAGTCAAACACCGATCATCAGTTTATACCAGAGAGTCGAAAAGAACGTGATCCTATAAAGTATAAACCTCAAAACAGACAAGCTTCCAGAACAACAAACAACTTGACAAATACGGAATTTCAACATAAACACCATACAAAAGACTCAATGCAATTATAACAAAGTAAGGTGAAACATACCCCTGTCCTTTGTTGATTTAAGCCTCCACTTGTAGCAATCATCAGATAACGATTTCGACGTGTGATGAGATCAGCTTCTAGACAATAGGAAACAAATCAACTATTCAAACAAACGGAAATGAATCTTAAATTCTTTAAAATGTCGGAAGATTTAAAACTAGACTAAATTAAGCACGTCACATACTTAGTTAGGTCTAGGTTATTGAATGTAGAAACTTACTTTACAGATATTAATACCAAAATTAGTTATACTTTAATAATTAACACATAAATTATACCATTTTGACAAGCGCATATGTGAACAAAATATATGAGCAAATGGAAGTATTTCTACTAATACATATAGTATTTGATATAGTAGATATAAAGTTTGAAACAAGAGCCGAAGAGAAAAGCGTACTGATGAATTCACTTACTTACATACATCTACGTAAAAGTAAATAATCAGGTCCAGATTCTTGGATGTAGAAACTTACTTACAGATATTAATACCAAAACTCGTTACACTTTTTATCATCAATGAGAAAATTGATAGCATTTTGAGTAAATTAATCAAAGATACACACATTTATTATAGGCATTACTTATTTGAGAAAATATATGAGCAAATGGAAGTAATATTTGACTATACACTTTCTAGTTTCTACAAATACATGTAGTATTTCATATAGTAAACAAAAATTAAACAAAAAGTCTCAAACAAGAGGCGAAGAGAAACTACATACTGATGAATTTAGAGGTTGCATTGCTACAGCCGTAGAAGAATTCGGAGTCTTTGGACCTCCAAATATCATGTTTAGATTTACCTCCACTGACCTACAGCTCAAATCAATCACAAAAAACGCCGAATCAGATCGAAACAACGTCTTCTTAAAAAAATCATTAAAAAAAACAGTGAAAAAGATGAATAAATGAGCAAACCGGAACAGAAGAGATCGTAACTCCAACAGAAGCATCATTTTCCTAAAAATCAAACACAACACCAGCGAAATCAATCATTGAATACACACAAAAAAAACACAGCAGAAAATGCATTTTTAGAGAGAGAAAGAGAGATTACGGAGAAGGCGGTGGCGCGGTGGCGCGGTGAAGGATGAGGAGCGAGAAAAGAGAGGACGAAGAAGCATACTATAAATCCAACCACCACAATGACGGGAAGATATCGCCGGAAAAGACGATTGTTGTAGTTATAGTTGTAGTATAGGTGGTGGCGCCGCCGTGGAATCGCCATATCCTAACGCCAATGGAGCGGAGCAGAGCTGAGCTCCGGTGAAGAGAGAGAAATGAGAGAGAGAAAGTGGAATATGAGAAAAATGAAATAGTGATCTCGTCGGAATGAGAGGATGCTTTATTTATTTGGTACAAGAAAAATGGCAAGTTCGATGACGACAATTTGATACTCTTTTCGCGAGGAGAGGAGAGGAGAGAAGAGAAGAGAAGAGGCGAGTGTAATAATAATCTGTATACTGTAATGTAATGTGGTATATGTAATATTGATTTGAGAGATGCTGTCTTTTGCCAACCTCTAATTCCTGTCCTGGTGCAATTGTGCAAGTGCAACGACTTTTACTCCAACTTGTTAGTAGACCTGTCAAACGGGTCGGTCGGGTCGGTCAAAATAAAATATTTCCGGGTTCGGGTCGAATAAACCTTGTTCAAGACCCATTGTGTTCGGTTTCGGGTCGACCCAACGGGTTAAGGGATTTGTATTTGCTCTTTCTTTCATTTGGTTTTTTAGTCATATATGTAACAAAATATACATAATATACGTTGGAAATAGTAAGTTATATAAAATATAGTCATTTATAGTTGAATTCAACCATTAAAATTACATCCACATTTAACAAAATTCATTTTTGGAACCAAATACTCTAGTTGAAGCTATTTTTAACAATAAAATTCCCATAATTTCATATTATTTCTAAAAATATAATGTTTTTTCGGTCGGTCGGGTAAAAAACGATTTTCCCGGGTTCGGACACAATCGGATTCGGGTCAAAAAGTTGTGTTCAAAACCCGCTGTTTCCGGGTCGGTTTTGGGTCGGGTTTCGGGTCGGGTCGAATTTTGACAGGTCTACTTGTTAGTGAATAGGGTCATACTCTCATACAGATACCTCCATTAGTTTGTTTAGCTTATACTAGTCATATATACACGCGATCGTACAAAATCATGTAAAATTTTATAACAGTAAGTTTGTTTATATTTTATTTCTTTTTTCAAAATTTAGAAATGTGAAAACAGTTAGTTATGGAAAAAGTTGTTTCATTTAATTAGGCTTTTTTTATTTAAAAAAAATGTTTGATTTTTGGTGTTCCCCTACTCTTCACTTATAGAATAGAGATACTTAGTCGATAATTATACGTTCGGTCAAATAAGTCACAATAAAGAGCTACCAACCAATTGGCGAACACCCTCATGTGTTTGAAGATGGAGATCAGTACAAGCGTATAAATTTTGTCTTAAGGTGAGAAACTTGGTTTAGTGAATAAGGGATCATGTTCAGTTTTTAAAAACATTTGCTATTGATCATATTAAAGGAAACCATGACAAACAAGATATATAATGTAAAAACAAAGCTAATAAGATTAGACTCACCTTAGGATATATCAATTTGACAGAAAATAGAGAGAACTAGAGAAGATAGAAGAACAGAAATAGAATAGAGAGTAGAGAGAGAGAGAGAGAAATCTGAGATAAGAGGGAAAAGAGTTTGTATTATGATTATTGAATGAGTATTACAAGAGCTCAATTCGAGCTTATATACACAAATGATATCAGTCAATAGCTAAGAAAAACAGAATAACAGAATTTGTTTAACTAACAAACTAAAAATCAGTTATTTTGGCGCCAAATCTTAACAGATTTTGATCAACTTGACTACAGCATCTTGATCTTCTTTGCAACAGCATTGTAAGCTCTTTGAGATGATATAATCCTATATCATTCCTCCCTCCTTAAGATTGACTTGTCCCAAGTCAATAGTAGCCATAAACTCAGGATACTTAAGCTCAAAATCAGCAGCTATCTCCCAAGTAGTATCATGCATAGGTAAGGATTCCCATTGAATCAAAACTGAACTTGAGCTTGATTCTGAAATTTGACTATCTTTTTATCCAAAATAGCTACAGGTTGTAAAGAGGAAGTAGAATCTTGCCCTTGCAACCAAGTAGGTATATGAGCAGCAATAGACAAAGTGCCATGAAACCTCTTTAGTTGAGAAACATGAAAAACATCATGAATCTTGACTGAACTAGGAAGATCAAGCTTATAAGCTACCTTGCCAATCACAGCTAAAATTTTATAAGGGCCATAGTACTTAGGAGATAACTTTTGGTTGCCTCTCACTTGTACTGAGTGTTGTCTGTAAGGCTGCAGTTTAAGCCAAACCCAATCTCCTAACTGAAACACTCTATCAGACCTATGCTTGTCAGTTTGTTGTTTCATTCTAGTCTGAGCTCTAAGTAAATGAAACTTGAGTAGCTTGATCATTTCTTCTCTTCTTTGGAGGCTTCTATCTACTGCTTCCACATTAGAATCTCCAGAAAGATAAGGTAGATGCAAAGGAGGAGGTTGACCATAGACTATTTCATAGGGTGTAAGTAAAGTAGCAGAATGAAAATGTGTGTTATACCACAATTCAGCCAAAGGAAGCCAAGCATGCCAATCATTAGGCTTATCACTACACATACACCTGAGATAGGTTTCTAAACACCTGTTAATCACCTCAGTTTGTCCATCAGTTTCAGGATGATATGCTGAGGAGAGTAAAAACTCAGTGCCATGAAGACTGAATAATCCTTGCCAGAATTGGCTCAAAAAGATGGCATCTCTATCACTAACAATGCTCCTAGGCCAACCATGTAGTTTAAACACATGATCTAGATAAGCCTGAGCAACTTGAATAGCAGAAAAAGGGTGTGAAAGAGACATAAAATGACTGTATTTACTCAGCCTATCCACCACCACAATAATTACATCTTTGCCAGCTGATTTAGGAAGACCAGTGATAAAATCCATAGAAATATCAAGCCAAACTGAATCAGGAATAGGGAGAGGTTGTAAAAGGCCAGGATGAGCAGCAGTATCATACTTAGAAGCTTGACAAATTTGACATTTTCTGACAAACTCTCTAACATCCTTAGTTAACCCTCTCCAGTAGTATAAGCTTTTGACTCTTTTAATAGTGATATCTCTCCCTGAATGGCCACTCTCAGGAGAAGAATGGAGCCAATTGATAATTTTAAGCTTCAAATGATCATCAGAGCCAATCACCAACCTCCCTTTTCTTCTTAGTAAATCATTACTGTAACTATAAACCCCCAAAGAAGGTACAATCTGAAGTTGGGATAACAACTGGACTATGTTATCATCCAAGAGATAACTAGCTTTGATCAAAGTAGTTAAATCTGAGGTAATAGTAGAAATTGCCAAACATAAAATCTCACTACCATCCACTCTAGAAAGGGCATTAACAGCAACATTTTCTTTGTCACTCTTGTATTGAATCTCATAATCAAAGCCCATCAATTTGCATAACCAAAACTGCTGAAAAGGAGTGCTCACTTTCTGTTGAAGGAGCCATTTCAAACTCTTTTGATCAGTTTTAATCACAAAATGAGTACTCATCAAGTATTGTTCCCACTTTTGAACTGCAAACACAATAGCCAATAATTCTTTTTCATATACTGAGAGTTTTTGCCATCTAGGACCAAGAGATTTACTAATGTAGGCAATAGGATGATTGTCTTGCATCAAAACAGCTCCTATACCTTTCTGAGAAGCATCAGTCTCCATAATAAACTATTTATCAAAATTAGGAACAGCCAAAACAGGAGCAGATACCAAAGCTGTTTTCAAAAGAACAAAAGCTTGTTGTGCAGCCTCAGACCAAACAAAAGCCCCCTTCTTAAGTAAATCAGTCAAAGGTTTACTAAGAATGGAGTAATGTTTAACAAACTTCCTGTAATAGCCTACAAGCCCTAAGAAACTTCTCAATTCCTTAACTGAATTAGGAATAGGCCAACTTTCAACTGCAGCAACTTTAGAAGGGTCAGTTTCTACTCCCTTAGAGGAGATAAAATGCCCCAAATATTTGATTTTATCTAAAGCAAAGCTACATTTACTTGCTTTAGCAAACATCATATTTTCCCTCATTAAGTCAAACAAAGCTGCTAAATGTTGCCAATGATCTGCTTCAGTCTTGCTATAAACCAAAATATCATCAAAGAACACAAGAACACACTTCCTTAAAAGAGGTTGGAAAACACTATACATCCAACTCTGAAAGGAGGCAGGTGCATTGGTTAAGCCAAATGGCATAACCAACCATTCAAAATGGCCTGAGTGAGTTTTGAAAGCAGTCTTATACATATCAGCTTCACTCACTCTCAGTTGATGGTAACCTGATCTGAGATCTAGCTTACTAAACACAGTTGCCCCTGCAAGTTCATCAATTAATTCATCAATAACAGGAATTGGAAACTTGTTTTTGATGGTTCTTTGATTAAGCTCTCTGTAATCAACACATAATCTCCATGTACCATCTTTCTTTCCTACTAGAACCACTGGAGATGCAAAAGGGCTAGCACTATTTTGAATTATTCCTCTTTCTAACATATCCTGAATAAGCTGCTCAATGACATCTCTTTGTTCGAGAGGGTATCTGTAAGGTCTAATATTTATAGCTCTAGTGCCAGGTTCAAGAGGAATGGTATGATTAAAGACTCCTCTATGAGGTGGAAGAATGTCAGGATCTGCAAATATGTCACTATATTGCTGTTGGAGTTGCAATAAAGCTTCAGAACAATGTGGTATAGCTTGAGGATTTGTACTAGAACTTAGCTGCATAAACTGGATGTCTCTTACTTGTAGTAAACATAATTCCACAGCATTGCTAAGCATCTTAGCAGAGGGAGCACCATTGACTAACTTGACTTTCTTAGGATGCACTCCTTGCAACAAGAAAGGACTACCATTGACTTCAAACTGCATGCATAAATCTTTAAAATCCCAACAAATAGGACCAAGAGTTGTCAACCATTGAACTCCTAGAACCATATCACAACCTCCTAAATCAATCAACAATACATCAGCAGTAAATTGAATGCCTTGCATATGCCATTGAAATCCTTTACATATATGTTGACACTTCAATTGATTTCCATCTGCTACAATCACAGCTTGAGAAGGAATACTAGTAATAGCACATCCCATCTTTTTAGCTAGCTGTAAATCTAAAAAGTTGTGAGTACTACCAGAATCTATTAGGATATGAAAAATCCTAGCATCAACTGTACCTTGCACTCTCATAGTCTAGAAAATATGATCCCCAGACAAAGCATTAATAGAAATTAGAGGATCACCAATTTCATCATCATTAGTTTCTTCTTCTTCATCAATAGTCTCCAACTGATCATCTAGAGATTTCAACTGTAAATAGTTAAGGTTCTTTAAAGGGACATTTGTGGTTTCTATCATAAGGTTGATCACAATAATAGCACAATCCCTTGGCTATCTTTTCTGCTCTTACATCAGCAGGAATGTGTCTAGGATTTTTGTAGGTTTTGGGATTGAACTTAGTAAGAGAAAGGCTATGTGGTTTAATAGGAGGTGTAGGTAAGAGGGGTGGTTTATTAGAGTTGGATTGAAATCTGTTGTTGTAAGTAGATGTAGGTTGAAAAGGTTTATAGGAAGAAGAAGAAGAAGAGGGTTTAAAACTTTTTTGAGAGGCTGACATAGCTTCCTCTTGAAGCCTAGCAAACTCAACAGCTTCAGCTATTGTAGTAGGTTTGAAAGCTTTAATAAAAGGTTTAATTCCAGGTTTCATTCCTCCAATAAAACTGTCCAAAATGAATTCCTCAGGCAAAGTGTGATGAATATCTAGTACATCTGCCCTTATTTCTTCAAATTCATCTAAGTAAGATTCAACAGAATCAGTTTGTTCAAGTCTATTAAATATTTCTACAACATGAACTCCTTTTACATCTTTGAACCTTGTAGATAGGTCCATAATAAACTCAGTCCAATCTACATTTCTTTTTGAAGCTAAATAGCTAGTAACCCATTTTTCAACTTTACCAACCATATGTAATGCAGCTAAATCAACTTTTTGCTCATCAGATATTTTGGCACAGTTTAAAATACTTGCTACATTTTTTGATCCAAAGTCTACAATCATCTCCATCAAATTGAGGAAAAGAAAGTTTAGGAGTATACCCCAGAGTCTTGGTAGAATTAGACTCTCTATGAATGCTTGTCCTTGAAGCATCTGAAGAATATTCTTGGAGTTTATCGTTCAATTCCAAAATTACATTCATCAACACATCAATTTTCTTGGTTTGATCCTGAATTTGAGTAGATTGGTCATTGTATCTTTGAGTTTGATCTAACATTTGTCTTTTTAACATGCGTAGTTGATCCTCCATTGTCAAGTTTTTTCTAGTTCTAGGAGCCAGAATGACTCACAAAATGAGCTATGTTTAGAATTCTGAAGAACAGTAGGAAACTGTTGAATTCTAAGAAGCTAATTCATAGTTTTAATGAGATTGAATGATCTCATTATAGCATGTTCGTAGTGTTTTCTCTGATACCAATGTTAAGGTAAGATTAGACTCACCTTAGGATATATCAATTTGACAGAAAATAGAGAGAAGTAGAGAAGATAGAGGAACAGAAATAGAATAGAGAGTAGAGAGAGAGAGAGAGAAATCTGAGATAAGAGGGAAAAGAGTTTGTATTATGATTATTGAATGAGTATTACAAGAGCTCAATTCGAGCTTATATACACAAATGAAATCAGTCAATAGCTAAGAAAAACATAATAACAGAATTTGTTTAACTAACAAACTAAAAATCAGTTACAACTGATTTTGGCGCCAAATCTTAACAGATTTTGATCAACTTGACTACAGCATTTTGATCTTCTTTGCAACAGCATTGTAAGCTCTTTGAGATGATATAATCCTATATCATAAGATCCTCTCAGTGAATGGTCCTTTTCTTAGATCAATAGTGGGAAATGCGTGAATGAAAAAAAGGGTTTTGGGAAAAACATTTTTTTGCTAGGTTATGTATCATCATCTAACGATATGATATGAATAAAAAGAAATGGAAAGGATCTTAATGTGAAAAGCTGTCTTTTTGTTTGACTCAATGCACAAGAATTAACTCAATCCAACAAGCAGAATAAGGTTAAATGGAGAATCGTAAATGGCAAATTAGGCCACCTATTTACATTAATCGTGCAATTTTAGGTCACCTATTTACTTTTACTTTTTTGCTAGGTTATGTATCATCATCTAACGATATGATATGAATAAAAAGAAATGGAAAGGATCTTAATGTGAAAAGTTGTCTTTTTGTTTGACTCAATGCACAAGAATTAACTCAATCCAACAAGCAGAATAAGGTTAAATGGAGAATCGTAAATGGCAAATTAGGCCACCTATTTACATTAATCGTGCAATTTTAGCCTCTTACTTTTACTTGGAGTAAGACCTTGTTCTTATCAACAATTTTGCTAAACTGAACTTGACTAATTTTACTGAATTGAACTTATTTTAACTGAACTTAACTTATTTTTACTGAAGTGGACTTAGGCCTGGTTCTTTTGGTCTCCGATGAAATTAAATTAAGTTCATTCAGCTCAGTTCCCGCTGAGTCAGGAGTTGTAGTTCAGTTTAGTCAATTTCAGTTCAATTCTAGTAATTTGTTAATTTCAGTTCTATTATGTTCAGTTCTTTATAGGCCAAAAGAACAAGGCCTAGCTATTGAACTGAACTTATTTTTATTGAATTCCTTAACAATTTATTAAGGATTGAAACTGATATTTACTTGAACTGAACTGGACTTATTTAAACTGACGTGGACTTAGGCTCAGTTCTGTCCATCTTATTTTTACTGAACTGAACTTATTTTTGCTGAAGTAAACTTATTTTTGCTGAACTGGATTTATTTTTACTGAACTAAACTTATTTTTACTGATTCATGTTGTTTTTCTTCTTTGCACTACTGATTTTTACTGAACTGACATTATTTTTGTTGAACTGAACTTATTTTTTCTGAACTGAATTTATTTATACTGAATAAAGTTATTTTAAGGTAAACCGGACAAGACCTTATTAAATTGAACTGAACTTATTTTTACTGAAATTTATTAAAATAAATTGAACAGAACAGGGCCTAAATTTATCAAAAATTTTATCTAATGTGCTAATAACCCAATTTTAATTTCTGATCGTTTAGAATATTATTCCTATCTGAAACAAGTTTCCAACATCCTTTTAGAGAGGCGCAATAATTAAACAAGTTTGGTATACTTCTGCACTGGGAGTGGCTCTTCCATCACCCCTAGATTATTTTTTTTGGTGATCACCCCTAGATTTTGAGTCAATATATTGTCTTCGACATTCCAAGGGCTAAAAAGAATGAAGTAACTTTTGAGCGCATAGGAGTATCACATAAGAATATTCTAATAGAGGAATAGAAGAAGGAAGTAAATCTGATCAAGGATCCTCATTGCCATTCAAATCACCATGTTTTCGGATGCCGGTTTCAAGTTGGTGCGAAGACGCTGAAGAGGAAGTCTACAATCCTTGCCTCATCAGGTATCTCCAACCATCTACCATAGGAGAGAGCATATAGTTCTGATATTGCCAAGTCTCACTGTTGTGGTTTAATTAATATAACCATTGTACATATGTCAGCCAAATACTAAACTGAAAAAAAAAAACTAAACTCAAATGAAGAGTAAACTATGAGAATAAAGTATTGTCAAGAACTGAGTTGAAGTGAACTGAAGCGGAAGAGAACAGATCCTAATTCATGGAAGTACGTATTTTTAAACTGAAGGACATAAATCATGGATGTGTAATTTACAACACAAAGGACCATATCTCCATGACTACATGCAATCAAAAAAAGGTACAGGAAAGGTGACACCATGTCCATATCTCCATTGGCGCTAAGTGCATTTTATTGATTTGGAAGGACGACATGTCTCAAAAGGGCAAGCCTCTTTTCTTTAACCCATCAACTTCCAGCAAATCATACCATGAGCATACAGTATAGGATAGCTTAAATGATAAGCATTCACTAATTGGGTAGTAGCAGTAAAAGTGGCAATCTTCCTACTTTTTCAGTGCTGTGCGCCCATTTAAATAATCTAAACTCCAAAAGATATAAACCTTCATTTACACTAGTAAGAGAATACCTTACATTTGTCCTACTTGAAATGATGGTACTCTCTAGCCAATATTATACTGGCTCCTGATGAAGCAGAGCAAAATTATCATCATAATCCTGCACATAATTGCAATGAGAGGGCCGAGAATAATACTTGCTTAAGATTAAAGCAACCAATTGGTTACCTGTGCCAAATGCTCGATTATCCTCTCAACAAGAAGAAATGCAGGGAACTGTGGAAGCACGTGTTTTTAAAGGACACATACACATATGTTGAACATTTTCATTCATGAAAAAGTACCCACTCTAAATACTGCAAATAAGGGGAAACACATGATGGAGATGTGGGTTCGAAAATTTTGCCCCACAAAGCATCTTGTAAACCCTGCCTAAACTTGAACGGCTTCTGTACGTGTACATTGTACAGCAACACGGAAAAGAAACAGTAAACTTTCCACTTCATTGGAAGTCTCATCTTACAACTTATTCACAAAGGAATATGAGCCTATATTGAACTACAGTTGGTAATAAACTAATCGTGTTACAAGAAGCTTACAATGAACTGTTACTGCAATAATGATGAACATAAGAGGCCATTCTTGAGCAGCGTCTAAATGATTTCCCCTGGAGGCAACTCGGCAATCTTAGCTGGAGCTCCAAGTACCCTTTCCATGTCAAAACGGACTTCAATGTTGCGGATACCGTAGCCCACCACCATCAACCAATATAATAGTTTGCCAAGTTCCGTCGCACTCGTCTCTGAAACACTAGTCTGCAGTAGTTTTGCAAGCGCACAGTTAAAAACCAGGAATAAGCACAATTCCACAAAATAGCAACCAACAAGTAAAGCCAACTGTGAGAAAAGATTGCAAAATTAAACAGAGTATCATAAATTCAAATGTTGAGCTTATTCTTGACTTCAGTTTGTGTAGTTTCGAAATCTATTTTTCTCTTTCGGCTAGTACCACCTAGAATTGAGTGAAACTGGTAGTGCAACAGTGTGCTATGCAAAAGTGGGAATGAAGGTCATCAGAAGCCATTACAGACTTACAGTTGGACAAAACAAAAGGCATTTTGAGAAAGACATGCAACAAGAAGCCAAAATTTGGCCACCCAATGAGGTTCCTATGCATGCCGTAGTGGCCTTGGCTCAAGCCATATCAAAATCTCTACAGGACATGTCCAGCATCAAGATACTCCCTCCGTTTTTTTAATATGCACTTATTTCCATTTTGGGGTGCTTTTTTTTAATTGGTACCTTTCTACCTTTTCCCATTGGTCCACCTAATTATTACACTTCTCTCCTACTTTTTCTTTCCTTCTCTCCTACTTTTTCACTTTTTCCTTACTTTTACTAACTTTCTCTCTTACTTTTGCACGTTTTCCTTGGTCCGCGCGCAAAAGCAAAAATGCATATTAAAAAAAACGGAGGGAGTACTACAAAAGCAGGATTTAAAATAGGAACCAGGCTTCTCTTCTTTAGACCACCTGCTATCATAGAATATTGGAGCTCTTCTGTAACTAGAAAGGATCAATACACACCTAAAGCAGCCCTTGCCACATAACTGTTGAAGGTCATTTTTTAGTTTGAAGAATTCACATATATAATCAGCATCAGGATAAATATGTTTTAATTTCTCTAAGTTTGTGCAGTTAAAGTGGTACAGGAAGATATGGAAGTCCAAAAGCACAAGTGGAAAAAAAAAAAAAGAAGTGGGTCAAAACAGCTCTACACCTTCATTTGAGCAGGATCTGATATAGCCACTAGACGCTTTATGAATGTGTTCATCGCCAGAATGACATCTTCCCCTGCAGTGCTTGTCAAGTCCTACACAAAGCACAATGACCCCATTGTTTGGTTCCCGATTAGAATCATCAAGTAGATCATCAATTAACATAAGGAAAGAAATTAGGTTGTATGAATGTATGCATATCAGTTCTAACTAAATTTTATGCCAATAATGAAACACGGGCTTTATTTTCCCAAAGAGGGTATAACTAAGTTGAGGCACATTGACGAGGTTGACAAGCAATAAGAAAATCTTAAATCATACAGCCCACCAAGGTAGGAGTTCAGGTGAAGTAATTTTGAGATCGACCTTTTCACATGAATATAGTCATCTTGCCGGCTTTGGGTGGGGGTGGAGGTAGGGTGCTAATTGTCTAAGTAGATGGCTCCTGATTCCAACCAAGCCATATCCAGCATGAGTCTCAGCCCCAACCGGGGAGACCAAACTGTACTGTAAAATGGCTCCCAATCTCCAATTCTCCACCACAAACCAAGATGGGTAGGCTAGCGGTTGTAGAAAGTTGAAACTGATTTGCCAGTGTGAGATGCACAGAGGTGCAGCCTCAACACCTCAAGCAACCCTTTGTGCAGCAAGAAGAACACATGAGACACAACTGCCGAGCTCTGCCAGATACCTCGTGTTCCCTCACTTCATTTTCTTTTGGATTGACCTAATTCTTCCTTCTCTGCCACATTTTCACTGCTGCTGCTTAAAAACATTGGTAGCGCGAACATGGTGTTAAAGCAAGTCCACATCATATCGTATTGGCCGTGTTATCAGGGTTTTCAAATCTAACAAAACGATATTACCCGCATCATAAAGGTGTAAAAGAATCGAGTTTTAGGCCGATTCAAGCAATATCTCGTGATCTCTGCCCAATTTAGCAGTACGACAAGCTGACAGCCGCATTATCTATTCTCTGTTACCACAATCGTGACTGAAACCGCATTTTCGAAACACGATCGTGAATATGCTTCTACTCATTAGCTTATTAAAATTCATCCAGGAGCAGCAGGTATAGATTCTCAATGCATCTTGTATGTGCCTTTCCATATTAGCAAACTAATCATGCTGATTCAAAAAAGAAACTTGGAAACTTTTTTGTTCTCACCTTCAAATTTTGCGGTTCAAGAGACTTCATATATTCTAACAATTCATTTTGACCATTTGTGGATTTTCTGGCGACTTGACGATTTAATTCCTCTACTTCTGCTTCAAGCAGCTCTATGTACTTTATAGCATCTATTGTCTCAGGTCCAGAGACATTATTCCACCGAATAACTTCACCAGTAACCTTTTTCTGTGTACCTGGAGCATAATCTTGATTATCCTGCAGAAATGACCTGAGTATTTAGTTGTAAAAGTCTGGGCACAAAGGACCATAGGAAACCCAAAAGAAGAGCTTGAAATCAGAACAATGAAAAAACAGTACAAGTAACTTACCTTGTTTTCTTGTGGTTCAGGAAGAGCAACCTGCTCTAAACTTTGTTGGAGTTCCAATCGAAACTGTGCATTCCGAAACATATATCCAGTCATCATAACACTATACATCAGTTGAGCAAGATTTTCAGCCACCTAAAACAAGTAGTGGCAATCCCAGTCAAACAAAAAAAGCTACGACTTTTGCTTGCAACATTGTACACGAATGTAAATTGCCCAGATACATGGAAATACATAAATATGGAACAAGGAATAGATCCAAATGGTTGGGAACAGGTCTTACTGTAGTTACTGTTACAGAAAAAAACTGTGGGGGTAAACTGCCAATCATGTTTGTAACAGTTTGACGCATTGCATCTACCACCTAAGAAGAGACAAGGCAAACCATTTATTTAAGATAGACATTTGAATTTTCGGATAGATGAAATGTTAAAAAAATCGGAGGCATAGAATCACAAGCATCACTTCTAAAAGAAGGTTGTGATGTTGAAACACGCAAACCTGTGGAGGTGCTCTTTTGACAAACAATTCCATAATTTCTGGTTGTACATTTTTCACATATTCCAGCAGAATCTCCTTTCTGCCCTTTGTCTGGTTATCAAAAATGTAAGTTTCAAGGTCAGAAGGTAGGCTACTCCCCCACAAAATCTCAACAAATCATACATTTTGAAGATAAATATAGTGTTGGGGTTGTAAAAGAGGATGAATTATTATGTCCAATATCAAGCAAACAAAAGTTAGGATCCATGTTGTCAAGCATGTCAAAACTCAAGGACAAGGTTCAGATGGGGTTCTCATTTCCTCTTCGATGTAAAACTTATAATCAAATGCACACACACAAATACAATAAAAAGAAAAATAACAGCCTCCCACTCTGCTCTAGTCATCGTGTACTTTGGTCAGATTTTAAAAGGATATCTAGATTTTCTCCGCATAGAATAGTCTCCATGTGGCTTAGGACTTTAGATGGATGAGGACTGAGTATCCAGTATATGAAATTCCATGTCTTAATCAAATGCATAGCATATCTTACGAAAAAACACAAATCGAAATTTATATATAACATTTATGCTTGTTCTTCTCCCAAACACTAGACACCTGCTCTTGTATTTACAGAAAATTTATTGCATCGAAGTGGCAACCTAAAGCCGCTGTTCCCTAAATTTATGGTTTGTTATTTTGTTTGAGAGTTTTAAAAAAAAACTGCAATTGTGCTTAGTATTTTTGCCTGCTAAGGCATGCTTCTAATGAGTCAATAACAAGATACACAACAGAAGCCTGTAAAACTCTCTAGACTAGGGTATACTCATAAGAAACAGAGTTTTCCCCCAACAACTATAATTGTTTGAGATGAAGCTGCCAAGAAATCACTTCTAATCACTTAAACTAAGAAATTAACCCAGCCAATTTAAAGATTCTTATAAATCAGAACATGAGGAACCCACAACAGTTACCAACTTCCTTGTTCTGTCTATAATAATCTCAATTAAATCTACAATATGCTCATAGAACTAGAAAAGAGCAACTAAGATTGTGAAGTCTCGTAAAGAACAGGGTACAGTAAACTTCATCCCCCTGCTTTTTCGAAATACGAGAACTGGCATTCTTCCTTGAGAGCTTATTTTATTCTGCAATAATAAAAATTAACTGAGTGCATATAAGCCGAAGAGAATTTCACAAAAGCAATTGGTGGTGGATCGAAGAGCTAACTAGCTTATACTCATTAGTCAACAACATCAACTTTAGCGAGGTGGATAAGATCACTCAAATCAAATCACCAATGACCATCCCCAATATGTAGTAACTTATCATGATATGGTAAATCTATATCGCTAAAGGAAGGACGAGTTCATGTTTTATGCAAAAGATAGAGATGCATATATATATCTACGGTTACAGCTGTCATGAGGGCCTTAATGCTCAATGCCCAAGGCTACGATCCCCGATCATGTAGCTTGAGCAGCAATGGCATGGCATGCCCCCTTGTTGTTAATTCTGCTGGAATCAATGGCTGTGCGTATCCCTTCAGTTCCCCCCTAAACCTCTATTTACTCTCACTCTCTCTAGCTGAATTTATAAACCATTGCTTCCATAGATTCGATTGTGGTTTACAATTATAGCTTCCATACGTGTTAACTTGGGATTATCTCCCGATCATGATAAAGAAAGGTCACCTAACAGATGATGAGATTCTCGATCGATTTGATCGAACTTGGAAAAGTCTTTTTCACTATTCAGAGATGAGTTCCAGTTTATTACCATATATTTTTCTAGCTATTATTTTCCCTTTGATCCTAATTTTTTGTTCATTATTGGTTGTCCTCTCTTTCACTGTGATATAGTGAAATGTAAATCTGCGTAGGTTTTTTCGTTGTCGTACTTTTCCCTCTTAGTAGGAATTTTGTTAGATGAGTCCAATTAGTCGATTACTTTAGCAAAGAGTAATTCAGAAACAGTGTTACCTAATTCGCCCAAAATGACCTATAATTCAGAAACAGTCATGAGGGCCTTACTGTTCAATGATCCACGATCATGTAGCTTGAGCAGCAATGGCATGAGCCTCGCTATTGATTCTGCTGAGATCGATGGCCAGTCATCATCCGACCACATCCCTTCAGTTCCCCCTACACGACTACACCTCTATTTACTCTCACTCTTGTTGCTAATTATGAATTCCAGTTTATTTTTCTAGCTATTATTTTGCCCTTGATCCTAATCTTTTGTTCATTGCAAGTGTCCTGTCTTCCACTGTGGTCTAGTGAAAATAGCAATTTGCATAGGTTTTCATCGTCGCGGTAGAAATTTTGTGCAGTAAAAAAGTGTCTTCTTAAACTCTAGATGAGTCTAGTTAGTAGATTAACTTATCAAAGAGTGATTCAAAAAACAATGCTACCTAATTCGCTTTGTAAACTCGCAATTCGCCCAAAATGACCGGCCAACAATGAAACTCAAACTAGCAGAAATGCAACATGAACGTAAAAGTAAATCAAGAACAAGGCAAAAAAAAAAAGCAACAAAATATGAAGAATTAGAAACAAATGATTAAAAAAAGAAGATAGAGATACCGAGGAGCCATTAGGAGGTTTGTTGTTAGAATCTGGAGAAGAGGAATTGTTGTCCAAAGCACGAACTCTGAGTCTGAGTGATAATCGGCGTGGATTTGTGGAACTACGCGGAAAGCTGAGTGAAGAAGAAATAGGGAGTGTTGAAGTTGATGAGAAAGAAAGTAGAGAATGGGGGTGTAGTGTGGAAGGCTTTACTAGAAGCGAACAAGACATGGCAGAGATGAGATAGAGATTAGATTAGTACACTGGGTTTGGTTTGGTTCAGTTTTGTGTCCCTCCTTCCTCCTCGAAACCCTAAAACTCCATTAACAACGTCTGTTTATGTTTCTGAGAGGAGAAGGAGATATCCAGCTATGGAGTGCAGACAGTAGAAGGGAAGATGATAGAGAGAACTGAACTTAATTGTGAGTTGGTGACTCGTAACTCGCAAGTCTCTCTATTTGTAACTAAGTGTCCGTTTGGTAGGGTGTAAAATGTTTACAGATATGAAAAACCTTTTACATTCGAAAATTCATTTTTACGAAGGTTTTTCGTTGTTTGGTTGCATATACAATGGTTTTTCATTTTAAACATTTTTTATTATTTGGTTGAACTGAAAATCAATGTATTATAATTGTGAGGGAAAATGTTTATAGAAAATATTTTTTAGCTCAAGTCCGGTCCAATCCGGTCTATTTTTTAGGTCCCGATCGATTTTTTAATAGTTCTAATAATAGTTTATGAAGCTGTTTGGTTTAACGTATAAAATGAAAGGGAACGGATAAGAAATGGAAACAATAATTGTTACTATTCACAATTGTTTGGTTTAATGAAAGAAAGGAATCTATTGATCCACCATCTCACCAAATTAGGATAATCTTAGAAAGATCTAAAAATAAAAACTAAGAAAAGATGTCCAAAATATGTTGTCATTTCTTATTTCCATTTACAAAAAATTGAACACCAGAAAACTAGAAAAAGGAAAGCATTGAATAATTGAAGAAATTTGCAACTTCAAAAATCCTTGCTCTCGTGGACAAAAATGCCTAAAACAAGGATATTAATGGCAAGATTTCGGTACCAATGTTGATTATTTCGGATTTCAAAGCTCAAAAAAATGAGATAGATTTATAAAAATTGATCATTTTCACCAAAAAAAAAATCCAAGAACTTCTACATCAAATGCATAAAAAAGTAATAAATGGTAAACTTGTCAGAAAAACATTGAACCGCAATTTGAGAAACTAACGATTTTTAGTAAGACAAAAAAATTGCATCATCAAAATCCCCAAAATATTAAAAAAACTTGTTGAATTCATAAAGTTATCATCAAATTACCAGGGGAAGAAAGAAAAAGCAAGGGTAAGGAGAGAGAGAGTCACGCTTGGTTTAAGGTTTAGGTTTAGGTTGAGGTTGGGGTTAGAGGAGGATAACATCTTACCGCTGGACTATGCAAGGTAATAAATCAGAGGTTTGGCTTACTACTGAGTAACGGATTCGGTTTTCATGGCTGCTTAACCAAACAAGTTGAAACGAATTCAAGGTCTTCATTCTGTCTCCAGCCTTCATATTTGATGAACCAAGCACGAACTATTTATGTACTAAATTAGGATCGCTCATTGAATTAACTATAAATTAATAATAAAAAATAAATTGTGCAATACAACATAATTACTTTTTTCACAGAGTGACGTGAGTGAATGCCTCCTCTAGCTAGTTTCAAAATTTTCTCCCTCTATTGCGCCTTTCTCCATCCTTTTTCTAAATTAGCTATTTTTTTATGGCCTCATGGCCATCATTTATTTAAGAAGCCTATTCTTATTAGTAGGCTTCAATCCATTTAACAAAAGACAAATAACCAAAAGTTACTTTATTTTTTTTATCAATTACTTTTAGAAAGTCAACCGCTGACCTTAATGGATTAAAAAATGATGACATGGCAAGCACATTGTAATGCTATTCATGCCCACATATTAGAATCACATACATGAACATCGGTTAAACATATATGTACATTAACTGCAAACCAATATACCTAATATTGACAAATAAGATGAACATTCATTCAAATAAGATGAACATTGATTCAAACAAAATAAACTTTCATTACCACACATGCATCAATGCAAAAAAAAAAAGAAGAACGTCATAACTATTTTGAATGAACATTTTCAAAACAAAAAGTATTACTCTAATATACATCAAATGTATAATCAACATCAATCCAAATGGCAAGAACATCATCAATATTTTGAATGAAATTTTTAAAAAACATGTATGTATGTATGTAGAAAATGAACATTAAATCACACAAATGAACAATGACGATGTTCAAATACACATATATGCACGTTAACAACAAACCAAACATACCAAAATTATCAAATAAAATGAACATTATTCTAATAACATGAACATTCATTCAAATAACATGAACATTACCAATTATTACCAAATATACATCAATGTAGAAGAAAATAACATCTTATTATTTTGAATGAACATTTTCAAAAAATATATGACTCTAATATACAAAAAATGTAGTGAACATCAATCCAAATGCAAAGGAAATCTTTGATATTTTGAAGGAACTGTCCAAAAAACATGTACACATCAACATATATAGAAAATGAACAATGATGATTCTCAGAAGAATATATGTGCACATTAACAACAAACCAACATACTCAATACTCCATCCGTTTCCTAAAAATTGTTACACTCACAAAAATCCAATAATCAAGAAAAATGGGTATGAAAAGCATGACAATGACAGGAAGAAAAAGTTTAGAAGAGGGAATAAAGAATTTAAAAAATGAAAAGCACGACAAAATAGTAAAAGTGCAGGGCCACTAACATTTTAGCTGAATAAAAAACTAGTGGATCATATATTCCAAAATGGTAAAAGTACAAGTGTAACAATTTAAATGAATCGTATTAAAAAGGAAAGTGTAACAAATTTTGAGAATCGAAGGAGTATAATCCAATAAAATGAGCATTCATTCAAATAACATGAACATTCATTCAAATAAAAAAACATTACCAAATATACATGAATGCAAAAGAAAAACAAACATAATCACTTCCTCTGTGACGAATTATTACTTGCATCAGTTTCCATTTTTGGTTGTAACATATTACTTGCAACAATTCTTTACCTTTTCATTTTTGGCAATTTTTTTCCTAAAAATTACACAAATGCAATTATTAATTAAACTTAATCATAAATTATACTTCTAATAATATTTCATTATAAGTTAACCCAACAACCACAACCATCTCCCTCCACCACCTTCAGCCATCGCCCTCCACAACCACGGCATACCATCGTGCAACACCAACTGACGTCGCCGGCCACAACCAACATCGCCAGACCACAACTGAACTCACCACCAACTTCCACAGCTTCACCAATAGCCAAAACGACCACCGGCAGACCACCACCACCAAACCAAATTGACCCTAACACCACGGAATCGACCAAACTAAAGCCACCACCGAATTGAACACCACCAGAACAAACAAAAGCCGCCGCAAAATCAACCATCACTAAACCAAACAAAAATCGCCATGAACACCACCAGAACAAACGATTTTAGATCTAAGGAGATAGAGAGAAACCACCACCAAATTAACCTAAATCAAAGTCGTGGAGAGTGGAAATTCAATTTGTTGTTGATTTCAAAATGGTGGTGATGGGGATTTCGAAGGTGGAGGTGTGGTGCGATTTGGCGGTGGAAGTGGCTAGTGGCGGTTTGGATCGCAAATAGGGATTCGGTGGTGGTGAAGAGAAATTCATTGATGGTGGATTGTGAAGAGGGAGAGGTAGTCAGTCGAGGGTCGTCGTTGGTGGAGGTAGATCGCGAGGAGGGCGGTGCTGGTGGAGGCGGTTGTCTGGTTGGGCGGTGATTGGGAGGGGCTGCATTGGAGGGTGGTTGTGTAGGGTGGTTAATTAGGAACTCCTAAGGCCCTCTTATATCCCTTTATTGTGATTTGTGAAGTTTTGCCTAGAAAACTTCCCTAGTTCAATTGTTGCAAGTTTTAGGTAAAGGAGGGAGTGCTATTTTGAATGAACATTTATATAAAAAAAATATGAAATGGACATTGCCAATATTTTCAATGAAGATTTCCAAAGATTGTAATGATATATTAATTGAGACGAACTCTAGATCTATGAAAAAACCCTCCAAAAACAACGTTACCATTTACACATAAATTGTTACCATTCAAACTTGCTTTGGTGTTGTATCATTTTATAATTTCCTATGGTTGAAGTTAAAGTTTAAAAATATTTTTATGGTTGAAATTTGTTTTTTTTTTTTGAGTGAAAATGATGTATAGGTGTCGCATTTTTACAAAATTAAGTTGGATGTGTGAATTTGGCTTGAAATTCGACTTTTTTTAACAAAAATGTTGAGTAGAAGTGTTTTTTTTTAGGTATAAGATGGAGAATTTTTCAAAAATTATTAAAAGAGATGGTTTAAGCTTAAATTAAATATAGACCATCCAGGCCCAAATTTTACTAACAAGTCCATTTCATCTCATTGTGTCACAACACAATAATACTATTCTAAACATCCTGCACCAACCTATTCATCCTCTATCTTCTCCGTTATAGTCTTCCTTTTTAATCTCTAACTACAACATATAGTTTTAAAAAATAATCTACTAGACTTACTTAGTACATTATACCCTCGTTTGGTTCACAGAATGGTATGGGTTTGGAATCAGGAATCAAACCAGGGTGGTATGGGATTTGGTTCACCAACACTATTCTAAATTAGTCACTAAGTGGTTAAACTAGTCATTGAATGTATTAAACAATATGATTACTAAATGACTTAAACTGATCATGAAATGAATTAAGCTAATCACGAAATGGACTAAACTAGTTACTATACCCCCTAGACGGTTCATTCTTTTTTAATTATTGGGCTTGGATCGTTGTCGAATTTTAATTTAATAGTTGGCGGTCTCTTTGATCAACTTAGATTTTTCAAAGGAGAGCATGAATGATAGAGAAAAATTTTGGGTAAATGAATTCAAAATGCTTGAATAAAATATGGAAGAACAGAGAAAAAACCGATCCCAATTATTTCATCGAAAATGAACTAATGGTCATTTGGTGACAATGTTCTGTTATGCTAGTGGTGTAAACGAGCCGAGCTGGGCTCGGTGACAACTTGACCGAGCTAGAGATCGGCTCGAAGCTCGACGAGCTGGCCAAGTCCAGGTCGAGCTCGAGCTCGGCTCAATTGAAAACTTTGAGCTTGAGTATTTTTTTTCGCAATTATTGGTTAATATTTTTGCAAAAAAAACGTAAAATACGCAATAATTCAAAGAGATAAATTCAATGCAAATAAGGTCCTTCACATCACTTAACATTCAACAACTAATAATGTCAATCATATAGTTGAAATTCAGAATTTAGAACTATGAACATATATTTTAAGTAAAAAAATCGAGTAGAATTTAAATGAGTCGAGCCTTGTTGAGCTCGGGCTCGGACGTCTAAGGCTCGAATCGAGCTCGACCTAGACTCAGAATTGATCGAGCTCGAGCTAAGCATTAACCGATCCGACTCAGATCATTTACTGATTTACCCCCCTTTATGCACCTTTGCGTTTTGACTTCCAAACTTGCCATGGAGTAGTAGTGACTGAACAACAACCTTCCTATTTCAAACAAGAAAAATTGTTTTTGGAGTGAAATCTAGCATACCTTCAATCGCTCAATCTCAATTTCCTCCAACATTCCCAAAAACTGGCAAAATCAGAATTTCTTGGCTCTGCATTTGAATTTGTGGTAAATTGACGATTTTGGTTTGATTTTACTACTCAATTTTTTCTGTTTTTAATCGAATTGTCAAATTGGGCAGTGTAGAACATAAAATATACTTCTTTTTCAATTTGAGACAACTAATTGAAGTTTAATCTCCATTAACGAATTAGGATAGCTCAATCTTTGCTGCCGCGCCAACCTAGTTGGTATATAGCTTAATTACTTTGTATTTTCTTGCTATCTCTTTTCAGTTGCATTTAGATTGAACCAACATTTTTTTTATCATGTTGTTGTAATTGGGTTTTAAGATTAAGTGTGAAAATCTTATTATAATGTGCACATTAAGTGTTTGATAAAATGTCTGAGAGACCAAAAGTTTGGTATTGAGAATCAAATGGTTGTGCTAAGCAGGTACTCATTCTACATTGTTATTCCTTAGTGTCGAATATGGTGAAGCACGGCTCGTTAAAGCTTTAGTGCTCATAGCTGGGCATTCCGCTTAACTAAATCTTATAGGATTTAGTCCAAGGTCAGCAATGCATAGAACAATGTGAGGATCCCTCTTCCCTTGCTTTCGCTCATCCATCATACTTTCGATGATATTCTTCGTTCTTACTTTTATTCAATGGTTTGCTATTTTTTGTTTTGCAGACTAAAGTGGCCTCGCAGGGCCATTGCAGAAATCTATTTTGGCTCGCTATTGCCGATAAGGGTATGCTTGCTGGTCTCTTAGACATGTGGAATTGTAAGCGGCTGTATAAGTTAGACAAGTCTTGTTGATTGTGAAGATAATCATCAATAAGGGGCTATGTTTTAAGATGCCAACTTCCTTTGCATTATCGTCTCTGTCTATAAGCTTCTTGATATTAATTAGTTACGTTACTTCGATACCCTCATTTACCTCAAATATTGTGTGTCGTGCCGGACATGAGACAACACTTGGATATTTAGTTTTTAGCTAAAAACTTGACTTTTTTCTATAAAATGGCTGAGTTTGACACTTCGACACCCGTATACGACTAGACACTTAATCCATGTCTGAGTAATATAGCTAATTAAGTCACTTTTCTTTTAAAAGGGGGAAGGAAGAAGATTGTACAACGAGATTATGAGACATAGTAATTCATGAACCATGATTCACATTTTTTTTACTGTTGCAGGGGAAGAAAAATGGACCCCTATTGGTAAAATCATTTCAAACTATTGCTGGCTCAAAAGGCAAGGAAGAACGCAGCCACTCACTATTTTGATTCTGAACTTTGATTTTTTTTTGGAATGGTCAAACATTCTGTATTTATGCAAGAACAGGAAGGTTCCATGAGGGTTCTTGCTTGCTCAATAGGATTTTTATATGGACATGCATAAGTGATATGAAACTTTGAGATGTCCGGCGTGTCCCAGAGAATTTTTGTTCTCACTACTTCATCTTAGATATCTGGTATCTATTGGTAGTTGTACATATGCACATTTAATTTTCTCCTCTCGAAGCACAGTGTGTTTGTTATGGTGGCTTCTGCGGGGTGGATAAGTTTAAAGGAAAGGTTTTAACCATTGCTACTAAAAATATGGTTGTGTAATTGTTCTTATGTATAAGCTTAAGATTTGCTGGAACTTGAGTTAAAGCTTTTAATATGCTATTACATTGATAAGAGTTAGGAATGGCAATGGGTAGGGTATGGGTCAGACCCATTAATTTCTTCCAGACCCAGACCCATTAATTTCTTCCAGACCCAGACCCGATACAGATCCATTGGGTCTGGTTCCAGACCCAGATCCTGTGGGTATGATGGGTCTAGGGTCCTTCGTGGGTCCTTTTGAATTTCAATTTTAATAGTATTTTTTAATCTAATAAATTTATTTTGTGTATTTTATAGGTTTGTATGACCATGATTAAAGCTTATATCGAAACAATTAACATAATATAGCTCATGAAATCTTAAAAATGTTTAAATTTACATTATTACATATCTTAAAATAGAGCCACAAATTACAAATTTATTTTAGTTTTGAATTTTTTAATGTAAATGGGTCTGTGGGTATGGTCTGGGGTCTGATATAGTTGGACCTAGACCCAGACCCGCCTGATAACCTCTAGACCCAGACCCAGTTAGACCCAGACCCTTATAAATGGGTCTATGGGTCTGGTCTGGGTCGGGTCCAAGACCCATTACCATCCCTAATAAGAGTGCTCAGATGGTAATACTTGTGTGATGCTTCGATTTCCGTACTTTTCCCTTCCCTCACCACAATGGTGAATGAACTTTGGAAACATACTTCTGCTTGCAGATTCTGTCACTTTTGGCTACAGAGGAGACGCGATTACAAATTCCTTGGGTCTTCAAGTTGTTAATGCTCTTCAATTGGGTTGCAGAAGCCAAGCTTCTGATATGCTTTCTGAAGCTATTGCTGCAAGCCATGCACTTACTGCTGAAGATGTTATCTATATTCTTGAATACTGTGCAAGATCACCAGATCCACTGGTGAGTTTATCTCTTTAGAGAATTCTGAGGTGTCCATGATTTGTGCTTTAGTGCAAAAAATTCTCATTTTGCTCATTTGCACTTGGCCTTGATAGCATGTCCTGCTTAGGTCAAAACTAGTCACCATAGGAAAAAAATTGAAGAAAAATACTTAGGGCTATCGTAGAACTTCTTGTCAAGGTTGGTGACTGTTTAACAATGGACTCCTTAATGAACACTTATAGGGATTAGAACAACCAAAATGCGCTTTAGAAAGTTAAACTGCTGTTAAGCCACAAGGAGTTGGTTTGATCAATTTGCTGCATATGATTTACCCAAAGCAGGTACAAATCATCTGAGGTCCAAACATGCTGGATCCTGAAAGTTATGGAATAATTTGTGCAACTAATCTTGTACAGCTTTCTTTGCTATAATCACTTAGAATTTTGTGGCCTGTATATGACAGACTTTTAAGCTATATGGGAGATTGGCCATCTCCTGCAATCTGATATAGTTTTTGATTGTTGAACTGCGCTTCAATATTCCATGTACTGTAGCTAGTGATGTATGACTACTTCATTATGGCAATCTGTTCCCTGTGCTGCAGTTTGTGATGGAAACTTGGAGAGTCCTGGAAGGGAATAATATTGCTATGAGCTGGAAATGCTACATGCTTGTTGCTCGTGCTCTTTGTAATGGTGGTTACTTGGAAGAGGTATGGAAGATTCGTCAGTATTCATTGTTGTTGAATCCTCTTTCTCAGCACTGCCCTCATTTTTTTTTGTGTTATTAATAGTTAAGTTGCATATATTATCAAAAATGTCAAATGTATATAGCCCAAAGGCAGGAAATACCCAGCATCCTATACAACTCTAGGAGACAGATAAGAACCCCAGCAAAATCAAAGAAGAAGGAACGGCATCACAAGTAGTATAGATATAAGATAGTAGTTTGTCCATGAAAATCTTGAAATATATGTATAAGGTAGTAACAATCGTGGTACTTTTATTTATGTTAAGGTCCTATTAACGGGCAAAATGATATGGGCTTTTATTTGGCAACATGATTATCATCTGGTACTGTAGTATGTGCTTTTTCCTGTTGTGTGTTTCTCTACTGTGCATGAACCCTGATAATTATGTACAGCTGATGTTTAGTTGAAATACTTGCTTCTATATGTTTTTTCAGGCACTTCATCTAGGGAAATTTATTGGAGAAAATAATCGTATCAGTTTTATTCTCCCAATGTACAATTATTTTCTGTCAGCTTGTGTGAAAATGAAAGATGTGATGCTTTTCAATCGATGCTTGGATATGATAGAGCACCAATGTTTGGGGAAGAATGAAATTACATATTCAGCACTGCTCAAGGTATGTAATCTAATTGAGTATATATAGATTTGAGCAGAGTGATTTTTTGATACGAGTATTCATTTTAACAAGATTTATTTTACACTATTAAATTGTATTTTTGTTCTTTTATATATACTGGCTTCATGTAATTGTTTATCTTTTTCGAATATTTAGATGCCGTACTGGTATACGATTATCAAGGGAAAAAATTAAGAGGCAGGAGAACGAAGATGAGAAGAGGATAATAGGGAAACCTGACAAGAATCCGACACAAAATGAGCATGTAGTGTTGAGAATTTCCAACCCATAATAGGTTAAAACAATTAACTGAATCAAATCAGTCAGAATAAATAGGAGTTTCTGAACATAATTATTTCACATTTTCACCCTCCAAAACTCGTAGAAAATTTCAAGATTTCAACACCAAAATAAAGCAAGTTTCAAATATCATCCTAATCTGTTCAACTTTCAATATGCTAAAGAAGTTTACCCATAATAGGTTGACACAATTAACTGAACTATATACAGAATTATTAGGAGTTTCTGAACATAATTGTAACACTCTCTGTAAAAAATTTCAAAATTAACACCAAAATAGAGCAAGTTGCAAACATCGTATTAATCTGTTCAACTTTCAATATGTAAAAGGGTTGAGGGGTTAGAAAACCTTGTTTACATGGAGAGACAACAAAACAAGACACGAAAAGGTGCTTTAGTATAAAGATCCTTAAGTCCTGCTAGGCAAACAGGTTAACATGAACATTGTCCTTTATTTTACACGAGTAGTATCAAGTTTCAATTATGTGAGTTGGTTTAATATGAGGGGATCCTTTACCCGTCAATCTTTGATATGAAAATTTATCTGACATGACCCAGTCTATAAGCTAGCTCTAGCAATAGGGAAGAGAGATATAACAGAAAATTAGTAGCAAGCTCTTTTCAGTTCAAATATGTTAGCTGATGTGAAGACTAGCACGTTAGAACACAACGTATGAGTGATGTACCCAAACTCAATTTTTGTTGCCTGAGTCATTAACTAATTGTCACAAATGGTGCAACGAAGCTGGCATTAATAACAACCGCGCAGTTTAGTGCAGATTAAAAAGTGTAAGCTCATACTTACTTGATTCTTTTCTTTTTAAGGAAAATAGTAAGCTGATCTTTGACGGCTCTTTTATTTCCAACGCCTAAAATTTGTCAATATTGGACTCAGTTTTCTATCAGGTATGCTGAGATATCTTCTGTTCCTTCTGGAGACATTACCCTGATAGAATGAGGACTAGTTTGCTAGAGATGATAGTTCATGGGAATTATGATCCGTAAAATCAATGTGGTTAAAGTCATAGACTATTTGTTGATATAGATCCCGATGCTTAGGCTATTTCTCCACTGGTTAGTACGGATGAATAAGTAACACCTTTGAGAACCTTCTGACCTTCCGTGTGCTGATAGATTCATTTCTTACCATTCAAAGTGCTATTTTTTTTGGGTGGGGGGTTGCTATGCTTGTAAGTTATGGATCAACATGCTTCCTTTCTGCTCTTTGAAATGTAGTGGCTCCAAAGACGGAGATGGAAAAAAAGAATATCGGCTGTTCTAAAAACTTATGATTCATTATATTTTCATTATTGTTGGTATTAGTCCTTCTAGAATATCTTGTTTGTGTGTTAGCTTTTGGTGTGTCAATTTGCGTTGTTTATGCAGCTCTATCTTAGTGACTTTTATGGTTCTTTTGGAGTCTGTGAGTGAATTGACGTTAAATCTAACCGACTATTTTCAGTTTGCAGTTTGGCAGAAAAATTTATCTGCTGTACATGAAATTTGGAGAGAGCATTGCAAGCATTATAATGTGAATGTTATTTCGTTGAGGAAGTTCATATGGTCTTTTACGCGGCTGAAGGATATAGAATCTGCATATAAAATATTGCAACATATGGTTGTTTTAGCTTTTAAAGAAGGCGTCTTTTTGCGTGAAACTGCAGAGGGGAAGATTTATTGCCCACAGCTGGACATTCCCATTCCTTCAATGGGTGCCGTGGGCTTTGATCTGTATAAGGACCAAACTGCCCGTCCTGTCGCTTTTGATGATGAAGGAACGCTTATGAACTCAAGCAAGGGTTTGCGATGCAGTCCCTTCTTTGCAGAAGATAACATGGACAACTCCACGGGGATAAGTACGCTGGAGGATCACAAAACAGGTCCCATCAAGAAGATCTTGAGGTGGTCTTTCAGTGATGTAATACATGCATGTGGTCGCCGTCAGAACGCTAAGCTAGCTCAACAATTAATCGTGCAGGTAAAGAGTTTCATATATTCCACTTCATCGTATCTTTTTGGGATTTGTGAGTATTATTGATATAAAGATACTAATATGACGTGGTTAGGGAAACGCCAGACTGCAATTGTGCATCACCTAACTTGCTGTTCGATTTTGACTTTTTAAGTAGTGTCTTTTGATGTAAATATATTTCTAGAGAGGCTTTGTTAGCCGCTTACACTGTGATAACGGTCTTTTAGTAGATAATGTAGAAGGAAAGACCTGTTCCATATTCCATTTTTTCTTAAACTTCGATATCTGCTTCCGTATCCTGAAAATTTTGAGCTAACATTCTCAGATTATTCTTTTCCTATGGAAGGAGAATAGTAAGGATCTTTTTCAAGTCTTCTCTTCTATAGAAATAAGATGGTTACAGAATGGCTATTAATGTGGTGCTTCAGTGTATCCCTCTATATCTTTTGCCGTAGAATTGATATCTTTTTCCTCTGTCTACTGCCTGTTCCCCACGATCTCTTATCTGGAAAAGGTTACATGGGATGTGCTTCACAGAGAAGCCTTACACTTAGTGTAGCTTGATGTTTAGCTTTATTTGGAATAAGTATGGTGTATGTGGGAAGTCGAAGTCCAAAAACATGTTTGTAGCTTGGAAAGTGGAAAAGGCGTATGAAGAATGCTGGGACTGCTGACATATAATTCTGTTTTTTTTTTTTTTGCAGTCTGGTGAGCATGGATAGAAAGAATAGGTCCCATGATTTTCCTGCCTCCCAATGTATTCTGTAGTTGGTTCCTCATTTAATTTTGTCTTTGAATGGCTATCAAAACATTTCTTATTGAGTGTAAACCCACTTATCCCCTTCGGAGATGTTCATGCCATACCATACCATACAATTACTCCTAACAAGCACTGGATAGGGCAGAGATTGTTTGCAAATTTACCCATACAACTTTAGTAAGTTGCAACCTTATGCACTCAACTTAAGTAGAGTTCAACAAGAACTTAATTTTTTTTCTTGCTGTGTTATTTCATTTTCGATCTGAAATTTGAGGCTTAAAAATGACCAAGAAGGATAAGAGCTTAGGATTTGCCTCATCTTTTCGCTTTCTCTATCCCCCCCCCCATCCATCAAAATGATCAAAAAGGTCACAAGAGCGACTTCTTATTCCCGTGTTTGATCTCTACTATTATTTTGAATCAATTGGCCAACATTTACAAATTAAATGTCCTTTTACCAATTATATGAGCCAGGGGTTGCAGATTTTATGCACTTGCGATTAAGATTGCGTGTCACTTGTTGCAGTGTTGCGTAGAAAGTCAGGGTTGACACGACATGACTTTTACATTGGTCGTATCTGCCTTGTATGGTCTGTGTCACCAATACCTAACAGTCTTAATATTGGTTCAATTAGCTGAAGAAGCAATATGGATTGGCCCATACATAGCGTATCAATTGACTTTTAAATGATGAATTGAATTTCCATGAAAGACGTGTAGTGATATGTAGTATCCGATCAAACCGGAATTTCTATGAGGTGGTGATCTTATTGCCATACTCCCTTTGATTCTGAATAAGCCACTACTAGCCACAATAAAGACATATAATTCTATCTGCTGCAATTAGAGTTTCAGCCTGTGAATTCTGTTGTATTTCTCCAAGAGTGCCTCTGATTTGCAAAAGATTTTGGTGGTAATGATGGGGGTAATTTTCAACAAATTTCTTGGGATAGTATAATCTGATGTTGTGAAATTGGCTGTATCCTGTTTCCATTGTTCTGCTGTCAAAGTTACAGTTCATCTCTTTTACTTTTTATCTTGGTATATATAGATTTTAAAAACTTTAAAAGAGCTATACATGGCACACAAGAAAAAAGATTTTTTGATTGCTTATCAAACGTTGCTTTTCAATTTTCCATATCTTTTGTTGGCTTGAGTTGTCATATCCATTATCATTAAGAACAAGGTCAACAATGGGTCCAAAATTTTCCAGATGCAAAATCTTGGGCTGGAACCATCATCACACACTTATGATGGGTTGGTTAAAGCAGTAATTCCACACACGGGAATTGGTGATACCATGGAAGTAGTGAGTTGTCTTATCTCATGCTTCCCTAGTTTGCTGCTTATGATTTTAACTACTCAGGAGCAATGATATTCTGTTGCTTTGTCAACATTTGCAGCTAAAAGTAATGCAAGGTAAAAATTTGAAGCCATATGATTCCACTCTTTCAACTCTTTCAGTATGCTGCAGCAAAGCATTGCACTTGGATTTAGCTGAAGCCTTACTCAATCAGATTTCTGCAAGTCCTTATGCTCGTCCATACAATGCTTTTTTAGAAGCATGTGATATGACGGTATGTGGATTTTCCCTTATCATAGCTTGATGAGTTTAGGAGGGCTCATAAGGAACGTTTGTATCCCTCTAATGATTGAAATTCCCATAAAAAAGACCAACTAGTTTTCTGTGCAAAGTTGTTGTTGTTGTCGTTGTTGTCCTTGCTTATTGTTCTGCAGATTTTCCCTGCACTAGGGAATTTCCACATGTCCTGTATGATGAGTTGAAGTTCTTTCTACAGTTCTAACTTTGTAGATATCACACATGGTTCGGAAATACGGTTTCGGTCGCGATCACGGTTGTGGTAACGCAATACTGGATATGATATGGTTGTCGTACCGCCACATATTGTCCGAGACCACGAGATATCCCTTAATTGAGAAATTGTAGGTCCCTATAGGAATTTAGGATCTATGCCATTGAATGTTTGAATAGTATTGAAACTATTGATAATCTTCAAAAATGGAGACTCAATAAGCGGATAAGGTTAACTTAGCAAAAAAAAAAAAAGAAACAAAATAGGGACTTAAGGGCAAAGGAAAGCTAGAAAGGGGTCTGGATTATTATGTTTGTTATAGTAGATAACGTGACCTTGTTCCCTTTTTGTAAGGTTTGGTCATTGAAATGACAAAAAAGGATTCCACTTTGAGGGTTGAAGATATTTGGAGGTCAATTGGGACAATTGAAGGTTTTGCTTATGGAGCCCTAATGGGTTGAACTAGAGCACCTATACTCCAAAGTATCTGATACTTGGTAGAATTAGTTTCTTTTACCTTGGCAAGGTTAGTAAGAAGTCCAACCTATCATCTTCTCTTAAATCTCTATCTATATATCTCCTGTTGGGAGTTTGGGATGATGGGGCGAAGGTGGAGCGATGCCGAGATAAAGGCCTTGTGGGTGATTGTGTCGACAGCTATTTGAAGATGGTTGGCCATAGGGTTGAGATTTGGGGTAGTGAAAAGCTGTTAGTGACTGGGTTTAGGTGTCATGTCTAGCTTAGGGTAAGCTTGAATGGCGATAGTGTGTTGGGTAAGGGAAGTTCATCGTGAACGGAGATGGTCGTGGTTTGTGTAGGTACTGCTTATGTTGCATGTTGCCTTTATCAAAATGGTGTGCTCGTAGTGATGTAGTCAGCTGGTGGCACTGATGAGACATGGTTATTGGGAGGTGTTTTAGCAAGTTAGGTCATTAGTGGATCACTTTGTTGCAAGGCCAACAACTAGTTGAACCATGACAGTTGCGGGCTTCTGCTTTGGAGACCAAACAAATCTCATTCTCGATGTTTGTGCTGTGTGTACTGCCAAGATGGAGATGTTGGAAGATTCATCCTTGCCTTTTGACTTTTTGAGCTAGCAGATTATTTTCTTTTGGCACAAGCTCTTGGAGGAAGTAGGTGTTCTGGTTACCTTAGGATAAAATCAGTCTTCAAGATTAATTTCTTACTCCATGAAAGCAGATTCCTAATTCCGGTGATACATTCCTTCGTCCTATGATATTTATTGAATTTTAGTAGTTTGGGAGCTAGTTTTCCAATTTTGTTTATCCTACTTTCTTGGAAAGTAGTAGTTCATCAAACTGTGGTTAAACTGTTGATATCTATGAACCAGACAGCGGCTTTTGAACTGGATGGCTTCCGTTTGCTAATTGTTGTTATAAGTAGTAGCCTTTTTGGTATTTTGGCCCCTTATATGGCCATATTGTGCTAAGACACCACTTGGCAATTGAAGTTGTTCTAACCATATAGTTTCCACATCTATATATATTAAAAAGCATAGGCAAGAGTTTCTATTTGCCACACGTCACTATCCCTCTTTTACGAGCATCCTATCCAGCATCATTCTCGTATATTAAAATGAAGATTTGAAGCCCCAACAGCCAACCTCAGTATGGAACAAAGAGTTTCAACCACCGCTTCACCATATTATTATTGATGCTTCTATCAAAAATAATGATGATAAATGAACTCCATGAGTTAAGTTGTCTAAATGAGATGACTTATTTTTAATTTTTTTTAATGATATTTTTCACGCTACATTACATTAGTTATCGCTAACTAATAACCTCCAGCATCGCGAGGGACTAATACTAATTTTCTTGTTACAACAAGTCCAGAATATGCTTTGCACGTATTGTTAAATTGAAAACTTGCCATAAAGCGTTTTTAGTTTCTGAGAATGGGATTCGATGATTAACTTGTTTCACTGCACAACAGTTTATTCTGCCATTGCTGGATAATTATTCATTCGGTTTGTAATTTTGATATCTTCGATATTTGTAGGATCAACCTGAACGTGCTGTCAAAATGTTTGCTAAGATGAGAAAAAAGAAAATTAAACCAGATATCAGGACATATGAGCTACTATTTTCTTTGTTTGGGAATGTCAATGCTCCGTATGAAGAAGGCAACTTATTATCACATGCAGATGTTACTGCAAGGATAAATACGATAGAAACAGATATGCTCCGAAATGAAATCCATCACAGTCACCGTTCAATGAATAATTTGGTAACGGTTTTGCCACTTTTTCTTGTGTTATTGTTGAGCTACTCTTCTTATGCAATGTTTATGTCTAAGTATATACTGTGAATTATTTGCAACCTATAAAATGCTGAATGTCGCTTTCTTTCTTCATCAATTTGTTATAATGATCATTAAACAGTGAGTTTCTTCTTGCGGCGAAGACCTCTTCATGCTCTTGCATTTTTGTTTAGCAAGTGTTGGCCATGATATCATGTGTTGTATGCAGATAAGCTGATCATAAGCCTACATTGTGTCTTGCTGATCACTTATCCTGTATGCAATCGAATTTCTTGATGCCGGTTTAGTGTGTATATTGTTCTCTTTTTTGTTTATGTGGAAGATGCAATGGGTTTATGGTTTTTACCCCATTAATTCCTGTTTTACCATCATCATTAAAGTAGTGATCTCCCTCTAGCAAAAGGAGAACATAAATAGTAGAAATTGCTGAAACCCAAGGTAGGGGGTATCAGTTTTATTGCTGGAATTTATGCCATGATGCTTGAAGATTTTGGTGATTGTGGTTCCACTTGAAGTTTAAAAGTTGATCTATTCACGTTGCTTTTTCGGGTTGTCTGAGGATGTTCACATTACTGTAGATGGTAAGTTTGCCCTCACGAGAACAGGATATCACCATGGATACATCAAAGAAATAATGCTATCCAGTTTACTCTTTGGCCTGCCTCGAGTAATATTCAGAATGGAAGTGAGCTGTTGACTATGTACGATTTGTGATTCTTTTTTAATTCTACGTGGTAGACGACACATTTATGTAACAACTTACATATTTATAAGACTCGTGATCCTTCTGCAGTCCTGCTTGGGGATCATTCTAAATGGTACCTGCATCATGAAAGGAAGCACCATGAGCAATGGAGTTTTGCAATTATTAAGGGATGTTACTCTGATGCAATTTATGATTAGCTCAGTCTGAATGGTTATTTCCGTAGTGGCCTGGAAAGTTTTTACACTTCGTACGTGGGTGCCAAATGTAGCTGGACAGCATCAGCAGTAGCACCATTTATGTGTTCAATTTGTGCCATGTCCACAATGAAGATGTTGTGTAGTGTTTGGGCTTTTTATGTGTTCGTCTGGAGGTTTAGCAGGCTCTTTGGGAAAGGCAAAGTAAGACAAATTGTAATACCGTCAATGTCATACCATTACGTCAATACCTCTTATGACTCTCTGCAAGGAAACCATCCAACAAACCATTGCTCTTTACTTATTAAATGCATTGAATATGGTTTAAAGGGTAAGTGAGTCACTTGACATAAGTTAGTTAGAGGAGGTGTGGGCAGAATCTGTTGGAGGAAATTACTTGTATTTATAGGTCTTGAGAATAAGGTGAGGGCATGCTGAAATCATCTTAAATCTTATCTCTTCATTTATCTCTTTTTTTTCTCTTTTCTCTCTTCTAAAGCTTATTATCAATAAAAATACCCTTTTTGCTTCATTTATACATTCCATTTTGTTCATTATTATTGTGAGATACTAGCTGATTCCTAGCACTCTTTACTTATTACAACGCAAGGAGGGGGGGTAAGGTCGTTGGGGGTTCATTTGTGGGGAACTTCTCCATAGGTATTGACTGACGTGTTCCTATACAACAGCCAAGGACATTCAGTTCAGACTTCGATTTATTGCAATGTAATCTGAAGCTTAAGTTTTACCTAATGGCGATCAGTTGAACCAAGTAGAAAAATGATGTCAGGCTGGGTTTGAATATTAGATCTTTAGGATTCGACAGGATTAAAAGGCTGATTTTTTTTGCTTCGATAAGGTTCACTTGATTAAAATAGCTTTCACAACGTTTATGTAAAAAGAATTTTTGTTAGGACTGTAGATGTGAGTCATTTGGGATGATTGTTTTCTCTTGAAATGCATCATGCTTTATGCAATACATCTAAACATATGTCATATTCTGAGAATCTATCCAGGACTCCTATTCTTGTCACATGCCAGTAGGAAAGAAACTGGCAAAAGAAGGGCAGAGAAGTTTTTAATAGTCTTTCAATAGGAAGTTAGTGATGCAATATAGGTCTGTTACAGAGAAGAATCTTTTAGCAATAGGAGAGAGAAGAATCTCCTGATGATGTAATAAACAGTGAGAAGTGGGGAAAGAGAGAGGCTTGCATATACAGAAGTAAGGAGAAATTCACGGGGAGAGCCCTCAATCTCTCGAATATTGAGGAATTGTGTGGATGATGGTTTAATCAAGCAATTACTATCCTTATACCTTAGTTACTAGTCACTGTTTCTTACCTTCTTGAACTGAGATTCAGCTTGATACTTGGCATTTAAACTCCAATCCTCACCTAGCTTTGTCTTTTCTGAAGTTGGAAGCCCTTAGATCAGAAGAGATGGTGGTGCCTTTTTTCTCCTGAATTGCATCTTGTTTTATGCAACGTATCTTCTAAATTAACGTGTTAACTCCCACCCGATCCTGGCTTCATTTTTTCTGAAGTTGAAAGCATTTGGAGCAGAAGGGATGGTCCAGGAGCTGCTTAAGTACTTGCATCGAGCTGAAAGACAGTTCTCGTTCAGCAATTTTCTTGAAACAGAGATCTATAATACAGTATTGCATTCACTCGTTGAGACTAAAGAGGTGTGTTCTTCCTACGATCTTCCCGATCAACGAGGAATATGTTGTTCAGTTAGTGATTGCCTCAATCATTTGCTTACTGTGCAGAATCACATGGCGATTGAAATGTTCAGAAATATGAAACTACATGGAATACAGCCTGATGCCGCAACTTACAATATAATGATTGATTGCTGCTCAAATATAAGATGTTTCAAGTCTGCATGCGCTTTGGTTTCAATGATGCTTCGTGACGGCTTTTTTCTTCAGACATTAACTTATACTGCGCTTATAAAGGTATTGGCTCGGTCTTCAGTTTCTGTGTGAAAGCATACCAAAATAAGATGTCGACTGGCCCCCTCCATCTACCCGTTGTGAACCTAAACTAAAGGTATAGCCAAGGTTGGAGGGATTGGCCGTACTCTTCACACAATCAGTTTGAGACTCAAATCCTTTCACGTTGCATATTGTACTTATGGGCTTCCCTAAATTCAATCAAGGGCTAGTTTGTGACGTGCAAGAATTTAAGCTTCTGTGTCTATGGAACATTGCCTGTTTACTATCTCCAACCTGTATTCTTAGTCATAATAGTTCTTATTACTATGTTCGAGCTCACTTCTTCACCTAGCTTTTGCTTGACCAGAAAGTTGAATTCATGTATAATTCATTAAAATCAAAGTCATCCCCATGTCCTTCGGTAATTCTCATAGTGTGCATGAAATGTGCTTCATAGCAATTCTACAAACTCGATGGCTATGTGAAGTCTCTGAGAAAATTGATTTCTATCAATAGATTTTCTATTAAGTTTCCAACTATTATGCACATACTATTGTGTGCTGTGTCTTAAGAAGTGTTCGCTGATGGGAAGTGTTACCATGACTGACTTGAAATGACCTTCTAAGGAAAATTTCTTTTTAATTGGTTTATTTTTGAAAATCCTTCAGTATCTATTCAACTTCACTGAGCTATTATCAGCGGTAACGCATATGAGCTGTTCAGTACTAATGGACCAAATCTTGTACAGTCAACAGAGTTCAGAATGGAGATTCAATGAGGCTATATATAGAAGGAGTCAATGTTTAATATGTAGTCCACAGTGCATGAATGCTGCAAATGTATGTGAAGCAAGCTTTTGTTTTATGCATTTAATTATGTTTTCAGATTCTGTTGGAATATGACGCTTTTGATGAAGCGTTGGATCTTCTAGATCAAGCTATCTCAGAAGGAAGTGAACCTGATGTATTATTATTCAACACCATTCTTCGAAAAGCCAGTTTACAGGTAGGTATTTATTTTCTATTTCCAACATAAATAGTATACAGTAAAATCCTTTAATACAGAAAAGCGTACTGGCCAACTGTCTTCTTTGAGTATTCATTGTCTCCGGGTACTAGTAGCATTTGCTCTACCCCCATTCGAAATCATACTTCTGCTAGTTCAAAGCTCAAACAAATTTGTATATAATACAATGTACCTTTTCCTTTTTTTCTCTTTCTTCTTTGCTACTCGAGGGTTTAGCTCTCTCATGAACTTTTGATCTTTGGCATGTAAGATTTGTTTATATACTCCTTCCATTTTTTTAATTGTTCCACCGTGACATTATGCACTATTCACATTCCTTCTTTGATCATGTTTCTCGTATTTGCATAAAAAGATACTCCCTCCGTTCCGAAATAAGTGTTACATTAGCATTTGGATTGTTTGGCACAAGTTTTAAGGACAGTAAAAAAAGGTTGAGAGAAAAAAGTGGGTGGGTGGAATGTAGAACCAACTTCAAAGAAAAGGTAGAGAGAAAACTTTTGCCCAAAAAGGAATGTAGCAATTAATTTGGGACATCCAAAAGAGGAATATGTAGCACTTATTTTGGGACGGAAGGAGTACATTATTGTGTAATGTGGGATTTGTCTATGTATTAATTTTACTAATGGAGGATCAAAGGTGTTGAAGGTCAAAGTTGTGCATTGGCATATGTGAAAGACAAAGTGGAACAAGTTTATTTTTCTAATATTTATGGGCTTCTTATGAGCAATGTTACCTCCATGAAATGATTTAGGGAAGGATCGATGTTCTCGAGACACTGATTCAGGCGATGCATCGGGAGAAGATAAAACCAGATCCATCCACCTGTAGTTATGTATTTAGTGCCTATGTTGATCGTGAATATTTTGGCACTGCTGTAGAAGCCTTGCAGGTCTTGAGCATGCGAATGATCTCCTTAGATCAAGATACCCTCGAGGATATGAGAAGGGAATATGAGGAATTCATTCTTGCTGAAGAACAAGAAGCTGAGACACATATTGTACAGATTTTTAGAGATTCTGGGAACCTTGGTGCAGCCCTTCTGAATTTAAGATGGTGTTCCCTTCTGGGATCGTCATTTCCATGGGTGCCCGATGAGAGTCCATGGGCCAAAAGACTTGCCATTCCTGCTACCGAAACAACGGCTTTCATGTGAATCTGCACATGAACATTGATTAACTCCGAGTGATGGAGCTTTCAGCCAACCGATCACGTAAGCCATGAATCATGTTGAAGCCTCTTACTCAATGCCCTGTGAGTAAGTAGAAATGAAGCACACAATGGAAGTGAAAGGATCTCACCCAATCATCGGCTCTTCTGCTTCTGCTTTTGCAATTGTATTTATATCAGGCAACATCAGAAGTTCTTTCTCATATTCACTGATCTGACTGGGAGGTTTTTTCTATCTACTAGTTAGAAGACATTCTTTTCATCACACAAAATAAGGAGACTGATCTTGTCAGTGACTGTGACCCTCCATTGATATATTTTTTCAATGATGACGACAACATGGTGACGATTGACTCAGTTGATCTTTTACTGTCATATCTGGGAAGAGATGATTCTGGAAATTTTGCGTTGATGGTTAAAGATAAGTAATATCATTATTTTGTATCAGAATCTTTTTTTTTTTGACCTGTTGTGGCTTATCTTTTGGTTGGGTGATAATTTTTTGTACATAATAACTTGACTCCTGTGGACTTTGGTAGGGTTATTGCTCATAATTTGTCATATTACTGAAGTTTGTAAGATTTAGGTTTGTTCATGTGTAAAATCTCGGACATTCAAGTTTGTGACTCTTGTGGTTGGTAGCAAGATAGTTAATGAATTTTAGATGATCTTGTACTCTTGATATTTTTTTAAAACCTAATGACTCGACTCCGGAGTATTATTGTTTGGTTATCAATTATTATTTTATTATATAAGTAAATGTGGTGGGAGTTAGTGAGTTTATTTAAGAGAAAGAATGTGTGGATCCAAATTGTAATAGTAAATGTAGTGGAAGGTATAGTGATACGTAGACTATCTTATTAAAGGGAGATGATTTATATAATATGTAGGTTATGTTCAAAAATAGAAGTGTAAAGAGTGTATAGAGACAAAAAAGGAAAGTGTAAAGAGTATTCTGAAACAGATGGAGTAAGTAAAAGTTCATGTTACTATCCATCGTAACGACAACCTCTCCCCAACTTCCCCAAAGATGGATTATATATTTTTTAGATTTCCATCATCATCCATTATCCATTTAGATATGGATCCAGGTGTATGGTACGCCTTCTCACATTTTCTTACATCATATGTCTCCACATGAACACATGGATGAAGAATGTAGAGGGTGCACCATACACCCGGGTGTATGGTGTAAATTGTGGGGGGGGGGGTGGAGGTTGAATATTTGTGAAGAAATCATGTTTTGGCAAGACATCTCATTTACCATGGTGAGTCACAAAATTTCGAGCACCGCGAGAAATTTACTCAACATGATAATCCAACTTTGGCACGAAATAAGCATGGCATCCAAATTATTTTTTGCTCATCTTCATGGTATACCCCGGTTATATGTTAAAATGCTTCCTTTCACAATATTAATGATCAAAAGCTATGTAATCATAAAGGTGATGTAAGTCAATATAAATGGTACAAAAAGAATTCATGCACTAATATGGTAAAACTTTAGCACACTGGTATACCCTGGTGCACCTTCTAACTATTGCTAATAAAGGGGCAAATAAATGTATTCTAAATTTGGCGGGAAGCAGTAGTATATGAAGTATATCAATACATAAAAAAACGTTGAATTGAATTGGGGCTACTAACAGTAATAACTATGTAAGAATATGTTGAAGAATGAGTTTGACAAGCAAGATAAGATCATCTTCTCTACAAGCAGAATCAGTTACAAAATTCACCCAACCAACCATCGGAAACTCAGACTTTTGCAATGGCACAGTCATGGCATACACCGCAACCACAACTCCCGCTGCAAGGTAAACAGGAGAATCAACATACATTTGCGAAATCTGATCGCTCTCATACATCAAATCCATTACATCACAACACGCATCAAAGCTAACCATTTCCCCAACTTTAGCAACTTCTTTAAGCTTCATCATCAACTCCTGCATTACCAAAAACGTGGAATTCTTCAATGTTCCTATTTCGAAATTCAAGGATTGTAAGAACAGGATTTCTGCGTCTAAGAAATCGGATTTAGTAAAGTGTTGATCGTTGATGTGTTGATCGGCGATTGGTTTGAGGGAGTTGAGGGATAGAGGAGGTGAATCGTAGGTTTTGCTGGAGATCCAGAGTGAGATGAGGGAGAATAGCTGTAATTGGGGGAATTTCAAGGGTTTTGTTAACAACCAGTGGTTGTCGTTACGTTTACGGTTACGGTTACGGTTACGAGTGGAAGAGAGGAAGCGAGGAGTGAAGAGAGAAAGAGCGGAGTATTTGACGATGGGAGAGAGTTTGAGTTGTTGGGAGCATTTGATCAGGAACTTCACTGCTTCTACTCGGAGAACAGATGATGACATTGCATTTGCATTTGCAGGAGAATTGTGTTCATTCAACTGGAATTGCGTATCATTTTACCAGAAAAAAAGTGGAAAACAAAACGAAGCAGCTGGTTTCTGAGCATCAGGGGTTTGAGTTTTCCCAGTTTTGATGAAGATGAAGCAAATTTTTTAAAACAGTAATAACTATGTAGTTATATTTTTCTTTGAACCAACTTTTATTCTCACGTTTCACTATTCCATCCAGACCCAGTTCAACACAATAAATTTAGACTTGAAAAGTTTTCTTCAGTTCAGCTATTTCTAGTTTAGCTGTTTTCATCCAAGAGGATAAGCCGTTTGTTTTACCTAAATAAAATATTTCCTGTGGTTTGGCTAAAATTTGACTTTCACGGTTGACAATGGATATATCGTGAACTACATAATTCTTTTTAATGAATGAGGAGAACAACTCATTCGTGGGAGAAAATCAGTGAATTCCAAAAATGAGACTAGTAAGAATCGAACACAAATCGCACGTCTGATTTCAACACCTTTGACCAACTATGTCAAGGTGCTTCAAACATTGTTTAATTAACTGATGTCAAATAGGATTTGGGTCCGAACTCTGTTTTATACTTCCTCCGTTTCGCAATACTCGCAACATAAGAATAGTAGCCACTATTCATGAACCAATCTTATGTTATATTTTTTTACAAGTGTATAAGAAAAAACATAGTCAAGTGGGGTCTTATTTGATTCGTCTTAATGCATACTATCATAATATCAACTTTTTATAATTTTTACTTATCAATAATTAGAGATATTAAGGTTCAAAGTATTGCATTGGATAGTGTGCAAACAAGAAACGTTGCGAGTATTGCGAAACGGAAGAAGTATTTATGATCTCCCAAAAAATTTCCGCCTATATTTTCTTTATGTAATAGAACGCAATAAAGCTAATACATGAACAACATTAGTATAAACGTACAAATAGGTGAGCTATTAGCCATCCAAAGCCTACGAAAATCAATAAAATATAAAGATTGTCGTACAACATGGTCGACGTCTAAGATAAAAACTGAGATTAGACTTAGCTACTAAATTAGAGAGTATAGAAAATATGAGTATTTGTTTAGGAGGGAGGATTGAATTTTGAAACTTATTAGATATTTTTTATTATTATTAGATGATTAGGGTCCTGGCCTCCTAGTAGGGTATGGGTGTAAAGCCATTGATCCGGTCACTCCAAGACCAGTACCTACCCATTCCAGAACGAATAGGCCCATACTTTTTAAGTAGGGTAAGGTCCAAGCGGATTGTGGTATGGTACAAGACCGATTACTATCCCTAAATATAATCAATAATGGTAAAAAAATTTGTTACGATTGTACAAGTAATCTGCTTATCGCTACAAGTAGATAATGAGTACAACAAATAATTTTAACCTTCAAACAATGATTTTGGCTTTACAATTTTTGTCGATATCCTATTTGGATGTGCACTAATTTGATCTGAACTCGTTATTTTCTGATTTGATTTCAACTTATATTCTTGTACAGAACAATTAGGTTCTAAAATTAAGTTCAACCAAACAAACATATCATCAGAAGTTTACAATGTTTCTGTAAATCCTACAAGTATAAAACTTTAAAATGAGAGTGCACTCCCTTTCATTACTTGCTTACCCGTTACTTACATGGAGGTCATGCTAAGAGGTCATGCTAAGAGGTCACACTAATGCGTTTTTCACAAACACGCCAGCGATTAGGCCTGCCTATCACAGCAGTCAGAACTCCGAAGTCCTAACAAATTGGGGGTTGAGGGAGTATAGAGGAATTACATTCCCAGTGTCTGCGATGGGACTTGATACCATGATAAGGAAACTACAAGAAACTCAAGCCCGGTACTTCCTCTGCTTCAAAATTTTTAACACATTAATTTTAACCATACTAAAGAGAAGTAAATAGTCGTGAAATCTCGTTAAATTTATTTCATTCGTAGTTTGGACGTCATTTTATTTTTTGATTTTTACAAGTATATAATCGAAAATATAAATAGTCAAAGTAGTACATTGAACAATTGAAAAGACAATAATTGGTTAAAGTTACTAGTTTAAGTAAATATTTGATGGTCTTGAGATCAGCTGTACTGTATGCATATCAGGAATTCAAAATACAAACCAGGATCCAGGTGAAAATGTCCACAACTTACCAAATGCAGCGCAGGCTTTACAAGGCATCTCTCTAATCGTTTCCATTTAGTACATAAAAATGACAGAAAAAGAATCAATTTGAATTCAAGATGAGAATCCACATTACAGTAATTTCTGCTTTCTTTTCTGATTATCTCATACTACACAAACTAGCGTAAAAAGCCTATCAAAACTCCTAAATTGACAAACTCGGGCAAAATTTTATGCCCCTCAGTGGGGGGTACATTCATACAGGTAATAACCCGCCCCTACAGCCAGCGGGGAGGATGGTGTGTGCGCAGCCCCCTGAGTGGACGAGAAATAGATGTGTATAAATTCAAAAATAACTAACCTAAACCATCGATCATACCAGCAAATAAATATATGAAGAAACAATTCTGAACCTGCGCTTCATTCCCGATCACAGCAACAAAGAGCTTATCTTGTGCCGCATTGAGAATTGGCAATTTTCGAATAAGACGATATTTCATCACTTCAATAGTTTGACAACGGAAACTTGTGTTCAGGCCACTTAGGGTATGCACGTTTAAACAGGCTCATGCACAGAGTGTCGCTCTGCTGAAGGACACCATTCAAGTGACACTTCATTGCCCCTGCAGTTCAAAAAAAAAATAATATCAATATCGCAATGTCAACAAGGAACCTTCATTTTAGTGGGCAAATGTGACGTATGCATGATAAAACAAGATTTCTGGCCAATTTCGAGTGAGGCTATTTGGTTAGATAATAACAACCTAAATTATTGTCCAGTGAGCCCAGTAGGGAACTATACACTATAAAGGGCCCACATATTACCTATCTGAAGTTTAGCTAACTAAAATTCAGCCAATATAGAGTTTTCCATTATGAAATGCTGGATTGAAGTCAGATGACTCGGACCCAATAACAGATAACCTGCTGACAACTGACTGGAAGGCTCTTGGGTGTGGGTCACTGGTTTATTTCACTGCATGAGCCAGATAGCAACATAGATAGTCTACCAACGCTTATTGTGCCCCATTAAGACATTCTTCATGAAACAAAGTTTAACAAATGCCTCCAACTCGATCATTCTTTGCTTTATTATAGCATTTTGGCACATCTTCCATCAGACCATTACTTATTTTTGGCCTGGTAGCTTGGTATATATTTCCTCTGTTCTTGGATAAATGCAACACTTTGCTTTTCAAGTATGCCAATGCAACATTTTGAGTTTTTATATCTCTAATTATCGATAAGTGAAATATAAATGGTGATATCTTGAAAATTATATATTGAGACGAATCTAACAAGACTCCGCATCACTATGTTTTATCTTACCTACAAATCTACAAACAATGGTCGAAGTGAAGCATGTGAGTAGTGTTTAAGTAAAAGTGTTGCATTTTTTCCAAGAACAGAGGAAGAATAAATTTCAAAATAAAGGACGGAAAAGCCCAAGATTCAAGTATACTCTTCTCCCAACCAATGTAGTAAGTTGTAGAGAAGGGCAGAAAACAAGAGTGAAACAAGCCAAAGATAAGAAATATTACTGAGCTTATTTGTAGCGTAGAGACTAAAAAGTTCTGGTAAGTTGAATATAGATGAAAAGAAACATACCATGTGTTCCCACAGGCTCCATGATACGGCCACGACGTCCACCTTTAGTCCACACTTCTACAGGCTGCAGTATTCAACGACTTAAATGAGCTCAATCAATCAAGCTATTATAATTAACCTAGCCATTTTAAATTAGCTGCCACCCTGCTGCCACACCCCTCCCAACAAAGAAGCACTATGAAACGACAAGGAGAAAGTTGGAGGATCGACAAGCAAAAGACAAGCTACTGTACCTTGAACCACCTAACATCTTCAGGATTGTGGAACATGTATCTGACTGTTGCTTTTACTTTGGAAACTCTCTGGGGATAACTGCATCAAAATAAAGATCCAAAATTCACAACTGATAAAGAGACTGAATAGGCAAGAAATAAAGTGAGTCAGTGGAGATCGTTTCTCCTAGTTAAAAAAAATAATCAGATAGCAATCCGCTCAAAATATCGCAATAAAAATACTAGCAACTAAACAAGAGTTTCACATAAACACAATTTCAAAAAAAAAATAATTGCACACCTCAAATGGCAATTGAAAAGTCAGCAGGGTATAATTATCATTAGGTAATCCATAGAGGACGAGCACAACAATGTCCACACGACAAATACCTAATAGTTGATTATTTTGCGTAAAGCAATTTATAAGAGAGATGATACAATTAAAAGACAGGCTTATACATTACAGACAATGCAAACCAACTGCTTCACACTATCCTAAAAAAGGGGCAGCTATCTAGACCAAACTTAGTAGTTTCTGAATGAGTGTTTCTTAATGCCACGTTAGCCACATATCAAAGGCCTATTCTCTTCAACTTTTTTTTTAAAAAATATTTGAGTAAAGACTACTTATTAATCAGTAGATGTCAGTAGCTTCATAATACAAAGCAGAATAGTGAATACTGTTAATCACTCCAAAAAAAAATTGGTACAGTTAATCAAGTTTTATCAATAAACAAATAACTTCATTTCAGCAAAAATCAAATGAAGAGAATAGGGGCCAAACCAGCATACAGAAACTTAAGAAGCATATACATAGTAACTACTCATTTGGAAATTAGACAATTTTCTTGCGAGCACAAATGTTAGCAGAAAATTGGCACAAGGCATGTTAAAAGAAAATTTGCACAAGTCATTCACAAATAATCCTGCAATTTTAGTTAAGAAAAATTTACCCAGTTAGAATAATCTTCTTCAGCATTATCCTATCTGGATTAACACTCATCAAAGAGCCAACAGCAGCCAAAACAGGTGAGCCAAAGTCTCCGGCTTTCTTCATCGCAACCAAACAAAGAGGCGGAAATGAAATAGGGGCGTATATCGAAGCTACAGAAAAGCGTCCTGCATGAAGAAACCTCTCCATTTTGTGCTTGTCTGAATTGATGCTATCGGAAGAAAATATTGGCCTTCAAAATACAAGACTTACAGGGCTCAGTATCAAAAACACCTTAGTGCAAAAGAAAACAACTTCTGCAGGCGGTGTTTTTTCAAAAAGAAACCACTAACCTTGCAACAAACTGCCTGAAACCAACATGAAATATCATTTCCTCTTTCCCTTTGATTGGTTCTTGGTAACTATCGTGCTTCTTAATGCTGTTAAGGCAGTAAGCTATGTGATTACAAAATAGCCACAGCACAGGCAAATTATGACCAAAACCAACAACAGAGCAAGATACCTGAAGTGAAGGACAGACATCTTAGACTCGTGTTGCAATAACCCACATGTTATAATGGGCATTGTTTTTGCACGCAAACATAAAGTTGAAGCAACAGCTTGCGGTACTTCTTTGATATAGAGCCTTGCATATGTGCCAGGTGAGATAGTATCATCGTTACTCTCTCTGTCCCGCTCCAAGGCTTTAGCAGTCACATGTTTTCGAGTTCTTGCAAAATTATCAAAGGTGAATATTCTAGCATATTCTGGTGGTAGGGACTCCTACTCATGGAGAAAGAAACAGAGAAAGAGAGAGGGAGAAGTTAGTTGAGTGTTATGGTCATCGTTAGTGTACAGATCATTTCAAGAGGCAAAACTCTATCACCTTAGGATCCCATGAAGATGTTCTAAAGGACTTCAGACCTCTGTACTTGGCAAAACGCTTTCTAGCAGGTACATCTAATGGAGCATCTACTTCATCTGGGAATTCTGAAAGTCAAGTTGCACCATTAATAAGCAAAACAAGTGATTCCAAGCTCTACCAATATTGAGCAAGTCATCAATGAGAGAACACGGTTCACACAAATCATATATAGCCCATTCAGTGGTCTCGTTCTTACAAGTGAATTCCAGAATCCAGATCCTTTCTTCAATACGAAAGATACAATGAAATATAATGATGAAAACAAAAATGCACCATATTTCACAATAGTGAATGTAATAATCTAAACTTCCCAATATAAACGGGTGAGATGGGCTAGAGAAAGTTATTTTCAGGTTGGAAATGTCAACGAACGCTAACCTAAACCATTCATTTAATTGGGCTAATCATGTCAATCCATTCATCAAACGGGTTCAAAATCTCAACCATAACATGCTTGCTTCGTGTTAGGTCCAGGTCAGGTTGTCAGATTGGGCCAACTTTTCTAACCATAGTCCCGATCCTCTCGTCAAGAAGAAAGGTACAAAGCAGAATGACTACTAGATATAAAACATAATGATGACAATAAAATGCATAATTAGTGTTTGACCTAACCATGACAATAATCTCTATACTAATGGCCAACATAATTACGGTTTCTTCATGGAAAAGGATTACCCATGTATCTACAGGTAAAAGGCAGTGGCTGCAAGGCAGAATTTCCCAACCAAAGCATAAAGACATAACAAAAAGAATGAATGAGATAATTAGACAGTTCAAAAATAGCATAAACTAGACGGATGTTCGCATCCTGTCCAGTGCAACAATTTCTCAAAGCAGAAAAAGAGGGAATTTTCATTAGCAAACAAGGCAGGAGAAAGAAACACGGGATTTAAACTAATGTAATCATATGTCTCTGCTGAACTATGAAGGGGCAACTATCCCACTGATGAAATGGAAAAAAAAAATGGAGATAAAAATTCTATGACGCAATTAACATTAACATTACCAAATGCCACCAAGGATGCTACTATGCATCGCATGGTAGAAAGGTTGGATGCATGAAGCCTTACCATACAGTAAAAGAGGCTTTTTTGAATTGGCCCTTGAATGAGAAACAATGTCGGTTACTTTAAAAAAGTTTAAAAATGAGTAGACATTTGACAGTCTCCAGTTCATTATTCTGTAAACAGAGCATAATTTCCAGTAAGAAAGAGACCAGGCTGGCTACCAACCATGAGGCAGCCTGCAGCCAAGCCAACCATTTAATCGCTTGGCACTTATATTTTAATCACAACCAGTAAATAAGGTTCTACAAATTATGCCAACTATCCAAACTCGTATCCAGCACGCAGGAATTGCGTGGTGACTTACATTTGTTGAGAGCTTCTGTTGGATCACGGATCACGGATCACGGTGGAGGTCGAGGTGGAGGAAGATGGCGATGCAGGAGAGAATATGTATTAAGTAGAGGAGGAGACAGGAGAGAAGACAAAGGTAATGACAGTATGACAGCATCCAATGTGGGAAAAAAACAAACATCCAAACTCTTTCCAAATTCACCATAAAGAAGTGCTACTGAAACTCCTTTGAATGCATAAGGCAGCATAATGCATGGAGCCGTACTACTGTCAGTACCTCAAGCAACAATGTGATGGGGGCGAGGAGGAAGATGAACTAGAAGTTTTGATTTAAAAATTCCTTGATCATTTAGAGAATTGTGTAATAGTATTGGTGTATTGAAGATAAAAGATAAGAGCGAGCACACACGTGGTTGTCGGGTTGCCAAACAAGCTCATCTCTTCATACAATAACCACAAGAATCTTAGTGTACCATAGAGATGAATAATGATACATGTTGAAAATATTCTAAGGAAAAGCAAGTTCTAAAATCTTATTCGGAGATGATTGCCACTACATGATCATGCCAGCCTGACTCGATCGAAACGATATGGTCATAATGTCAAATTATAAGAGATTGGTATAATATGGAAACACACATGCTTGGTATGCAGTTTGATTCAAGCCAAAATATACTAGTAAAACAAACGAATTACCCTCATCCTCTGCATGAGCTTCTTTTAATCTTTTTATCTCATCTTCTATCTGCTCCCGGGTCATATCCCCATCCTGTAAAAAAATTGAGTTGAAATAATCAAATAACCATAGATAAAGTAAAAGGGTCACTAGCAGAATTTGATTAGCATGGGTGAAACAAGTAGATCATAAATGCTTCCAAAATCACAGAACAGCCACTATAAAAACTATGTGGCTGCTCACCTTTTAGCATCATTACATGCTCAAAAAAGAACGAGGCATAAGCATCCACAAGCCACCAAAAAGCATTTACAACTTCGTAGAGCATAGCTCAAGAGAGATGCCATAGCTAAACTTACCACCATCACTGAATCAGTCTCTGTCTCTCCATCACATTCTCCTAGGTCAATAGATCCTTGATCTTCATCATAGTCAAAATTTTTAGAAACCTCACTGGAACCAACACCATTTTCTACCTCATCCAACACCATGCCATCATTGGACTCATCACTGCTGCCAACATCATCCTCATCACTTTCATCAACAATCCAAGCAGCCTGAAGCGTCCACAATTTGTTAAAAGCTAAGCACACAACATAAGGTATCAAACCAAAACTTGACATTGACAGTCTTCACTAGGGACTATAACAGAAAGGCTATAAAATGATGATAGATAAAGAACCAAGACAAACCTGATAGTCCGAAGTACCAGGTGGAAGTCTCCTCTTCTTCAATTTCTTATGCTTCTGATTTTCCTCTGCCTCAGCCATTTCAGCCTCTGTTGGCCAAGTCTGATAGAAGATAAAGGATTATGAAAATGAACTTCCAAACATTCAAACATCAATGAAACTATACTATATCTAAACCCAAATCCATTCCAAGTATAACAAAGAATTTGATGTTGAGTAGGACATTCTACAGTAAGCATATGTTCGTCAAAGTCTCATGCACAAAACTTCTTGGAATAATAACATACAAATTTGTTACAAAGAAAAATCTGTCAATATGGTATTGTATAGTAAAATATGAGAAGATATTAGCAACTAACTTATAATGAATAATACATTATGGTATTGTATAGTAAAATATGAGAAGATATTGGCAACGAACTTATAGTGAATTATCTAGTTTTTACAGTTCATCATACCAATGTTATGAACTGGAATATCAGGGAGAAAATTAAGGGAAGATGGAGAATTATTAGCTTGATAGAAACATATATGCAAGATAGTTTCAGACTTTCGAGAGGTCTGCAGATGAACTAAACACTCTAGCAACACTAACAACATTTTCAAGAATCCTTTCGTCTCCCTAATCTACTTAATCTACTCTTTTTACAGCACATTTTCTCTAAGAACTCTTTTCCTTTTTGCACAAGCTAACCTTTAACGGAATTATAATGTAACCCCTAGAATACCCCTTCCCAGATAGCCGGTTCATTACAACCGAAATATGATCTTTTTCCAAGCTCATGAACAACAAGCAATGTTGATTACAAATGCTGTCCTACAAGATTTGTTAGCTGAAACTGAAATAAACCTATATAATAATTAAACAGGCACAGCTACAGTAAACCCATACCTTCACACTTCAGTTACAGTAACATTATATTTACCAACTAATACGCTACTTATGCTTTTAAGTCACAAAGAAGAGTGAAGAATAAATCTAGCAGCACATTTGTTAGCGGAACTCTATCAAGCAATGAATTGACTGGATAACAATTTCTAGCAATTATAGTTCATTATCTTCACACACTGGTTAAAAGAAAACAATACATAAAGCAAATCTAAAGATTAAATCATGAAAGCCAGGCCCCCAAATAACAGTGAGAAAAGAGGATTAGGAGTTAGTCTACCAACCTGTTCTCCAGCAAGAGGATCTGGAACATTTTCAACATGCAAAGGCTCTTGCTTAGAACTATCAGGCACTAATGAGCTGATCACCTAAATAATAAAAGAGAAGTCAGATTGAGCATATAAGACAAGGATTGTAAAAATATCCATAAAAATTTAAACCTCTCATATAAAATCGGGAAATACATAATAACAACTGTAGAAAACTTAAAGGGGAAAGACAGAGAATCAATAAGTTGCATGATTAAGATCCAATTTCTTTTCAAAATTAATTCCTTGGTTAAAAAAAGTTAACAGGTCTCACATTCTTGCTCAAGGTATATAGCTGCAACTTCACTTATATTCTTGTTTGAGATAGATCATATAATATCAGGCAGATTCAGACAACAGCTTTAAAAATACTTGTTTTTTTTAATAGCGTAAGAATAACAATATCAAAAAGCTGATGTTTTGAAAATACAAATTATAGTGAATGGTACATGATCTTCTTGCACAGCAAATACATATTGTCAAAGTTTGTCTCTACGCAGACCAACCGAGACCACTAAAATGTAAACCACCTCAAACCTTCAAAAAGAAGCCATATCCTCTTTTTTTAGCCTATGATGTCTGGACGCAGATGTGTCAGACTAGGGTATAGATCAAGTTGCTGGATATGAAAAAAAAATTGATAAGATACAAGAAAAGCTTAAGGAACCCTTCTCTCAATGGTGAACCCTAAGTTGTTGGATACGAAAAATTATTACTTTAGGGACACATGAACACATCTGACAAATGTCCAGATTTTTTATATGGACTCGGGGAAACAGCAACAAAAGAAATTTATCATTGTACAAAATTCAAAGGTTTCATTATTTTATTTTGAAATTCTCAAACTAAAGATAAAGTTGGTAACAAAATGAAATTTAGCTTTGTAGGCATGGACAAAAACAGAAAAAAAGAAGGAAAAGGTTGAACTTGTTAAAGCACTTTGTATTTCACTGATCTGGAGCAGGGGAATAAAAAAAAGATACTACGTAATGCATGAGAAATAAGCAAAGACGTTAAAAAGGAAAGGAGAAAAGTGCAACAGCATTGGCAGCTGGCAAACAATCTGGTGGACTCGCATCACTTGTGCGACCAAAACCCTTGACTTTGTTCTCCTTCCTCTATCTTTCATGCTTAAGTTTTCAGCTAGGGTTTTAAAACACCTATAAAATTCCTTCCTTCATCTCGAATTCATGCCTCTTCCACTTTACCCAAGCAAGTCCCATCCATAGTTTTTGTCCATGTGTACAACCAAAGATTTCACTTTAGTACCAACTATTATTCCGCACCCAGGTCGAATGGGTCGGATCAACGAGGTACGACTAGGGCAAAAGATGATTCTGAGCGTTGTAGGTTTTGGGTTAAGAGAATGTAGCCAGAACATTGGAATTTTCTGAACAATGGAAACAAATAGTCCTCAAACCCTCAGTACTTTCTTTAAGTTTAGAATTAAGATTACTAATTCCATTAAAATGTTGTGATATTTTGCACAAGGAACAAGCTTAAATGAGTCAATAGAAAATTCAGCCATGGAATCAATACTCATCCATTCCATAATAGAACGATCAGTTCTCAACAGAATTTGAATTTGCTTTCCAAGAGATTCTCATTATGGTATGCCATGATAACAATCATGTCTTTCTCGTTGTATCGCATGTTACATCTTACTGACTCCCCTTCTAGGACATTCCTTCCTAACTCTGTTCGTATGTCGATATTGGCCAAAAAGAAAGAGAGGAAAAATACACATCAACGGAAACACATGTACAGTAAAGAGTGAAGAACATGGCAAGGGCATTAAGTTTTATTAACGTAAATTTAAATTATATAAAGTAGGATCTTGTTAGATTAGTTTAAATATGTATTTTGACGATATCATATTCTTATGGTAATATGCAATTATAGATATTAACGGTTTAAAGATGTACAATGGAGACCATGAAGAAGCAAGTGTAACAATTTCTTTTATTTTGTAGGTAATGAGGAATTTTATTACAAAGACACCAACGGGGTAACACCTATCACTCATTTACAGAAAGAGGGCTAATGGCAAAAGGCTCAAAGGCTTCAACTATCATAGAGCAACGTATCTACAAAATCAAGGACATTCAAGTGACGTTCAGCAATAAAATCTTGACGCCAGGTATTTAATAGTGTCAAAAATAGAACTTGGTAGCTTCACAAGAAGATGGGCATTTATAAGTTTTGTAATTAGTTTGCACAAATTGATTGGGGTTGCAATCTAAACGCTTATTAAAACTTGAAAAAGCAATGAATATCTACTAAATTATGTCACGGATGAAACATATTATTTTAATAATTATCCATTCGCTGAAACTAAACCCACTAATATTATGATACTTTTGGTCATATGATGTTAAAAGAACACGTCTTTAAACTAAAAGCATACTTCCTCCGTTTCTTTTTAAGTGCTACATATTGACTTTGCTACTATTCATCCATTATAGTTTGACTGGCTTTTACAATTTATGCATAAGAAAAAATATAGTCTTGTTGGATCTTGTTTGATTCGTCTCGATGTATACATTTTTAATATCTTGTTGTCATAATTTTTACAAATGCATAATTAAAGATAAAAACCATACAAAATGTGTCTCGACAAGTGTGAAAAAAGAAATGTAGCACTTAAAAAGAAACAGAGGAAGTATATGATAAAAACCAGATGTTGATACATCCACGCCACGTTGGCGACAATCTGTGATTCTGTTCCATTACATGGTTACATCTGGTACAAGCCGCTTCCATAACAATGGTACCACTTCCATGACATATCTCCCCTAAATTTACCTCACCCTACATCTCAAAGGAATATGTAGTGTCTTTATAAGTCACTTTCTGAGACCATTCACATGAAATGATCTATAAGCTATTTTGTTATACACCTGTTGGATGATTGTGTTTTTATTGCTACTAAAGACGACAGAAATAAAATTTACATGACAACACTACCAACCTGCAGATCAAGCACCTCATCAGCTTCCATGTCCTGTCCTTTCCTGGGATTTAGAGCATACGGGTCCCTGATTATATCAATTTTGCACAGTTGAAAATCACCTGCTCCAGAGATATGAACCTAAAAGAGAAATTTCATATTTTAAGGATTATGCTTCAAAGGGAGCACAATTTTAGACAAGAATCATAATAAAAAATTGATATAATCTTACCAGTTGGTTCACAGAAAGATTACGAGCACGAAGATAACCAGTGACAGAGAGGGTACACTTTCCAGCAAGTGAATCATGATCAAGCACCTCAAGCTGCAGAATTTTGAAGTAAAGGAAGCACAAAAGGTTACATGTATTTTAGCTAAAAGAGCACCAAGAATGAGAATACAGGGATACAGCTTACTGTGGCAGACTATACAGAGGTTTAAACTAAAAAGCCTTGTCTTTACTCGAACAATAAAGGTCGGAGTGGGCATCAGATCCCCCAGAGCCCCCAAAACAAAAAATGAGGACATGGAATGAATGGAATATTTAAGAAAGCAAAGATTTATTGTCTACGGATTGGTGCACATGCATAGAAACTTTAGGGGTTCATTTAAATATAGTGCACCCAAAAGTCCAATGGTGGGTAAAAGTAAACTATCAAATATTACCATTTATCATAAGAAGAATCTACACTAGTAGCAACGGAAAACATTTCGCTTGACAGGCGAAATGAGGCACTTCTTTACAGCTCTACATCACCGCAATATGAAAAGATGACTAGAAACTGTAACTTCATTATTCATTTTCAGAACATAATCTTTCAAAGAACACAACTTCTTTATAGCTCTACATCACCGCAATATGAAAAGATGACTAGAAATTGTAACTTCATTATTCATTTTCAGAACATAATCTTTCAAAGAACACAACAAGCAACTGCTTATAAAATACCAAGTAACGATTGACTGAGAAATTAAAACCTTTTGAGAAGCAAGATAAGCTCGCTGGTTTCTCCAGTGAGGAGATTTTAACTTTTGATCCTTCAAAAGGTACAAGAACTGCATCAAGAATCAAATACAGGCAAAGTGTGTCAATATCAGTTTACTGGAAGAAGAAAGATTGGACATGTGGAAAGTATAATCCTGATCCCCCAGCTAGATTCCAATTCATATCAATGACAAAAGCAGCAATCCATCAATGCTACAGAGCTCGCACAAATTACCTTGTGGAGATCGTCCTTTGTGTCTGCCGGATAGAATTTACAATGTTCAGGAAAATCAGAAGCAAGACTGGAACTACAGATTTTCTTAAGTTCATTTCTCCCTTTTAAGTCAATAGGTAGATCCTGAAGCAAAAGAAAAAGTTTGTGAACAACATTGAAATACTTTCTGAGAGCTAGAGTCTCAATAACACAAATAAAAAGAAATCTCCTTACCCGGATCAAGACAACAGTACTTGGTAAGCCTATGGCTTTGAACACAGAAAGGCACTGTACTCCAAATGAATCAATATAATCGGATGAGCCATCTTCACATGGAGAACTCGCAGATGTGACAAAAGCCATCAAATCAGCAACCTATACCAGACACGTTCACATAAAATACAGAACAGCGCCAGACAGAAATATGATTTCAAGTCACTGTGACACACCAGCATGTAAAAGAAGTAAGAAGATGAGAGACAAGTACCTTGGCCATATCCATGCATGAGGATAGATCCCCATGAGGAGCTTTCATCACCTACAAGCACAAATCACTTTTAGTTTTTAATTTCTAACATCCGAGAGCAAAATGCTACCAAAAGAATTTGCATGCAGGCCATGCACTGTGTTCACAATAAACTTATAGTGAACCCATCCATAAGTTATCTTTATTTCGTAGAATGACCATTATTAAGCATTTCACAACTGAACTATCCTTTTCACTATTACAGTGACCCTTATTAGAAAAAGTAACTTTAATGTATAGTAACAGCAGCTTAACACGCTAACTTATACATAGGCTTACAGATCACGATAAGTTTATTGCGGAACAAATCCGGACAAGACTTTACCAAATGCTACAATCAAAGTAAAAGAGTCACCCATCAGAAAAGAAGCACAAAACTACAAAAGGCTACATTTTCAAAGTTTCTTCAAGTGATATCTTTGAACTGGATAAGATTTGTTTATTAGAATAGCTGAAGATAACGAATAGTGGACACTGTACAGTCTATGCTAGAAACTCAACATTACAAAGACCATTTTGACAAGGCTCACAACAATGAAAATAGGATGGAACAATAGAGAACATTCCCTGAGGACAGTGTCCTATACAGTACAGCAGGGATACCTGATTATGGTTTCAAATATTGACATTTGTAAGTATGACCAAATTATTATTTATATGCTCAACATCTCTCTTCAGCACTGTGCAGGCCTGGTCATAGGTTGCAATCAGCTCTTTATGAAACTGGCCCCCAAAGCATCAAAAATTGTATTTGTGATGAATTGGAGAACTTGTGTAACATAGAACTTTATACACCCAATATACTTTACATTAATAATGTGTGCTTGTCTCTTGCTCAAGTGCTTCTTAAAATCTTAGTTCTTCAAGAAATTTCGACTACAGATTCAGCTGCTATGTGTAAGGTTGAACACAAACCTGCTGGACTAAGCCACCGGCCCTCACTTAATTCATTGTTTAAGACTAACATCATAATATGCAATCTTCTTAAAATTTTCCACCTTGCATTCCCATATCGGATCAACTGATGACGATTTCATCACATATTTTCAAATTTAAAATTTAATAGACTTGAAATACCCTATCTCCAGACACATATAAAGAAATTTTAATCTCACCCTACTAATCCTTAGTAATAAATCAACAAAGGATAGACAAGGGAGGGAATATTATATATACAAGGGAGGGAGAGGAATACTGAAATTATTCTCACTTTTTTTACTTGGGAGTAATCTAAGCCACTCGATGCAAAAGTTTTAAAGGAACCTCAGAGGTTTTACATTGATTACAAAGCCTTAAAGGTGCAAACAACTTCTGATAAGTATACTGTTCATTGATACGTTTTTTATGAGCTCCATGGTTCAAACATTTCCTCTACGTCAGACCTCAAATCACGATGATAGCAAATCCTAGTATGTAAGAAAGATAAAGGAGCACTCTTCACATATGAAGGTCACTAAGAATCTTTAGTTATGTCTACTCTCTCGTGAACAAGGCATTTAGACCCTTTCTTTGCATATATCTTTCTTGTCTTTTTTAACGATACATTAGTTTAGAGTAAGAATGTGCTAGTGCCAACTACCCTTGATTTGGGAATTTTCAGACCAAGAGTACAGGATCCTTAGTGGGTCCTTTTAAATTTCAAGTTTAATAGCATTTTTATAAAAAAAAAAATCGCCTATCTTATAGGTTCGTGTGCCCATTGTTTAGGTTTGTATCGAAACAATTAACATAATATAGCTCATAAAATCTTAAAAATGTTTCAACTTACATTATTACATGTAAATGGAGTCACAACTCACAACTACTCATAAAGTTGTAATTTACAACTTATTTTTTTTTTGAATTTTTTTTATGCAAGTGGGTAGGGTCTGATATATTTGGACCCGGCCTCAAACCCGCCTGGACCCAGACCCAACCCATTAGGTCTAAAAAAGGTGGACCCTCTGGATTGGGTCTAAGAGCATCAACAATGGTAAGACTAGCATCCTACTAGTCTTACCATTTTTTTCATTCTCTCTCCTTTCCTCCTTCTTACACCTCATATCCCACTAAATCTCCACTAACTCATCTATTTTACCTCACAATGGGTGGATTGGTTTTAATTGGTCTTTATATTTCTCTCTCCTACTTTTACTATACCCCACCACACACTCTATTTCATACCCAATAATATAGAAAATCTTTATTTTTATATAGAATAGATTATTTATATTCAAATTTCTATTAGTGAGAGATTAATTATTAAATATGCATTATAACTTATTACTTTTTAATATTAAATTATGTGTACCAAATTACCCTATATAACGGTTACTTACTTGAAATAACTATTTACAGAAAGCGAAAATTGAGGTAAGGTTTATTAAAATAGCTTTTCAAATTCCTTTTTTTTATTGGCTTAATTATGTGAATATAACTTACTTTTGGGTGGAGAGAATGAGTAGAAAGAAAAATAGATTAGAAAAAAGTGTGAGAAATTATGTCAAATTTAGACTCATTTTGTAGACAAAAACAAAATATAACCATTGGTACAAATATTTTTAATTAATTATTGACAAAGTTATTTTTATTGCCCATTAGAATAAAAAAGCCATTGTAAAATATTTGTAGAAAATGAAAAGTCTCAGCCATTCATTTTCCCTTCTATGCGGCAGTGTCGCAGGCAAAATAAATAAAAAAGAAACAACTTGACTTGTTGACAAACAGCCACATGGACGAATTTGAGTGGTTGGGGCTCTCCATCCGAGGAAGTCACTAGTCTGACAGTAGAGACCAACCCCTTTCCTTCCCAAAACTAGACTAATTCCCTACAATGGTGAAACCAATTAAAACTAGTCTTTAGCATTCTAAGACCAACTAAAACTCCCCATTGTACATGCTCTAAGGCCCATTGCCATCCCTAATGCCAAGATTGACAACTGACTAAACAACTATCAAAAGGTTTCTTTGGGTGGTCATGGGATGTATAGAGCCATTTGGAAGCCAAAGCAGACACTGGAAGGTGCACATGCTAAAGCCAAATTTTGATAAACCTTTTGTCTTCAAGATTGACACTGTCAAGTTGTTTGGTTCGATCCTATTGCATTGTTCAGTCACCATGACTCTCCTTCTCGTCCGTAATCCGTATTGCATAAATACTAGGACTACCCTATATAATTGAATAGAAGCTCTGCGGAATCCATGATACAACAAGATAGTAAACAAATGTCTCCAGACTTAAATTGGGTGTTTCCACTTAATGGAAAGGTATAGCAAGTGATAACCTCATTTCTCCACTCAAACGACTCCCTTCAAAGCGTTATATGGGAGGAACCTCCATCTTTAGTACACATAGGAAAAGGGCACATCACTGTGAATTCCCCCAGTAAAAATGAGGATAATGCAAATGGCTCGACCAAAGATGAGGGAAGTTGTTGGTCATAAGAGGAGGGATGAGATAGATTACATGATTTACAATCTTTGGTACGGAATACGCGGTACAAATACGACCATTGCAAATGGTGTTAAAGGTAGGAAGCGTTTCTTCAAAACTTGGATTGCCGGCCATGCAAAAATACACCTAGTATTTCACATTTCATAACTCAGACATACCACGGTAATAGCTATTACCCTTCTGAAATTCCAGAGCACCTCAACAGCAACTGAAACTCTTGAGTCCTATGCTTAGGGTACAACAGCAGCTGGATTGCCAACAATGGGCTAGAGGTCTTTAATAAGTGAACTGGCTTAGCCAAATACGAGGCCACTTGTGTAATTTTCTAATACTACTGTAGTGCTTTGAAAATTTTCGGCTTGAGGAGAAGTTAAATTTCAAGGTGGGTATTGTAATGGATCATCAAGAGAAAGGGAAAGACATGGCCACTTAGTTCTATTGTGAATCAAAAGGTAGCCAAGGAAATTCAGCAAACAAGTTAGCTATAGAGAGGGAAAGTTGCAATGAGAGGAAATATTATAAGACGGTAGCCAGAAAACTGACTTGATTTTCAACAGGGAGTGAGCTAAGCAACTCGAATGCTAAGCAATCCGTAAACTTTCAGTTACGGACTTGCTCCTTAGATCTATTACAACATCTCTTCTCTCTAATCTTCTTCTCACCAGGGTCTTCTATTTTTTTTTCTTCTCCTTTCTATTTGTACTTTGTCATAACAAATGTTCTTCATTTCTAGGTATAAGTTATTCCCCAAGTAAATCTACTCCCTCCGTTCTTTTCTTTATTCGTACACTTTCTCTCATCTATTCTTTTTTGTTTATTTCACTTTTACTTTATTTTATTTTTTGGCAAATACATTCCCTGCCAAGTGCCAAGACTGCCAACCCCATATAAGATATTAACTCTCATACTTTTTCTTACATAAACCCCAAATATCAGACACTCTCTTTCCTACTTTTCTTACACAAACCTCACCGATGCACTCTCTCTCCTCCTTCACCAAGCCTTTGTAACAACATTAATTGTAACCAATAAAGGCCTATTCTCAATTGAATTCAATAGAAATTAAATGAATAATGAAATGTGAGATTAAAAGCTGGGTGAACTGAACTGAAAATAAGTTGGGAGAACATGCGCGTAAAAATTGAATGGAAGGTAGTATATAACATTATGTAATGACAAAACGCAACTGAGGATAATCCACTCAATCAAGTCACACTTGTATCCAAGTTCTGATCTTCAGACCAGCTAATCTATTTTGTTCTGATAATTTCAAAAATATTCATCCAAAACCTCTAAAGTAGGACAACACTAAACTATGAGCCATTATGTAGGAATGGTAGGTGGGTATAACTTCATTGATTCCGCACCACAAGTTTGAGCAAGGTTGGTTACGATTTTGTGCGGCATTGGGCGGGTGTGGACAACCCATCAAATAACGAACTCCCAATCATCAAACCTATACTCATATCCTCGTGCATATTAGTGATTTTGCAAAAAAGGGAATCAAATGGTAGTCCAATTTGGAACATTGAAACGAAAAATAAACCTAGCATGTTTTGTATTTGGATTTGTAGTACGTACTTTAACTTTCTTGCGAGGTGGTTTATGTTCTTAACAAGTGAATATCTTATAGGTGGATATGAGGCAGATTTGATGTTGATATAAGGTAGTTCGAGGTAGGTGGTGGGCGGATTTAGGTGGGTAGTTGGAATCCAATTAGGCGGTGCAGTGGGTGTGGATTTAGGTTCTTACCCAAATGGACGGGTATTGATGTTGGACCTGGACCCGCTAGGTAGGTGGGTAAACGTATAAAGGATGGGGTATCCATATCCAACCCGTCCGATTGCTTTCACTACCGTTATGGAAGGAACAAGTGAAATTATATTTATGTCTTTCAACTACAATATGAAAAAATTCAAATTCCTCATCTCTGGAAAGGAGAAAAAAAAAGTTTACTCAAGTGAAACATTTTCGATATCAGGCACACACATTAGATTATGCATGCTAGGAAAGACATCAAATTCTCACTCTAGCAAAGTAAAGAAACAAAAACAGAAAACTTGCAAGTAACCCAACATAGACCTCTTCAGTTACTTGTAAAAGAAACAAAACATACCGTGGCTCTCATCTTGTATTCGGAAGAGACAACGGTATGGAACGCCTCACTACTGCATTGTGATGATAGTAATGCCAACAAATCTCTTTCGACAGAATTCAGGTCAACATTAGCGGACAGAGCGAATAGGACCTAATTACCAGTACAAACTCAATAAGCTACAATATAACAACATTGCAGCTTGTAAAGTAAAAACATACAAATAAATTACAAAAATCGGAAGTTTAAACTGCGATTTCGACTAAATCATGCACAAAAACTCACAATAACACGAGGCGGACTTGTTGATCCACTTAAAGCTCTTTTTTCATTCAAGGCAGCAGCCCGCTTTTGATCGCGTATCTAAAAAGTGACATACAAACATATAAATTCACACATAAAATGCTCTAACTCCAGAATTTATGATTTTTTGATGCAAAGTTAACAAATTACCATATTATTACGCAGCATTCTGGCAGCACGAGCACCTTTACCAAAATTGCGCTCCGGTTTTGCATGATGTTTATCTAATAAATTCATAAAAACAAGATTAAACCTTGAAAACAAGTGCAAAAGAGAAAATTTTCTGCTGAAAACAAAATCAATATACTGAAGACTGATAATAGAAAAGTGAATAGTGAAAAGTAGAAAGAGTGATATGAGGAGTTGAAATTGAAAGGTTGAAGCAAACCTTTTAGGGAAGTTTTGTGAACATTGCGAGAAGATTTAGAAGCGAAACGAGTTTTGTGAGATTTGTTAACTTGAGCTCGAGAACCTCCCATGGCTGCTGCTTCAAAAAACTACAGACGGAGCATAAACCATGAGCAAAGCAGAGAGAGCTAGGGTTGGAGTTCGCAGTTGTGCTACTTTTTTTAACAGGCGTAGGAAAGCAAGTGTGACTAACAAAGAACAAAAGAACAAAAGAACAAAAGGTCAAGCTAGATATGAGCATATGACTATATGAGTTCTATTATACTAATAAACTTTTTTCCCAAAGAAAAGTTCAAAAAATAAACTTAAAAAAGGTAATATTTAAAAGTGCGGGTTTGTTCTATTTGATCGAATTAAAATAAATTGAATACAAACCGTTGAATTAAACTCAATTGAAATAGACTGAACTTAATTGAGTTGTAAATAATTGATTTGATGAGAAAGGATTATCCGACCATCTAATAGGATTAGTTTATTGGCCACTTAATGAGTAATAGTGAAAATGCATGGTTGTGTTTAAATGCGTTATTCTTTTTACTTCTGATAGTCGAACTTGCGGATCGAGGAACATATTTGATAAAGAATAAAGATGACAGGTTATATTACCTTATGATCAAGTAAGACATTAAGGACAAGTAAGAGATAGAAGGGGATGTCCTTCAATCAAGTTTACCATTATTTAAATGACGGGTTTAATAATTAATTAATTACTATAAAACGAACAATCACTTAAATGATTTTAGGTGGAAAATCATAGTATTTTGTTAGAAACTAACTATGATCTATAATATGATGAAGATTATATTATTGTTTTGACCATTTAAGTCTATTGTGTCATTCATAACATTAAGACTGAATAGTTTGAATTAGGGATTAGGGAAAACTAAAAATAAACTAGGACTTTATGAATTAACATATAAGTAGGAATATAAAGATTCATATTCCTATGCACAATGAAACTCTATTTGCATTGATTTTTCAGGACGGATGTTTGACTTAGTCAAATAGTTGTCATTTTATCTTTTATTCAGTTCCATATGATAATTAATGAATTATTAATAAAAATATATGCATAATTATCTTTTAGTTGTTAGGATAAATATTGGACAAAGATAAAGATATATTTTCTAAAAGATGGTGCGCCTATCCTAGGATTGTTGAACTACTTCTACTATATATTGCTAGTCAATCTACAGTTGTTCTCGGCCCAAAACTGCTGAAATCAAAGTGGTTGGATTCAAGTCTAAGATTCTCATGTCTCACGTTTATGTGCAGGCACCATTCCTAGTTTCAGCGTCCAGTTCCTAACCACTTCTAGTTCCTAACCACGTCAAGTTCATACATCAAAAGAAAATGGAATCGATTCAGAATAACATTAGTATTGTAAAAGTTCTTAAATGAAGAGACAAAGTTTTCACAACAACAATTATCAGTCTCTACACAAAAGAGTCTTTGTACTTCACGAATCTTTATTGTTATATGGGATATTTTCTATGAAATGTCTTTTAATTGGAGGGTTTTAGGGTTAAATTAAACTGGCGTTCATATGTACTTTGTTAAATATATTGGAACCATAGAGGTTAGTTGGGCCTAGAGTTAGGTTGTTGATGATCCTAGTGGTGGGATTATGAGCATAGTGTTTGGTCATAGGCTTTAGTGGTAAGCCGAATTGAGTTGGTCGTCGTTAAGTCTCTAGTGGTAACGTCTAAACTTCTAGTGTTGAAGTCGGATTGAGTAGAGTTATGTGCCGATTACAGTTAGGGAGAACTCTGATTGATGACTTCAACTTGGAAGAAACTGAGGTTTGGGCTTGTGTTTATTTAGGTTTGTGTTGTGGTTACACCTTAAATATAATTAGAAGAAGTAGTATTCTAAAGTCCCATGTGGCCGGATTTTTCTTCATAATTAGGTCCTAGGAAGTTTCCTTGAATAATCTCTTGTGCCATTTATGTACTTCTTTTTTATAAGTGAAACTATTGGGTCAGACCGCCTGACCCAATATGTTTCGTCGTACGAAGCCGCGAGAACGGCGCCGCTGCTCCTTCCTCTTCATCTTCTTCCTCCGCCACCTTGCTGTGTCAACGGTGGACGTTCAAGAGAGAAAGATCCGACTGGTGGCAGCCATTGTTGTAGAAGAGAGTGAAATGAGTTAGTTTTTTAGTTAAAAGGATGAAGGTATGTAGTTACTCCCTTTTTTCCATTTGCTTCTAACTTGCTTTCATTTACTCCCTTTTTTTCATTTCCTTCTAACTTGCTTTCATTTAGAACTTATTTTATTTCATTTACTTAAGTTTTGTTTTCAGTTAGACTAAAACACGTAAATGAAACAATAAGATAAGCAACTGAACTTAAAAGACATCCAACTGAAATAAAAAAGATCAACTGATTTTTTTTGAAACCAACTGAACTAAAATTGAAACCAACTCAAACAAAAATGAAACCAACTGAAACAAAAATGAAACCAACTGAAAGTCGAACGACCAAATGTTATGGTCGGACGCGTCTGACCCAATACCTTCTCTTTTTATAATTGTATTCATGTTCAAACTTTTAACTCCCAAAAAGAGTAGATTCGACGTCTATTATTGATATCACGTATTTATATAGACTTTTCTCCCTTATTTACAAGCTAATTTGTGCGTCATTGGAGCTCTTGGGAGCTATTTTATGCTAACTATCGTATATAGTTGTGGTTTTGTGTTTTAGTGTTGAATTGCAGGTTTTAGGGAGTTTTCTCCTTATTTCCGAGCTATATGGAAGCAACCACGGCTTTAAGAGATGTTATGAGGCAGGTAGGATGACTCACGAGCTTTACGGGTAGTTTAGGAGGTCCCAAGACCTCTAAACGTGGAGAATTGAGAGCCAAAGAATCAAAAAGGAGCTTTCCGTACACTGATCGGGCAAAAATGGCCCGATCGAGCGAAGATATTGTGATCGGGTAGAGAATTTGCGGACCCGATCGGGCAAGGCTTGTCCGATATCCATGTGCCCAGACTCGATCGGGTGCTGACCGCCCGACCCGATCGGGTGGCTGACCCAAGTTTACTCGCTGTTGTTGTTACGCCAAGGGTGGTGTTGGGCTCCTAATGTCCCCAGGCCCGATCGGGTAGTGCTGCAAGGCCCGATCGGGTGGGCCCATTTCAGCTCCACCTTGCGTTGCTGCTGCTGGGCTGCCAAAAGGGAGTTGGTCGAAAAATCTTACTATGGGCCCGATCGGGTGGCCCTGTGCCCGATCGGGTCCCGTGCAATTTGACGCGATTTTCATCTTTTTATTCCGCTTTTAGTTAGGCTTTGAGGGGAATTATAAATACATTTTCCTCATTATTTTAGGGACATCTTTTTTACTCTAGTTTATTTCTCATAGTTCTTAGCTTAGATTTATTTAGTTTAAACACTTTAGATTAGATTAAAGGTGATTGAACCTATTCGATTTCAATAAAAATTCCTGCTTTCTGTCAATTGGTATTCTTCTCTACTCTAATCTCTTTTATTATTCTTAATTGCTTAGCTTAAGTATTTAATCATTCATGATGCAATTATTAGGGTTTCCAATTAGTTTTGTTATTGTCAATTCAATTATGAGTGAGTAGTTCTCTTTCTAGGGTGTTAGATAGGGAAGCCATGTTTATACCATGATTGTTATTTAGATTTCTATCGATTTCTAGGGCTTGATTAGAGTGATTGTGGTGTGGTTTGTTCTTAATTAGTGATTAATGTTAGTGGCCAATTTATTGATTGCTTGTGGTTAATAGTTGTTTGCACAGATCCGTCTTACGATTAGAGGCTTAGGACACATCAGTAGTTCTGATTACGTTAGTGAACATGCGGCGTATGTTGAACTATGAGCGTTGAGTCTTAACCATAGCTCAACACATGCTCTAATCACTTGACTCATGACTTAGGTTTTGATAGTAGTTGACCTTATTTGATTGGTATAAGCATGGTGGACCGACCTAATGCCCTAGTTTTTTAGTCCATAGTTAAATCCTCGGTTTAATTCGTCTTCTTTAGCTTAATCATTAGTTCAGTTAATTCTTCTCTAATTTCATCTGAAGTAGCTAATTGATTGAATATTAATTTAGAAACTCTGTCCCCCTGTGGATCCGACCCTGCTTCCATTGACTACCATAGTTAGAAGACTGTAGGTTTATCTTTGAATAGGTGATACGACTGAATCCTATCAATTATACAAGTAAATACAATTCACCCCTTCTTGTATGTTCATCTTAAGCTAACAACCCGATTGTGCCATGTACGCATCCTCTTCAAGAATCCATTGGAGAAAGCAATCTCGAAATCCATTTGCCAGATCTCTTAATCGTAAAAGCTAAGGTGACAACCACTAGGAGTATCCAAATGGATTTAAGAATTTCTACAAGCAAAAAGGTTTTGTCATAATCAATACCATGAACTTGTCTGAATCCTTTTGCAACTAGTTTTGCTTTGTATACCATCATTGGTTCGTGAATTAATCTAGTATATGAACAAACATTATCTTAAATAGTGAATTAAATATATAAGGTACATTTAGTACAAACATTTAATATCTTGTTTTGCTATTGCAACAAATACACAATTTCAGTCGTCAATAACACATAGTGCAACATAATACAAGGTAGGTTTAAATACTATTCCTTCTATAATGTAAAGCACTAAAAATACACTTGTATTGTACTCCCTTCATTTACAAGTATGCTACTCAAATTATTGTAGATTTGCAAAACAATAATGCAATGTGAAAAAAGTAAAAGTCGGAGTCCAATTAGGGGATCAAGCATGGTAAAAAAAAATAAAAAATTAATGAGTCTACGTGAACCTTTTGATTAGGAAAAAGATGATAAAGACAATTTGAAATTTTCAAAAAAAGTTCACATTAAAGTAGAAGAAAATTGAGTAAGATAGTTGAAAAAGGAGGGAGTAACATTAAGTCTAAGACACAACATACAACGACATGAAGACTTCATTCATTCTATAATCACAATCAGAATAACATGTAGAAGTATATATCAAGAGCGTAGCCCGCGTAGTCCTCTACAACCTGGAAGATCAAGCCATTCAAGCTTGATTTGTACTTTTCCACTCTCCACATTTTTCAGCTTTAGTGTCATTTCCTGGACCATTTTGCCTTTACCATTCCAGATAACCTTGCTTTCATCAGCCAAACAATTATGCTCATCAGGCTGCACCTTTTTTACAGCAGTTCCAATTGGGAGGTCTTCTAATCCCATTTGCATTGACTCTATATAATGTTTGATGTCGATTGTGGCATCACCCATTTTATCATGTTTTGTGAATGTGTCTTTATCAAAGATGGTCTGTCGAAAAAAATAAACTTATTATAAACCATCACTTAAAAAATAAGATAAAAACAAAATGATACAATTCTTTGCATAAAAAAGAACAACTTCGAAGGTAAAAAACCAAATATGAGATAGGAGACAATTCTTAATTTTTATCTAGGAAAATAATGACTATCAACAAATTGTGTGATCAATTACTATTGGAATCAAAGAAAATGCTATTATTGTATGATTTAGTCCAAGGAAGATTTAGGATTACTATTTAGTAATTTCAGTATGTTTGATATTTAGTAGCAAAGCTATTAATGAGTTGACAAGTTGAGGGGAATTTTATTACTTTTCTCGGACAAATATATGAGTAAAAACATTAAAAAGATAGTTAAGAAATCAAGACAAAAGTGTATAGAAACATAATTTTAGTTTTTTTTTTTTGAAAGAGGTACAAGAAACTCTTAGAAGACTCTTCTCTCAAGGGTGGATATAATATAGGGAAAATTGGCGCCAACAGCACCAACTATTGATTTGGTGCACAAAACAGCACAAACTAAAGAAGGTGTAGTGCACAGCACAAACTTTATGTGACGGGTGCACAAAACAACACAAACAAATATCGTGGTAGGTGCACAACACAAACTCTATATGATGGGTGAACAAAACAACATGAATTCTAAGTAGAATCTTAGGCCAAAATCTCCTTGTGTTGTTTTGTGCACCAATCACATAAAGTTTGTGTTGTGCACCGCACCTTCTTTAGTTTGTGCTGTTTTGTGCACCAAACAAATAGTTGGTGCTGTTGGCGCCAATTTATCCTCAAGGACGTCGAACGACTGGATGAAAGTAACAAGAAGATGAAACTTAATTTACTTACTAGTTTGATGGGCATGTTTGGATCAGTCACTGAAAGAGTTAGAACATCATTCCACTCAGGGTTGCAGTTATTTTTAATCACTCGAGTCTTCAGTTTCTGCATCAACAACAAAAGATGTAATGACATGAAATCTTTATCGACTTATATATGGTTTTTATCACGACCTTCAATTGGCCTAACTACAAAGGTTGCAATATATATGAAACGAAGGTAGTATTATACGAGTTATTCAATAAGCCACCTTTGCCAATAATCAAAAGCAAACATAAGGGAAATATCTTCTAAGGTATTGGTAGGGCCCACCCTTAATAAATATTTAGATTTTTTTTTTTGGTAAGGAGAAGTGGCCCGGACCCCGCTCGGGTCCTATTGGGCTAGGCACTTGAGAGTAGGGGGAAGGATAAGGGAAATTCCTACCCTCAAAGTGCCCTTAGTGGGGATTGAACCCCCAACCTTGAAGTTGGAATGGTACAATCCTTTCCACTATACCAAGTACTACTTGGTAATAAATATTTAGAATTACTAAATCACAAAATGTATGTTGTCTGATGCATACATATTTTAATATATACCCCTTCACTTTTTTGTTGAAATCCACCAACACTAATAAATCTCAAGCCATGTAAATGTATTTCTTCCCTATCGAATATAAATGGAAGTACATTTTGATGATAATCTAAAGACATAATTTAAAATATATCAATGTTATAGGAATTATTATAGGATAATCCCAACTTTAATGAGACTCTCTTTAAAATGATCCAAAGTGATTGAATACTTGTTCAAACATTTGATTTTGAATTTTATGTATTTTACTTTGCTTATTCTCTTCCCCGCTCATAATTTACTAACTAAAGATCAAGACGCCATTATTTAAGTAACAAAACTAACGATTTTAAGTCTCTAGCTCCTTTCAAGAAGATACTTTAAAGTTAAGATTATTTTATAATAACTCATAGTTGAAATTATCTTCAAAAATGATGATACTTTTGTTATTCTTATCAATTTTTCCTATTATATTAATATATAAATTAATAATGAATTGATTGTATCATATCACCTAGACTTTTAATCTTTTCCTTAAACTCCCTCCTTTTACCAACTCGATTTTTCAATAATCCTAAAAATTCTTACCATTTAACGAGACAAGAAGTAATTTCAAATGCGAGAAAAACATTAAAAATGATAACTCGTGAAATTCAACATACCAAAAAAACAAAAAACAAATGAGAGATCAAAGAAACAAAACAGAAAATGAAAATAGATTTGGTAAGATGAATAATATAATATGAAAAGTGAAGAAAGAAAACGTAGAATAGGAAGAGGGTGAATAAATGTAAGTACCTGAGAACCAGCGACAATAGTAACATAAGGGTCGCTACTAAATGCGTCGCAAACGATGAGATCAATGCCTCTCTGCACGGTTATCTTTAGAGCTCCCAATGGATTCATTCTCTTTTTGGTTTTTGCCTTGTTTGTTGATGTTTGATGATCTATTTGTTGATGAGAGGTATAGACTTTGAGAAAGTCAATGATATATGAAATCACCGCTATGGAATTTATTTAATAGAAACGCCGGCTTTTCATTGGCTGGATCTATCATCTATGGAAAAAAATACAGTTAAACAATTGAATGGGTTGATTAAATAGAAGTAGGGAAGACGTGGGTAGCATTTTCGTGGTTGTGTCTTGTGTGTTAAATGCATTTTGGGTAGGAAGGTAAGAGATTATGCTCCATTGCTCGCTGGTGGCTGGTGGTTATTGAATCAAGTCAATGCAGAGGAAATGAATGCATTTCAATACTATTCAAACTATTAAAAAAATATTATATTATGCAAAACCACATATTCGACTGGACCTTACGGAGTCTGTTCATATATGATATGATTCAGGGTTGATCATAGAATAGATTCTCTTCAAACGAACCAGCCTAGGTGGTTTTATATGTTGTCTGGTTTGATTGGTTGTTTCTAATGACTTATTTGACCAGCTTATAATTATCGACTATTGAAAAAAGTGGTTGTTATTGTTGATTTTTTAATACAAAATGGAAGCAGAAGCAAAAGTCAGCCAAAAAGTTGATAAAAGCAACTTCTGGCTTTGGCTGAAAAGCAGGTCTTTCAGCCACTAGAACAGTTTTTCAAACACTTTTTTGGTTGTTTGACTGCAAACAAAAGCTAAAAGCCAATAAAAAAAGGCATCCAAAAGCCATTTGCGAAACACTTCCGTACCAAGAAGTACCTGTTTTAGTTGACATTATGTAGATTAGTTGATAAATATGAATATGGTACTGAATACTAGGATCGAATCCGATTTACATCATTGTATTTTGTTGCTCTTTAAAAAATATGGTATACGGAAAGTAGTATTTGGTCGGTACAGATTTGTGTCTCACAATTACGAAATTGTGGAATCAAATCTTACTACGATACTTGGGGTTCGGAGTAGGGATTCCTTTACCTATTCCTTACTCTTAAGGGGTCTTATAAACTAAATTGGGTGGGATTAATCTTTTCGAGGTTTTGATTTGTTGAGGCTTTTCTTAACCTACCAAAAAAAGAAGGTAAGACATAATACTCTAAGTGAAAGTATTGTGTCAGATAGTCTGACCAGAACATTATGTCAGATGGTCTGACCAGAACATTATGTCAGATGGTGTGACCAGAACATTTGGTTAGATGGTTTTAGTTAATGAACTTATGATTTCAGTTATAAATTTAGGGTTTCAGTTATTGATTTCAGTTATTTCACTCAATGAACTTATGATTTCAGTTAAGAAACTTATAGTTTCAGTTAATGACTTTTGGGTTTTAGTTATTTATTTCAATGTTTCAGTTAATGAACTTATGATTTCAGTTAATAAACTTATGATTTCAGTTAATAAACTTATTTCAGTTCTTGAATTTTGGGTTTCAGTTATTTATTTTAGTGTTTCAGTTAATAGACTTATGATTTCAGTTGATGAATTTTAGGTTTAAGTTGAAGCGGTCTGACCAAATATTATGATCAAATGTGTATGACCCAATACGCTCTCATACTTTAATACTAGCTTTGTTCTTTGCTCTTTTGATTTTGTTACTGTTATTTGCATAAAAACATTACAAGAGGAGGTGAATTGTATATATGTACAACTAGTGAGCACTTTTCACATATCTATGCTTTAACTGGCGTCAGAAATAATGTTAATTTTGAAACTTCGAACCATTGGGTTATGGGCCCACAACATGACCTTATATTAAACGTCGAATTGCATACATGCTTCACCCCCATTCCAAAAATAATACAAAATATATTATAAGAATGATTGTTCACAAAATAACTAATTGTTATCACGATCCTCGATATGCACTTAGAATCATAACATTGTTCTCGAACTAATTTCGATCTTTCAAGAGTGCACCAAAAATTAGAATTAAAATACAAAAAAAAAGTCCCAAATGAATTAAAACTCGTCACTTTTACTTCATCCCGACAAATGTTTTACTTCAAATACTAAAAACCAAGAAAATAAATACATAATTATTTTCCGAATTTAGCGCGACCCCCTAGAAAATAACAAGTTTTGGTGAGAAATGTGTGGCCTGTCCTAAATTTGGGGGAAAAAAGGTTTTGGCTTTGATTTTGATTTTATACCGATATAGTTTCAAACCTAGAAAACCCAAAATTCTGAACAAATTTTCAGGAATTTGAACATAAAATAGGCACGAAGTTAAGCCTAACTCGTATGGCTATTTGATAATTTCTAATTAACCTGAAAGAGGACCCACATGATGGCCTGATGAAAATAATCATCCTTGAAATTTGCATATTAGTGAGAGAATTTTAGAATTGTAAAGCTAAGTAGAACTTTCTAAGTTAAGAAACGATAAGGCATCTGAGGGGGTGAGGAGGATGAGAGAGAACTAGAAATGGATAGGAAGTGACGTGGTATATTTGGAGTTACGAGGAAGAAGAGGGATTTAAGGCAGTGAGGAAGATTTAAGGGAGTACAATTTTTTGATGATTCTTAAATAAATAAACTCACAAACTACATGAAAAATTTGTGACTGAGAGCAGTGGTTTTACCACTTCTTATATGAGAAAATGCAGGAATGTAACCTAGTCAAATCTTGATTAGCACATTAAAAAACTTTAGGATCTCTATTAGCATATAGTGAAACACAAACAACTAACAAGTAATAGGGACTGGAACAACTACTTTTACCTAAGTAGCAGTTAGGATGGAAAAGTTGATATGAGAGAGAAACCAAAAAGATACAAGAATGCTAAGAGAGAGAAGAAGAAAAAGAAAACCCTCAAAATCACTTTTCGAATTGAAGAAACTACACCCCGACTAAGTTTAAGAATCAACCCCAACTGCCTGCACCTCCATCTTCCTCCCTCTCTCTCCTTTTCATCTTTTCTCAAAATCCCTCATTATGAACCCTGCCTCCAAAGATACTTAGGGGGCATTTGGTTGCTACGGGGGAAAGGGAATGGAATCAAGAAAGGGTTAGGAGGGGAAAGGAAACCAAAACCCTTTGATAAAAAATGTTGTTTGGTTGAAATTTTTTCCTTCACCCCACCTCTCTTACAACCACAACCAAAGGCCGTGTATGGACTGGCTCCTCCTTCTCCGACGCCGGCTTTTCTTCTCTTCCATCCTCTCCCCTAGAATCCTTCAAAGTCTTTCTTTCTATCTCGTGACTTGCTTCTAGGGGTCGATCTGGGCAATGTTTTCGGAGAGGGTGGTCACTGGTGTTGGTATCAGGCATTTTTGATGGACGGCCTAGTGTTGTCGGGCGGTTCTGGGTATTTTGGTGGACATGGTGGTGCTGTCGAACGGAGCTGGGTGTTGCGGTGGTGGAGTCGGAAATATCTTGTTGTCCCGACGAGTCTGGGCTTGTTCTGGGTTTTGTGGATGAGGTGGTGGACGGTTCTGGGCATGGTGGAGGGGGATTCCGGTGGGGTTAGGGTGAGATTCATGGGTGGAGGTGGGGCTGTGGTGGATTTTGCAGTGGGGCTGCGTGGAAGATGGGGTTAGGTCAGGTGGTGGTTGGGGTCAGGTGGTGGAGTTGGCCGGTGAGGTTGGTGGTTGTGCTTTAGGAGGTGGTTTGGCAGTGGTTGGGCGGTGGTCAACGATGGTCAAGATGATAGAGGAGAGAAAGGGTAAGTGATACCTTAGGTAGGGGTGGTCTGGAGATTTGTGCTATGATAACTACGAATGATGTCTCTCCAGACTACATCAAGATGCATCTCTTCGGGTCTTCTCTTTCCGGAAAGGCAAAGTCTTGGCTCAAGAGTTTGCCTGCTAACTCCCTCACTACATGGGAGCAGGTTTCATTGGCTTTTTGAAGAAGTATTTCCCAGAGTCGAAGACCGCAGATATTAAGAGGCAAATCTCCTCTTTCAAGCAAGATTGTGATGAGACACTTGCGGAGGCTTTGGAAAGGTTTAGGGAATTGATTCGTTCGTGCCCTCACCATGAGTTCAATCAAAATCTACTGATGAGGTTCTTCTATGATGGTCTTGATCCTATGTCACGTGCCAACCTTGATGCTGGAGCGGGAGGTCAACTTTCTAAGATCCCGCAAGACCAATTAGAGGCCACCATAGAAGAAGTGATCAAGAACTACTCATGGGGTGGAAGAAGGAGAGGTGCTCAACCTAAGAAGGGTGGAAAGTTTGATTTGGACCCAATGGATCAAATTCAAGCGAAGATGGATCAACTTGACAAGAAGCTCTCAAAGATCACCCTTGCATCATCTAGTCCCTCACAAGTGAATGTTTTCTCTTGTGACATATGTGGTGGTACAAACCATGATACCTCTTATTGTGGAGGATCTCAGTCGGAGCATGTGGCGGCCATGTATTCTAGAGGAGAAGGTTATCAAGGTAACCAAGGGTATAGAAGCAATCAACAAGGAGGTTGGAGACAACCTCAATAAGGATAAAATTAAGGCTTCAACCAACCTCAACAAGGTTGGAATCCACCTCAACAAGGCTTTAATCAACTTCAACAAGGGTTTACTCAAAGCTACAATCAAGGTGGATCCTCCTCTCAAGGTTCTAATGCTTACCAAGCCCCTCATCAAAGATCCAATTTTTAAAAAGCCCCTCTAAACCCACCATTTCCCAAACCAAATCCCGAACCTACTCCATCCTCCGACCCTACCTCCCAAATTCTACAACAACTTCAAACCATCACCCAAGCCCTTGCTCTTCAAAGCCAAGCTCTTCAAAGTCATGACCAAAGGTTTCAAGAATTACAAACTCACACCAAAATGCTTGAAACCCAATTGGCTCAAGTGGTCGAGAAAAACCCCTCTAACCCCACAAATCAACTTCAAAGCCAACCCATTCCTAACCCCAACCTACATCAAGTCAAAGCTATCCATTTGAGGTCGGGAACAAACTATGAGGCCCCCAAGATGCCTAATGAGTGTGAAGAAAGTGAAGTTGAGGTGGTTGAGGAGGACAATCAAGTTAAGGAAGATGAAGAGAGGTTGATGTTGAGAAAGGAAGAGAAGATAAGGAAACTCATGAGCAAGTTGGTGACAAAGCTCAATTGTCAACACCAGGCCCGTATTTGAGCCAGGGCAATCGGGGCGGCCGCCCTAGGCCCACGGACAGAGTTCTCTTTTTAGTTCTCCAGTCAGAATTGTTGTTATAATTTATTTCATGCAAAGTACTTTGAGGTGAGGAAGTTGGCTCGTTGGTCATGCTTCAATGAGCTAGTACAATATCTCCAGGATCAAATCTCGCCAACACCCTTTTTTTCCTAACTTTTCTAAATTTCTTTTCTCTTTCACACCCTTCCTACTCCCAGGCCTATGTCTTAGTGTTATTTCCTAAATCCATGTAGCATTGTTTTGCTTCCTTTAACAATTATGGATATGTGTCTAGCTACTTTTTTTATTAGATGTCTTACAATGAAAAGCAATAAGAACTCGTAGTATGAAACAAGTACCTATATTAATTTTCATTCTTCCCTTCTAGATATAACCACACCTTTATCGGTTATAATTTGAGGTTTGATCTAAGGTATTAAATTTTTGAACGAAATTAGAAATCAATGTAATCACGATGTTACTTTAACTTGATGGACGAGACATTTTTATATACTTCGAGTTATCAATGGTTTTATGTTCTTTTATAAATTCTATAAATAACATTTTTTTTTACTTTTCTTATCAAATTACAATTTATTACTTGTGTATTGTGTATAGCTGAGATTTTAATTAGATTATATGTTCAGAGTTATAAAGTATACTTAGCTTAGATAAAAAGTATCCCTCCATTCCTTTTTTATCTATACAATTTTTAATCTCTGCAGTTTATAATTTGACACTATTTATTATATATTTTACTTTGACTATTGTTTTTAATTTATATATAAACGGAAAAACATAGTAAGATAACATCTAGGTCAATTCGGCTCAACATATATATATTTCAAACATTAACTTTTTATAAATTTTAATTGTTCATAATTAAAGATATTAATGGTCAAAAATATGTGTAAATAAGCGTAAAAGTCAAATTAATGTAGATTGAATATTTAGGGCCTCTAATATTATTTCGCCCTGAGGCCTCTAAATCTCAGAATCGGCCCTGGTCAACACCTCCTCCACCTAAGACCTATGTGCCACCTGTCCCATACCCTCAAAGGTTGGTGGAGAGGAAGTTGAGCGGCAAATTCATTAAGTTCCTCCAAGTTATGAAAGGCCTTCAAATACACATTCCATTCCTTGAGGCCATGTCTCAAATGCCACCCTATGCCAAGTTCATGAAGGAGATCCTCTCCAACAAACGAAAGGTTGAAGACGAGGTTATCAAATTGCCATACCAAGTAAGTGCTCTAGTGCAACGAGATATGCCTAAGAAGCAAAGAGACCCTGGAAGCTTCACTTTGACGGTGAAGATAGGTGACCTCGAGCCTACGGGTGCCTTGGCCGATTTGGGTGCGAGTGTGATTTTGATGCCTCTATCCATAGCTAAGCGCCTAAATTTCCCTCTTCTTCCTACAAGGAAGACTATTCAATTAGCGGATCGATCTTTGAGAGCGCCGCATGGTGAGTTGGAGGATGTTCCGATACAAGTTGGGCATGTCTTGGTGCCGTGTGATTTTGTGGTGAGGATATGGAGGAAGATCCAGAAACTCCTCTCATTCTTGGAAGAGAAGCTCTTAAGACATTGGTGCCGTAATAAAATGCAGAAATGATACAATCACGGTTGAGGTAGCCAATGAGAAGGTTGTGTTTGAGTTCTCCAAAACATTGAAGAGACCCATGATAGAGAGAGTTTGTCGGGTTGGTTATGTGAAGGGTGAAATGGAAGGTTTTGAGAGAGAAGCTCACACTGATGATGAGCCCTATACTTCTATCAATGAGGAGCCGAGTTTAGATATGGAAGAGGTGAAAGAGTTCACTATGCTTCTCGACGGTGCTACCATTGAGGAAACACTTGGGTCGGGATTTGAGGTCCTAGCCACTTCAGTTGCTAAGGAGGAGAGTACTAAGCCTCCTCCCAAGGTAGAGTTCAAACCCCTTCCCCCCTCCCTTAAGTATGTCTTCCTTGATGATGCATGTACTAATCCTATTATTGTTGATTCGGATCTTGATGAGATCTCTATACCAGAATTGATTAAGATATTGCAAAAATATAAAGATGTCATTGGGAGCTCGATTGATGACCTTAAGGGGCAAAGCTCTACTCACATGGTTCCCGCCCCCCTCCCGACCATTGAGGCGGGATTTTTCCCCTCCCTTGCTATTGTTATCATTAGACTTTTCACAGTGAGGACACTGTGTGGTTTAGCTTGGGGGAGGATGTACACTTTAGTTGCATATAGTTTGCATTAGTTGCATATTAGTGTCATGTTTAGGTTGAATTTTAGTATTTAGTATGATGTTTAGGGTGCATGTAGATTTCTTTAGCCTTGCATGTGCATATAGATTGCATTTAGGTCTGGACTTCGCCTTTGGTACGCATGTGTCTTTTATTGATGACCTGAAAACTTAAAAAAAAATGATATGCTCTGATAGTCTCTAGTATGCTAAGGAATTGACTGTTTGTGGAATGTTTGGTCTCCCCTTTGTGCGGTTCGACCGATTTTGGTAGCTATGCCTTGTGAGGATATGCTTTGAGCCTTTTAGACTTACATCTTTTCAGTCTTTTCTACTTGATGTGTGATGCTCTTCCTTGACGACCATTCTCTAGAACTTGCATTGATTCTCCTTGAATACGCTTGACTTGTTTGCGTCTTGAATGTGATTGAGACTTTCATGTTACTTGAGCTACATTGCCAAAGGCCATCCTCACCTACTTATCCTCCTTTGAAGCCCCTGTGAGCCTAAGCTTGTTTTCTTTGTTAACCACATCTCTAGCTTATTACTTATCTCCTTACCTAGGGGATTGTGAAACTACTTAGATGGGGTAAAACATATTGATGGGTGTTACGAGAATGACTTGGTGTAGGTGTTCGACTTTGTGTTTGATTAAAACTCATGTGTTGTTGGAGTTTGCCTCCTTTCCATACATTGAAGTTCTCATTTTCTCCCTTCTTCTAAAATCACCACAATCCACAAAAAAAAATGAATGAAAAAGAGAAAAAAAGGATTTGTGGTGTATTCAAAAATCGCAATAAGGGAGATTGAGATGCTAAATTAGAGCAGTGATTATGATAGGTTGTGTAGAGCGTTTAAATTTTAGTAGGGTTGGTTTTGTTCTTTTACAAAGGTGTTGAGTTGGAAGGTTCACTTTCCCCTCTTTAACAACACGATCCCAAATGCTACCACACCCTCACCTTACGCCTACATTACAACCTTGACTAAGTCCTCTTGATTCTTGATGCAAACTTTGGTCCTTATGCGATGGAGAGTGAGATGATATGCAAGCTCATGGTAGGATATAGTCAATGGAATTGAGCTTTGAGCGTTCATTTGACCTATTTAAACGCACGAGAGAAGTGCACATGACTAAAGTGAGAGCTACCATGTATATGACTGAGCCAAGCTTGGGGGAGAACTAGTGGTAAGATTTGGTTGCTTTTCCTTGAGCTTATAAACTTTGAGACTTGAAAGTGTTTTGCATTTATTGATGAAAAAGTTTGAAAGGTCTTTATTCTCTATCTTGGCATGCTTATTATTGTGAGGATTCATTGAACTCTTATCCATGAATTTGATTTGCATTGCTTGAGGACAAGCAATTGGACTAACTTGGGGGAGTTTGATAAGCACTTTATTGTGCTTAATTGTAGGTAATTTTTAGTGTCCTTGCATGTAGTTTAGAGAATTTAAGCCTAGGATTGCATGGTTTTTGTCACCTTTGAGTTATATTGTCGTTTCATTATCTGTTTGGTTGTTTTTGGATGATTTCCAGGCTAACTAGAAGGTTTTTGTAAGTCATATGATCATTAGAAGACTAGTTGTGGACTGTTGAACTTCAAATAGGCATAACGTTTGATCTATAAATCGGATTAAGGTGATTCCAGCGGGAAGTGTTAGCTCGTTTCGATAGCTTTCCAACGACTGGACGTGAGCCCCTTTCTGGTAAGAGACGAGAGAGATATGATCGTTCAAAGTTGAGCTGTCCGCTGACCAGTAGTTCACCACGGTCGTGGGGACCTGTAGCAAGCAAAACAGACTGTTGAAGATTCGGAACTGATCCTATGAAAGTCAGGGGCCACGGTCGTGGCAAAATCACCACGGCCGTGGTGACCTGACTTCGTCGAGTCAGTCCGTTTGGAGATTAGCTTATGCCTGGACAACTTTAAGGCACCACGACAGTGGTGACCTGACTTCGGGTGTTGACCCGTTTTCTCCGTCTTAGTTTAATGACTCTTTAAATTAGCTTTTTTAGCTTAGACTCGACATTATCTCATACTCTTAGACTCTAATTACTTTTGCTTAGCCCTAAACTCTCTCTAAACTCTTGGTTTTCTCAATTGTCCATCTTTGAAGGTCGAATCCATTATTCAATTCAAGTAATTTTTCTTCAATCTCTTTTGCTTTGTTTATCATGTTTAATTTATTTAATCTCTTTTGCTTTGAATCCATGATTAGTGAGTAGTTCCTTATTTAGGGTTTGGGTGAAAGCATGAATAAGGGTTAATTGAGATGTTATTGTAATTGCTTTATTCATGTCTAATATGCATTGTGTAACATCCCGTCTTTTAACAACAATAAAATAAAGGTAAAATAAAATAAAAGAAATAAAACTAATAATTAAAGAGATCAGTGGCAGCAGAAATACCACTGAGACGGTAATGCTATTCTAAGGAGTAAATAAACTATATTATAAATAAACAATCCCAAACGTTAAACATCCTCAAAATAAATAAGGAGATGAGGCCCCATACCCTCAACCCATAAATAAAACTACAAATTCAAAACATCCAGACCCTTATTTAAAAATAAACTGAAAATCCATAGAAAAATAATCCATAAAATCCAATAAAAGCTACTTAAAACCGACTAAGGAAGAGGTCTTAATCGCTACATCAAAGTGCTCATTGACAAACACTATGACCATATCCTTGCTCACAAGGTCATGTCTCACAACCCCTGTCCAAATTGTAACAATCCTAAACTTTCACATCTGCAAAGATGTACAACAAAAATTCACAATCAGTGGGGAGTAATTAACAGCTCTCCCAGTCCAATCAAGATTCAATTAACAATTTAAAGTATGAAGAAGAATGTCAGGCACACGAAATAATCATACTAAGACATATCAAAATCATAAAGCATGCAGAGTAGGAATAACAACTCAAGTTAATTAACAATAAAAATAAACATCAATGATCATTCAAGGTTAAGAAGGAAAGAGTTCCATAAATAGATCGTCAAAAGAAATAAGAGGCTTCAAACTTTAATAAGTGAAATAAGTAAATAACCGATTAAATAAATAATTTAAATGAGTGAGATGAACGCTAGTGACCCGCAGCCCACTTCCTAAGAGTATGTTAGATCGCAACCTCCAGAACGGCCTATGGATTACGTTCCCTACCGTCTGTGTCTAAGAATGGCCAAACTCCCGATGCGGGACAATACACGTAGTATTTCCCGACCTCTCGGACGACAACATATCCTAAGTTTCTCCAATATAGGGTAGCACCCTGCTCAGTGCCCCCTCACCTCGCGGAGTGCATGTTCAGTATCCTTGGGATAAAATAATCCTTTAGACTACTCAACTCAAAGTAAAATAATTAAAACAATAGAATTCTTCAAACATCAAATATTCATCAAATCATCAAATGTTCTTCAAATGTTCTTCAAATCATCAAATATTCTTTAAAATCCTCAAACCTCAAATAATTATAATTCTTCAAATAGAAATCATAATTCTTCAAAAGAAATAGTTCAAAATAACTCTTCAAAATAATTCTTCAAAATAATTCTTCAAAATAATTCTTCAAAATAATTCTTCAAAATAATTCAAATAAAATAATTCGAATAAAATAATTCGAATAAATAAACGAATATAAATATTCTTCATAAATTCAAGATTCCAAAATATAATCAAATTCCTTCAAGATTCCAATTGAAATAACTAATACGTCAAAGTCGTTATCTGAGTTTGGGTACGAAGTCAATTATAATTTAATTATAAATTTTCCCCGTACATAACTCTTGGCGAAGTGATGCTAAGGGCAATATTATTCTCCCCCGAGCATTACGACGTCGATAACTCAAAATACATCAAAATACTTTCAAAAAGGGTTTCACAACAACACGAATTCATACCTCATTACAATAGCTCAACAATTCAAAATTCAACAACCAAACATACTACCATAATTAATAAAGGACTTACTGCATATATATAATTATTAAAATAACATAAACAGTGTTGCTACACATTTAACAAAACGAAACATCAAACAAAAAAGGGAAAGGGAGGGGCAGCACTGGGTCACGGGCCGCGACCCAGCTCACGGGCCGCGACCCAGCTCACGGGCCACTGCTCTCCTTTGCCCATTTTGTCCGTTACATACCCAATTAAATCCAATTCAAAACATGTACATGATTCCACAAAATTAAACATAAACTTTACCAACTTAAATAAGCATGCTCAAAATAGATACTTCAAGAAGATAATTAAAATAATTCACAAGTCCTTCAAATCGTGCAAAACTAATAACTTTAAAACATGCTAAAACATGATTAATAATTCAATCTAAACCAGATAAAATTCCAGCACTATATGACTCATGATACTTCACTTAAAAACATTAAAGAACATCCCCAAAAGCATATACATCATACTATAAGAATTAGGGCATGCTTAGGAGTTAAAAACTACTCAAAAGAATTAATCTACTTCATGAAAAATAATTCCAGCAATATTAAAAATATTAAAAGAGCCAATAGAACATCTAAATTCATGCTAAATCATATTCCAAGTTACTACAATAAATCCATCCTAATTCACACATCAACCAAAATATCAAAAACGATAATTCCATTAAACTAAAATAATTTCAGCATTAATAAAATAAATAAAATCATGAATCAAACATACTAATCAATGAAGTAAATGAAAAGTAACAACCTTAACATGATACTAATCAATACTAACAATACTAACATCATTAATAACGATTTTAAGTACTCCAAAACATATATATTAAAACAATAAAACGAACCCTAACATGAATTCTAATAATTATAACATTAAAATAATAGATCTAATTACTAAAACACATCCTAACATGATTCTAACATAATTAAATAATTAATTAAATACTAAAGTACTAGAAGGGGTGTTAGTTACCTCGATCTTAGATAGGAAAATAATACTATAATAGCAAAGAAAAAAGAGAAGAACATTGCCCCCAAAAAGTTCAAAAGAACCGAAATTACTTGTCTGTTAATATGGAAAATGCAGCCACATCTTTCCTCTTCTTGAAAAACAAAATATACCATGAGAAAGATCGTTCCGAGTAGATGAATTTTGACTACTCACACGTCCAAATCCGATAAGAAACGGATGAGATATAGGGCAAACAAGTTAGGTGTGTCCAAATGGACGAAAATGGGAGAGAGAGAGAGAGAGAGAGAGAGTGGCGTGTGGAAGTAAACCCTAGGGGAAAAAGGCTGGCTTTCCTTCCTTTGGACAGCAATATCAATTAATTAGGTTAGGATTTAGGTGCAACAAATAGAGGAGGAGAATAAGGGTTGATTGGTTTGCAAAAAGGGAAAGGATTTTGGCTACAAAAAAAAAACAAGATGCTCAAGTAAATTCAAAATAAAACTCCCCTCTTTTGCTCTCTAAAACCGGCCACCCTAGATCCCAAAAACAAGTGGGTCGGCCCACTTAAGCGGTAAGGATTAAATTCTACGAGTTTGACCCAAAACAATAAACACTGCTCACAACGTAAAGAAATAAATAAATATAAACTATTAGCTCTACTAAAACATATAATAATAATAATAATAATAATAATAATAATAATAATAATAATAATAATAATAATAATAATAATAATAATACTAGCTTTCATAATTATAAACTCAAAAATAAATACACGAGCAATCAATACATTTATACATTTCCAAATAAAACATTTATACAACAACTTAAATACTTTCAAAACTTTCAAATTAAAACTAAACTATATAAATTTAAATTTTCGAATATAAATATATACTAAAATAGAATATATATAATTATAAATATAATCTATAATTTAATTAAATTAACACCCAAAATCTTGGGGTGTTACACATTGATCTTGGTGTTTTGACACCTTAGAGTAGACCTTGATCAAGTTTATGTTAGAGCTTAGATTTCAATTACTCTTAATTGATTGTTGTTGTCTACTCATTCCCATGAATCAACTTAGGGGGCGTTTGGTTCGCAGAGAGGAAAGGGAATGGAATCAAGAAAGGGTTAGGAGGGGAAAGGAAACTAAAACCCTTTCCTGTAAAAATTGTTTGGTTACTGTTTACCCTTCTTCCACCTCTTTCATCCCTCTCACCATAGCACCACCAACACTCCTCCTCACTTTCCCTTTCACTCTTACCGCTGCCCCCCCACCGCCGCCCCCTCCCACCTCAAAGCCGCCCCTCTTACTGCCGCCCCCTCCCACCTCACAGCCGCCCCTCTTACTGCCACCCCCTCCCACCTCACAGCCGCCCCTCTTACTGCCGCCCCCTCGTACCTCACAACCGTCCCCTCTTACTGCTGCCCCCTCCCTCTGCTGCTCTCACGCATCCATAGGTGGTGTTAAGCAAGAAAGCCGCCAAAAAGAAGCTGCAAAACAGCGAGAAAGCAACTGTCGCCCCTCCATCTGTCGCTCATTAGCTTACAGGTACTATCTAGGTTTTTCGAGGGTGGTTTTGATGTTTCTCGGTGGTGGTTGCTAGGTTTCGGGGGGTTTAATTTGGGTGGTTGCTAGGTTTTTCAAGGGTGGTTTGGGCGGTGGTGTGGTGGTTTTTCATTGTAAGGGTGTGGCTGCGTGGTGGTTCTTGGCTGTAGAGGTGTGGCTGCGTGGAGTTGTCGGTCGGCGACGGTCGGAGGTGGTCGGAGGTGCGGCTGAGGTTGAACATGATGGAGGCTGGTGGGTTGAGGTTCAATTTAGTGGAGCTTAGATGGGTGGTCAATGAGTGGTCAATGGGTGGTCAATGGGGGTTTCCCAAACCCCCATTTCTAAGTGGAGGGGGGCTAGGGAATCAGGTTAGAGGACTTTAGGGGTTAGTGAAAAGGAAAAAAGGGTAAAAGGAATCAAGAAAATAGTGAAACAAACACCAACAAAGAGAATTGGGGGTTTCCTTTCCCTTTCCCTTTCTTGAAACCCCCAATCCAAACGCCCCCTTAATTTCTAGACCAAGAGATTGGGTAGAAATTAAGAGGATCCTATTTAAGGGTTTTCCAATCAAATTGAATCCATTAATCCATTGGCTAGAGACCATTCGAGAGAGGATTTAGTCGATTGATTAATTGATTACTCTTGAGGACCATTCGAGAGAGGACTCAAGGACTTTAGAGGGAAACTTAACTTTGCATGTTATTCTCTATAGCTTCGTAGTTGCATTAGTGTCGTGTCTTGCCCGAGTTCATGCGAGTAACCCAAGCTCTAGTTTTTTCTCCATTATATTAATCCTCTTACTTGTTTACTGGTTGTTACTATCTAGTTAGTTGATTAGTTGGAATCTTACTCAATCTCAACCCCCCAAAAAAACCCTTCACTTAGGTAGTTTGGACTTAATAGACTTTAGTCAATCCCAGTTTCCTTGTGGTTCGACCCTTGACTTGCCATTACTACGTTCATAGTAGTTGCTCGTTAGGTTTATAAATTTTGTTTGCTAAGCGGTTCTTAGTGCCTTAACGACACACTAAAAACCTCTTATCAATTGACAAAGAGTTTTTCTTAGAGCTCATGTATCACGACATGAACGCCATTTTAGATCCCACCTAGATAAGATCTCTGACAAGGCCTCTCCCCATGGAACATTCCGCTCCCCTATGCGATCCCTTCATTCTTATCTCAACCCAACACTATCTTCGTCCTATGGCACCCCCTTCTTCAAATTTCATCAAACTAAAATTTTGACGGATCTGTGAGAAACTTATTAGCAACAATTGGTTTTATAATCTGAAACCTCATATATCATACACTAACAGCATATGCTTTCAACCTCAGTTCACCAACACTTATGTGGCCGAAGCTTCATCTCTACAAAAAGAAATTCTCAAAAAGCTCCATCAAATTACACGCAATATTATCATTGAAGGACACAACCCACTTGCAATCTATGCCGTCAAAATTAGGGGTGTGCACCCGGTCCGAAAAAAACCGATCTGGTCCGATTTTGGACTTGTTTGTATGATAATTCATTTTATATGAAGTATTTTTTTTTTCTATTTTTAAAACATATTCATCTACTTATAGTATATATTTTAAATTCTTTTTTCATTTCGAAATATATACAAGTGACCAGTGACCAAAGATGGCAATATCCAATGGATGATCCATCACTCGCTCCACCCGAAAAAAATAAAAGGGTAAAAAACCGAGTTAAATGGATGATGGACGGGTGACGGATGAATGTGTAATTAGGGTGAGAAAGTTTCATCCATCACCCGACCCATCACCCGTATATCACCTGCTCCATCACCCATTTCTTACATTTTCTTAAAAATCTATCATTTTATTAACATTAGTATAATAATTTTCCCTTTTGATTACTATCGACATGTTTCCATAAACTAAACTTATCTTAATTTGACATGAAGTTAATATATAAATTGTAATTTTGCAAGTTTGATTTAACTTTTCTCGTTCAATTATCTTAAATGGATGATCACCCTGTCCACCCGGTTCACCCGCGGGTGGTGGATGGATGGATGCGGGTGATGGTCTAATCGGGTGACGGATGGATGGATGAGAGTTGATTTAACCGGGTGATGGATGCGGGTGATGCTTCACCCGACCCAAATCCCACCCGTTGCCATCCCTACCAGTGACACATAAAAATACACTATTGTTTATTAACAAAAAATAAAACCATGTATAGTTTATGGGTTTCCGGTTCGAACCAGACGGAATTGTAATTTTTTGAGGATCGAAGATCGGATCGGAATTTTCCGACCCGATCCATTCCGATCCGATTTCGGTCCAAATTCCGATTCGGTGCACACCCTTAGTCGAAATCACTTGACCACCTCCTTGGCAAATCACAAACATTACACACGACATTCATATTATGCTAAAAAATATTCCAAGAATGGCACATTCAACATATGTACTGTAAAGCCAATCAATCAGCGAACTAGATTAGAAATGTGAGCCCTTGTCACCAACCCTTTTATCATCTCTTCTTGTCACCTCTGAAGGCTCAACTAGGAATTAGCAAGTACTCCCTCTGTAACACTTTAATGACAACAAATGATTTTGCACGCATTTTAAGGAAGAGATTTAAGGATCTAAATGAATAAAATTAATTATCAAGATTAGTAACATCTAATCTCATTCTTGATTGTCTTAAAATTATTTTGATTAATTTATTGATTTACATCCTTAAATCTCTTTCTTAAAATACATGGAAAACTAATTATTACCATTAAACCATTACGTAGGGAGTAGTAAGTACATGTTAAAAATGTGTTGTGTTCATCCTTAAGTTGTCATGGTGGCGCAAGAACTAGTAGACTACTAGTAGTTGATACAGTAGTTGATGTATAATCCAAAAGAGGAAAGGTGTAAAATCTTTTCCCTCCACATCCTCTTCTCCCCTTCCCTTACCTTCGCTCCGTTCATCAACCAAAACCAAAACCAAAACCAAAACCAAAACCATGAACATTTTCCTTCTCTCTCCTCAACTCCCTCCTCCCCAACTCCATTGCTCCTTCCTCACTTCACCTCCTTTTTCTCCTTCTCCTCTCTCCCTCCGCTTTCTCTCTCCTCCCCCTCCTCCTTTCCCCTCCTTCTCTTCTTCTTCTCCCTCCTTCCTCTCCGACCCACAAATCACCGACCACCAAAACGACGACGACATTCTCACCACCCGTCGCAAACCCTACGACTTCACCCCCCTCATTCAATACCTCTCTACCACCCACTCTCCCAATTCCCCCCTAACTCGCCCCCTAACTCACTCGACTCAACCGAGTTCCAACTCGCCGAGTTATACCGTGCTGTTCCAACTCACTACTGGCATTCCCTCCTCAAAACCCTAGTTTCTTCTCCTTCCTCAATTTCCACTGCTTACTCAGTTGTCACTTGGTTACAAAAACACAATCTCTGTTTCTCATACGAATTGCTCTACTCTATCTTAATCCACGCTTTGGGAAAATCTGATAAGCTTTACGAAGCTTTTCTCCTTTCTCAACGCCAGAAATTAACCCCATTAACTTACAATGCTTTGATTGGTGCTTGTGCTCGTAACGATGACCTCGAAAAAGCCCTTAATTTGATGTCTAAGATGCGCCAAGATGGCTATCCACCTGATTTTGTCAACTACAGTTTGATTGTTCAGTCGATTGCGAGGACGAGTAATCGAAACCATGGGGATTCCTCGGTTTTGGTTAGGTTGTATGAGGAGATTGATGCTGATGGGATTGAGCTTGATGCTCAGCTTTTGAATGATTTAGTTGTAGGTTTTGCTAAGTCTGGGGATGCTGATAGGGCATTGTGGTTTCTGGGTTTGCTTCAGGGGAATGGATTGAGTCCGAAAACTGCCACTTTGATTTCGGTTATTTCGGTGTTGGGGAATTCAGGGAAGGCTGAGGAAGCTGAGGCTGTGTTTGAGGAGCTTAAAGAAGGTGGGTTGAGACCTAGGAGTAGGGCTTATAATGGGGTTTTGAAAGGGTATGTGAAGGCGGGTATGTTGAGAGATGCCGAATTTGTTGTTTCTGAGATGGAGAAGATTGGGGTTTCGCCTGATGAGCATACTTATAGCTTGTTGATTGATGCTTATGCGAATGCGGGTAGGTGGGAGAGTGCTAGGATTGTTTTGAAAGAGATGGAAGATAGTGGTGTGCCGCCTAATTCTTTCGTGTTTAGTAGGATACTAGCTAGTTATCGCGATAAGGGGGATTGGCAAAAGTCGTTTCAGGTTTTGAAGGAGATGAGGAATTGTGGGGTGAAGCCTGATACACATTTTTATAATGTCATGATTGATGCTTTTGGGAAGTATAATTGTCTTGATCATGCTATGGATACGTTTAAGAAGATGAAATCGGAGGGGGTTGAGCCGGATAATTGTACGTGGAATACGTTGATTGATTGTCATTGTAAGTGTCGTAGACATGATAAGGCGGAGGAGTTGTTCAAGGAGATGCAAGGAAGTGGGTGTGTGCCTTGTACTACAACTTATAACATTATGATTAACTGTTATGGTCAGCAGGAGAAGTGGGAAGAGGTTAAGGCTTTGATGGGAAACATGCAGGGCCAAGGATTATTGCCTAATGTTGTGACATATACTACCTTGGTTGATATATATGGGCAGTCTGGAAGATTTACCGAGGCCATCGAGTGCCTCGAGGTTATGAAGGCTAGTGGATTAAAACCTTCTGACACAATGTACAATGCCTTGATTAATGCATATGCTCAAAGGGTATGGCTTGTGTTTTATCTCAAACTCTTGTTCTGCCAATATTTTATAATACTGACATGATAGATAGTCTGCTGATGTACAATATTACTCAAAACCAATAATACTAAATCTGGTGACTATATATATGCAAGGTGTAGCATTGTGATTGATTAATTAGTAAGCTGTATTGTATTGGGTTTGTTTGATAAAGTTTTAGCACTATATGATACGAGTGCATATAATTGTGGCAATGTGGAGGGATCGGTTTGTGCTGAAGATTGTAATAAACCATTTCTTCTTGCTTTACGCACTAAATCCTAGGCTGCGCTTCATTTGTTGATATCTTGTATCAGTTGAAGATTCATGTATGATATACACCTCTCACTTTGCAGGGTTTATCAGACCAAGCAGTGAATGCATTTAGGCTTATGAGAGGAGATGGCCTTAAGCCAAGTATTTTGGCTCTCAATGCATTGATCAATGCGTTCGGGGAGGATAGAAGGGACTCTGAAGCATTTTCAGTTCTGCAGTATATGAAAGAAAATGTAAGTAATGTGGTGCTCTCTTGTTTCACTTAGGGTCATTTTTCATCATTACTTCAAAGCATATTTTATTCTTCTGCTAAATCATAATATTGGCTGTACATGCAGGATTTGAAACCAGATGTAGTTACATTTACAACTCTTATGAAAGCGTTAGTCCGTGTTGAAAAGTTTGACAAGGTAAATCTTTTATACATACCATAAATTTAAGTACTATTTTATCGAGAAATTCGTAGTATTCACCTTTTCAACCTCATGAACCAACTATTGTTAGGATAATAGTTTTGTTGCCAGTATACTTTGTAGATAACCCGTCTCATAATCCCTTGTACAATTGTACTCCTGAGTTGCTGCTCTTTGCCCTTAGATTAAGGGTTCTGTTGCTTTTTATTTCAGCAATATGGAATTGACCAGGAAACAGTTTGCTAGAATGTTCCTCCCTCTGTTTCTTTTGATAAGCCAGACATCCTTTATTTTCTTGTATAAAAATAAGGAGTGCAGGTCTTCCCATACTGCATGGATTCTATATTGCTTTTTGCTGGCTAATGGTCTCAAAATAGAGTAGTGATGGTGAAGGAGGTTACTAACGCTGTCGTTAAAATCTTAGTGTAATTCAAAAAGTTTAGTTGGTTTCCCTCCTGGAAGGATAAAGAAGAAAAGGGAGGGAATGAAATGTGTCATTAGGGGTTTCAAATTGGCGATCTTCAATACTAGTATACGAAATAGATATTGATACCGGCCTAAACGACGAGCAAACACTCGAACGTGATAAAGTGATAAATAGAGGTACATGGATATTGTTGAATCATTTCCCATCATGCTCTTTGCTGTACTATTACCTCAACTACTTGATCTTCAGTCAATTAGTCATTTCCCATGCTATAATTGATGAAGTTTCTTTCTACTCGTGCCACAGCATTTCTATTTCAAAGCGCCCCCCCCCCAATTTGGCTCTTTCTTATGATTTAATGTGAACAATTAGTATTAGTTTATCCCAATCTCCCAAAAACAATATACAGAAAGAAATACGGAAATATGAAATCAAAGTGGCTCAAACCAAATAATTACCCTCCATGAAAGTTGATGCAAGGAATTCATGTTTAAAATGCATACATTGTAAATGCTTAATTTGAGCAGAACAGTGACTTTTTCAATTAAAATTCCCATCTAGATTTTCTAATTAATGGCTGGAATTGACTCGTGGTGTCATGCACTGAGTTTTGAGTGACATGGAGAAAGATGCCATTTGAGGAGAGTACTAGACGAGAGAGAAGCATAGAAGTAAGGTTTGGAGGGGGGAGAGAGAGGCAGATAGAGAGAAAGTGTTGACAGTAAACGCTAGCCTGAATACAGCATTTTACTCTTCTTAGTATGTTCACGCCTCACGCAATAGGAGTAGAGTATCGATGAGTGATGACGAAGGGTTTTTAGTTAATTCATCCTCTGCTTAAAGTGGCCTCTCTTCGCGCAAAAAGAATAAGTTCAAAGAAGTTCATTTAAGTTTCAATAAGTAAAGATAAGTTCCAATAAGTTGTGTAACACCTTATAAATGACCTTTAATATGTCCTAAAAAGTTCCAATAAGTTCAGCGAAATCTGGATAAGTTCCAATAATTTTAAGAAAAATAAGATTAGGAGAACACACCCTTACTCCGAAACATCCAATTATAAGAAAGGGAAGGGTGTAACTATTAGTGTAGCACTGGTACCATCTTGACAGTTTGAGGTACTTGCTGAAGAATAAGAGGGAGTAGTTTGCTATATTATGACTGTGTAGCTTGTGATATGTGACTTTTTTATTGAACTAACATAGGAAAGGAGGCATATATCAAAAACATTTAATTATTCTAGAAACTGGAAATTACTTTTTCAGTGAATTATGTACTAAGCCATAGAATTTCAGGTTCCTTCCGTCTACGAAGAGATGATATTGTCTGGGTGCACCCCAGATAGAAAGGCTAGATCAATGCTTAGATCAGCTCTGAAGTATATGAAGCGGATGTTGAGGCGATAGTTATCACAAATCGAAATTCAATCAAAGTCGACGATTGTGGCGAAATCGAACATATTTGTTGTTCTGGACGGGTTAGTCTTCTTAACTTTCTGGATGAGTCTGCCATCAGTTGTTCTGAAAGTGATGTTTCAGTATCTAAAATAAAGGGAAATTAATGACGTTTCAGTTGATCACAAGGCATGTTTGAACTCGTATACTAGCTTGTCTTAACAAATATGTCAGCTGAACACCTTTCTTTCGAATTTTCTTTACAGTTCAGAGCCTAAAGATCTATGGTCGTGTACATTAACACGAAATTACCCCAACGGCCCGAAGTTACATCAATTTGTCAGGTCTCATTTTGGGGTTTCAAATCACAAGTTCATAACTGAAAATCATCAATCTTCCTTCCCAATTAGCTTTTAGGACACCTTTCTTTGTAAATTAATTTGTGTACATGCTTCCAAGCTTTCATCATTTGTGTAACAGCATCACATGGAATCAGTTTCTGTATACCTAGTAAGAAAATATTTTACCGTCGTGTAAGAAGTTTAACTTGCTGAAATTCCTACAATCTATTTCCTCGTCTGAAGTCAATAGTCACTTAGTGTAAGACTACTATTTTAGGATGTCTGGAAGTTGTCAACTTTCCTTGTTGAGTATTGGTTTATTATCGAATTTCTTAACGTGTCCCTCACTGAATGAAGTAATGAAAAAAATACAACTGTAGGATTATGTTACAACTTTTAATATGGGAGTTGATCATATGAGAGTTTTCATTAATGGAAGAAGTAGCTTATTGCCTTTTCCGCTTTTATTATAGCTACTCTGACACGAACGCCCCTGAACTAATAAACTTGTTTTTGGGCTCAAGCAATACTCGAGTTGTAAGGTCGACATCCTGTGTGATCTCATGGCTTTACGTTTATCATAGAAAATCAAAATTTTAATAATAGATAATTGAGAGGAAGACTATAAGATTACATTAGATTAGTGGATAGTTATTATTATTCATATACTTGAGGTTTTTCAAGACTTGTAACGACATGTTTGTTAGTTTCTGTTTATTTTGATGAGTATATACTATGGAGTGTAACCCATTGTATGCAAAAGAGCGTTATATGGATGATTTACGGGTTTCACGATGTCTTATAATATACTTATGTATAGAGGTCTTAAATTCTTTGATATTTAGTCGTCAAGATGGATGAAAGCAGAGTTGACGTTGCCAAAATAGAAAAAGAAAAAGAAGGAAATTGTACGTCTTAATTTCCAGGCATAATGCTTTCTAGCCTTAGACCAGACTTTTGGTACCCTTTACAAGACTAAATGCAAAGAAACAAACATACTAACACAAGTTTACACACTAAGTCACTAACACAAGTGCAGATCTAGTGTACTACTAGTATTCTTTTTTCTTGGATGACTATAGGGATCCGCTTATGAAGTAGTACCACAAGGTCTGTCTTATTTATGTTTCCAAAAAAAAGGTCTGTTTTATATAGTATAGTACATGTGTATATGTATATATATAGAAAAAACTTCAAAAGTGTATATATAAAGAACTTGTATTTGTTCCTTACTCGAGGATATTAATTACTGTCAATTGAAATTGAGCTGGCCATACTTAGGCTGTTGAGCAGGAGTAAAAAGTCCAAAATGTTGTTCAGTGGGAGCTCCTTGTTTGTTATTTTCATCAAACATGGCAAATAAGTAAGTCTCAATTCCTTGCCCTGGTTTCAAAGGAGTACCCTGTTTCACATGACCGATCAAATTCCTATAATAGGTTCCTGCATTGTCGGCTGTAGCAGCGTTTCCACCTTCTGATGGCCATCCACTCTCGGACACTACGATCGCAGTGTTAGGTGCACCGGCTCTCCCTAGAGCCGCATACACAGCATCCACAAGTGCGTCGAATAGATTTCCATAATTATTTCCGTTGTTAGAATCAGTAACTACAGTCCCAGGTGCAGTAAATAATGCATAGTCAAGTCTGATATTTTGTGGATCATTTGTATAAGCAAAGTAAGGGTACACATTAACCAACAAAGGTGAACCATTGCTAGTCAGAAAGTTGATTATAGGTGTAATATATGACCCATCACTAAATTGACCGTTGGATGGTGGAAAGGAATTTGTAATCAAGGTTGTATCGATGGCTGTAGAAACCTTAATTTGGCCACCCAAGCTGTTCGTATTCAGTGCATTGAGAACATTTTGCATGGCTGGTGCGACTGACTGGGCTTGCTGATCGGACGAGTGGATTTCATTCCCAACTGCGATGTATTTGATCGATGATGCAAAGGGAACCACATTGGTTTGAACCCACTGGTTAGCAGCCGATTGATCGGATGCTAGAGACTGAAGGTTGTCCCTAGGGACGTCTAGGATGATATTGATGCCCGATCCTTGTAGGGCTTGGAGAGTTGCTTGATCCGGAAAATAGATCCTCATTGCTGCTATGCCGTTGGATTTATAGAGGTTAATGACATCTTGTGGGGATGGTAAGTTGTTTCCATTGTTTCCATAACAAACTCCAATTTGTGCCGCTGCATTAAACCATCATTAGTACAAGCTTGAAGGTATGATGTAGTCCACCTAGATATAGAAAACTGGCCCCCGATTTTGATATGATTTGAGAAAAGCCAGTTCAAACCTAATCCACACTTGAGATTATTACCCTAATTTGACATGAACTTGAAATGAAACCAACCAAAAGTTATGATATATCTCACTTTGGCCATAATGTTTTCATGACTCGTAATATTTATAGATCGACTATTGGCCGTTGACTATTAGGTTTCGCTTGTTTTACTTAGCTAATTTGATCCACTTGTAAACTGCTCGTTTGACGATTTATGAACACGTGTGGTGTAATCATTTTTTAATGTTGGTGCTTAATGTAAAATGAATTTAGAAGCTAGTACAAAACGCTAGTAAAACCAACTTCTTTTTCTTTGTGTTTTTATTTTTCATTTTTTTTGGCTCCGAAGCTGTTTCTAGTTATCGAAAAAGGCTATTAACAAACACTTTTTTTTGGCCATTTCATCATATGAAAAAGCCAAAAAACGATAAATAAAAGTCACGCCAAAGTCATTTACTAACAGTCTAACACCTCTAAAAGTTTGAGATATTATTGACAAGTATGAAAATTAAGCACTTATATCTATTGTACTTCCTCTGTAAGGAAATAAATGCAACAATTGTACTTTTGACATTTTTCACAGTTTTAACTCTAAACGTAACTTATGACTTATACATAAGGAAAAATATAGTCATGTGGGATCTCGTTGGATTCGTCTCAACTTGTAGTTTTTTATGATTGAATGTTGATAGTTTTTATAAATACATAATTAGAGATATAAATTTTTAAAGTATTATCTTGGCATGCGTGCCCAACCTAATTGTTGCATTTATTTCGTTACGAAGGAAATATGACAAACGGAGTAGTCGTAAATGATTGACTATGTACTCGATCGCCGAACCTGATCGTAGTGACTGACATGGGTTTTTTCATGCAATGTCAACCCTCCCTTTAGGCTCAGCAATACTGTCAAAATTAACCAAGAGTTTGGATTATATATAAGAGCATAACCACTAGTTGACCTAGGATTTGAGATCATCAATTATATTATTATTTTCACACTCTTCCACCTTACTCAAGATCTAGTATTAATGTTCTCATTATTATTTTTATACCCAATAGATGATCTACAATTTAGATCTTCACATTCTCTTTCATACTTTTTACCCTACCCCATCATACATTTTCTCTCTTCAATTACATTTTCATCCATTTTTTTACTACGTAGTACCTCCGTTCCATATGTATTGCAATATAGGGAGTTTTACGCCTCCCGACGAACTGCTTTAGACGCTAATATCTCTAATTTTATCTAAGTAAAAAATATAAAAAGTTGATATTAATTAAGCACATATCGAGACGAATCTAACAAGATCCCACATGGCTATATTTATCCTTGTGTATAAATCACAAAAGAAGGTCAAAGGGTAGTGTATGAATAGTGCAAAATGTCAAAGGTTGCAATACATATAGAACGGAGGTAGTATTATTTAAGAACAATATGATTAATTTATATATTTCTAATTAAATAATATTAGCAAACTTAACATCATTAGTATCGTTAACTTTAATATCGTATTTAATTAAGTAATCCGACAAATTAAAGATTACTCATATTCTAAATTGAATAATATTGCAGATTTTTTTAATTGAATCACAGAAGTACTTTAAATGAAATATTTCATTAAAAGGCGACAATCACACAAAAACATAGAAATACGTTACATAAGTTAGACGTTATAAAATTAGTGCATAACTAAGAATAATATAAATATATCGATATTGATGTCTATTTGTAGAGGAAAGAAATTATGAACGATGCTATTTTTATTTTTAAATTTTTCTAATTAAAAACCTTTTTTTTTTTTTACTGTTACAACGATTTTAGACATTACAATTTCAGTTTAATATGACCATTAGATTTGGAGGAAGCTATGGTTTGATTTCATCCACTTGGCAAGAGTGGCAGGTAGTATATAAGAAGTTGGGCCAAGCTTAGCAAATCCCCTTCTGCCGCGTGGGATGATGGTTTGTGAAATGAATCGGGCTTCTGATGCATGTAAAGTATGCTGGCCCACTTTTCTTTTCTCTGTCACATAACTCAGGCCATGGAGTGAAAATCCAAATCATTGAGACAATCGGATTTTCATTTTCTCTATCCCTCTTTATTCTCTTTCCTGATTTTTTATTACCTTTTATTGTCTCTTTCCTAATGATCTACCTCTTAGATCATCCAGTGGGTATACTCTAAGGTTCCATCCCAGCGCGGAAAGCAATTAAAGTGGTTTATACTGTTGTCAAAATAAAATTAAATAAAGCGGTTTATAAGAAATCTCTTTTTAATGTGGGAAAAATTAATGTGAGTTTTTGATGGGATCCTAAATTCTTAACACAGAGAAGTAATAAGCTATTTTAGTTGTATGTAACATAGTAAGTGTTAATCCATCTAACGCTAAATTATAGTAAGACCGTCTAACTACACCAGAATTTGCCTACATTAATCGTCAGGTACTATCTACACCAGCCAGAAGGTAAGTATATAGTTGCCAATAGGAAGGGAAACCAAAATTAGATTATCAGAGAAAGAGATACATTTAAATACCTGTAGGGTGTAACCTTAGGAATGAAAATGCTAAAATGAGCAGTAACGTAGCCAAAGCCATGGGAGGGTTTCTAGGAGTAGCCATGGCAAAATTAAGAAAGAAAACGATGGCTATGTATTTGAAATATTAGGGGACGAAGCAAAAACACATACTTTTTGAAAAACTCAGCTGCTCCTTTTGGCCTTTATATAGGTCGTAATATTAGGCAATTAGCCAATATTATCGTTATTAATTTTCCTCTTGAATGTTAGGCAACGAGACAATAATCGACTCTATTTTCCACATGTGCCGACAAGTCTTAGAAATTAATAGGTCTATGTTCATTATTTTTTGTACCAAGTAAGTGTTGGTCCAGTGGTGATGGGGATTGGCTTTGGTAGGACGGACTCGTGTTCGAATCCCCGCAACACCCTTGGGAGAGGAATGGAACCTAACCACCCCGAACTTGGCCTCGATCCGGATGTAGCCCGAAGGGTGAACCGGGTGCAAACACCAAAAAAATAAATTATTTTTGGTTGTAAGTCTTGTAACTATTTGATATAATATAGTACTACATTTTGACCACCTTGGATGAATTATACTCAAGATATAATATTGATATATGATACATTATTATTTGTTAGAATCGTATCGAAATATTTTTCACAATATGAAATTTTTGTAATATAAAATATACGTGGACATCAACTTTTGGTTTCTAAAAAGACAAAAGAAACATTTTTATCACTAACACAATTCCAATCAGTTTTTCTTTTTTGATATTAAAATTCCAGTCGGTTTCTAAAATATTAGCAGTGTTGTAACATATAATAAGATGATACGTGGCCCAGTCAACGACTGCCACGTGGCCCAATGAGCTGATGACACGTGGCCCATCCCCTCCTTGACACTTGGCAGCGTGTTAAGGGTGAGTTAATGATGTCACCAAAGCTGCATGCAAGAGGCCCAATTATTCCTTAAAAGAAGGAATAATCAGCCCAAGTTCCCTAAAGAGGAAGGATGTGATTGGATAAAAGGCTCAGGACAATCAGACCATGACAAGTGTCGCCCTCCCATTGCCTAACCAATCACATCCCTTCATTCTAAGGTGCTCTTTTCTATACATAGATACTATAAATAGTTCCTCATAATCAGGTAAAAGGGACACAACTACTCTCTCTTAAACTTACTCTGTCAAAATTCATACCCAGATTTTATCTATTGAATACTGACTTAAGCATCGGAGAGGGAATCAAACCCAAACCTCCGGTTTGGTTTTCCCCTTTTGCAGGTTCGGGAACGAAGCTTCGTCTCTGCACAAGCCTCCCAATATCATCAACCCTACACCTGTCCATCATCTGGACAAACACCGTATACAACAAGTTTACGTAAAACATTTGGCGCCGTCTGTGGGGAGGTGCAGAGATGACAGATTGCAATTCGTCCAACCGAGGACAAAGGATGAGTCCTTATGTTGAAGTTAATGATACCGTCGACGATGAACGCCCGCCTAGGGGACGGGACCCGGCAGCGACAGAATGATCCCATTGGGGCAGTCTTGGAGCCCAACCCTGCTCTTCTGGTCACGGCGGCTCATTTAGAAAACGCCCTAAATGAGTTTCAAGCCAGAATGGCCCAAGTTGTCCAAGACCAGATTAAGAACAACATGTTGTTCTTCCGAGTAGGTTCACAGCCGGATACTAGGCCTACTAGAAGAGGAGCTTCTCAGGAGAATGTAGCCGGACCAAGCGGGGCTAGGCGACCAGAAGAAGCTAGAAGGACGTCCAGGGGAAGGCATCCTGCTCGTAGTGAACAACCACGTCGTTTAGACTGGAATCTGGTAGTCACCAACCCGGTGAACCGACCGGTGGATGGTCGAAGAATGGAGACCGACGCTCGGGAATACTTGCATGCAAAGAGGGTAGCGGCTCAACAGAGGTCAGCTACCGGATCAACGCCGTACCTGCAGGACCCCAGTCTGAGGATTCGGAGTCACACTCTGGAGCAAGGAAGGACTCCGTCTATCTATGAGCCTCGTCAGGAGCGAACAGTGGTTCAACCTAATGTTTACCGGAGGACTTCTCAGCCGAATGTTTATAGGCGAGGGTCCCAGGAGGTCAGTTCGTGAAATCCAGTCTTAAGGGAATATCGGAGAGATACAGTCCCAGTTGATGCACGTTTTAGGGAGCTGCGCATAGATTGGCCGACGCCTTTCTCAGCCAGAATAATGCAAGCCCCTCCATGTGCTAAGGTTAAGCTACCAACCATTGACCCGTTTGATGGCACTACTGATCCAGATGATCATCTTTCCGCTTACAAACATCAAATGTACGTCCAGGCAGTAGATGACGCTACATGGTGTAAGAATTTCCCAGCCACCCTGAAAGGGGTCGCTCAGAAGTGGTTTAACAATCTACCGGCTAATTCTATCAACAACTTCACCGAGTTGAGTTATTCATTCACTAGTCACTTTGTCGCCAATAGGCAGGAACAGAAGACTAGTATTCATTTGGGGAAGATCATCCAAGCCCCAAAGGAATCCCTGAGAAGTTTTGTGAAGAGGTTCAATCTTGAAGCCCTCCAGATCCACGACCTAAATGCTGGTGTAGCCTTCGATGCATTCATTCGAGGACTACGTCCAGGAAGCTTCAAGTTTGATTTGGTCAAGAAGAAAGTGAGTACTTTGGCCGAAGCTTTTAAGGAAACCGAGGCTTTCATACATGCGACGGAGGTGTGTGCTGAAGCCAAGCACTCAGAGTCCAAGAAGCCCGAGGAACCTGTTCAAAAAACTAAGAACAATCTTAAGAAGGCTGAGACCTGGGTAGTGTCTTCAAGCACAGCCCCGTCGAGAAGAGAGAAGAGAAAAGAAAGGGCTGTCTCAGCTGAACCCATTGAGTTCAATAAGGACCAGTACTCTATCCTTATGGAAATCAAGGATCAGCATGAACTCAAGGCTCCGGCCGAGATGAAGACACCTTACAAGAACAGGGATAGGAGTAAGTACTGCCACTTCCACAAAGATTGTGGGCATGAGACAAATGAATGCAAGCACTTGAAGAGAGCTTTGGAGAACCTAGCAAAGCAGGGTAAGATGAATCAATACGTCTCTCGCGAGAGTCGTTTTCAGAAGAAGGATTTTCGGCCGAACAAAAAGAAAGAAAGTGCTAGTACAGATGAAGATGTGGTTTTGGTGATCTCCGGCGGATTTGCTACCGGAGGACCAACTTTGCGAGGGCACAAAAATTATGTCAGGGAGCTTGGCCAAGTGTTGCTGACGGGAAAATCCAAGGTGGACCCGTTCCCCTTGGTGACGGTGAGTGAAGGAGACCGTGGTCAGATAAGGACTCCTCATGATGACCCCCTGGTCGTAGAATTGAAGATTGCCAATCTAAGAGTGCGAAGGATCCTTATCGACACTGGCAGCTCAACTGACATTATTAGCGCAGATTGTTTGTCAAGATTGAAGTTTGATGAAAAAGATCTTCTTCCAGTCCATCATCCTATTATAGGATTTGGAGGTGGAATCATACATCCGGTGGGGACGGTGTCGTTGCCCGTCCGAATCGGAGAGAAGGAAAAGAGTAGAACTATGTTCATAAAGTTTTTTGTTGTCAAGGATTTGACAGCCTACAACGTCATTTTGGGACGACCTACCCTTAATAACGTTAAGGCGGTTATCGTCACTCATCTCATGCTGATGAAGTTTGAGTGTGACGATGGCCAGGTGAGCTCAATTTATGGAGACCAGCGGGCCGCTAGGGAGTGTTATCTTACAACCCTAAAGCCTTCGTCTTGGAAATTGAGTGAAGTTGAGCCTATGGACATAGATGAGCCCAAAGAGATTGGGGCAGAGAAGTTTCAAACGAATGCTGCTTCCGCAAGGAAGCCAGCTGGAGAAACAGGTGAACTACATGTTACTCCCGAAGGGAAAACGGCAAGAGATTTGCCCAGTAAGAAGAGAAAATTCACTCAAGTCAAAGAAGAGCCAAGGCCTTCAGCCGAGCTGATGACGATCGCAAGTTTGACATTGGATCGTCCTAAGCCTGCTGAGGCCCTTTTAAGCATTTGTTTAGATGAGACTCGTCTAGAAAGGATTTTGCAGATTGGGGCAGGTTTGAAGCCCGAGTTACAAGAAGCTATCATAACACTGTTAAAGCAATTTCAAGATATTTTTGCCTATGGGGCAGAAGAGATGCCGGGGATTGATCCCAAAGTGGCCATTCATCGGCTAAATGTTGATCCAGCCAGAAAACCTATTAGGCAGAAAAAGAGGCATTTGGGACCTATCAGGAATCAGGCTGTAGACGAAGAGGTCAAGAAACTACTAGCAGCCGGCTTCATCAGGGAGACTCACTATCCAGATTGGGTGGCAAACGTGGTTATGGTCCCCAAGCCAAATGGAACTTGGAGGATATGTGTCGACTATACGGACCTGAACCAGGCTTGCCCCAAAGACCGTTTTCCTCTACCTAAGCTGGATCGACTAGTAGATTCGACAGCTGGTCATGCCTTACTGAGCTTCATGGACGCCTACTCTAGGTTCCATCAGATTCCCATGCTGCCGGAGGACCAGGACAAGACTTCATTCATAACAGAAAAAGGATTGTATGGATGGCTAATGATGCCATTTGGTCTGAGGAACGCACCGGCGAATTTCCAGAGGCTTATCAATGAGATTTTTTCGCCTCAGTTGGGACGAAATTTAGAGGCATACATTGACGACATGATCGTCAAAAGCCAAGAAGAAACAGATCATGTCGAAGACCTGCGTGAAACTTTTGAGTCACTGCGCAAGTATAAATTAAGGCTCAATCCAAAAAAGTGCGTCTTTGGGGTTTCAGCTGGCAAGTTCCTTGGATTCCTGGTAGATCAACGTGGGATAGAAGCTAACCCAGAAAAAATCCAAGCCATACTTGACATGAAGCCTCCGACCAAGGTGAAGGAAGTTCAGCGGCTGACTGGTTGCTTAGCGGCAGTAGGACGATTTTTGTCCAAATCAGGTGACAAATGCCATCACTTTTTTGCAACGATAAAGAAGTCCGCAAAGTTTCAGTGGACTCGTGAAGCAGATGAAGCCTTAGTTGAGATCAAGAAGCACTTACAACAGCTCCCCCGTCTGATAAGTCCGGTGCTTGGGGAGAAGTTGTATGTTTACCTGGCCGTTTCTCCTGAGGCAGTCAGTGCAGTACTGCTAGCCGAGAGAGATGCTATACAAACACCCATTTATTTTGTGAGTCAAGTACTCAAGGATGCTGAAAGCAGATACACAGTCGTAGAGAAATTTGGCCTGGCTTTAGTAGTTGCCAGCCGAAAGCTAAGGCCCTATTTCCTGGCTCACAGTATAGTTGTGTATACTGATCAGCCGCTAAAGCAATTTTTACAGAAGCTAGAGGCGGTTGGAAGGATGTTGAAATAGGCGAATGAACTGAAGATGTTTGACATCACGTTCGAGCCAAGAAAGGCGATTAAGGGACAAGCCTTGGCAGATTTCATTGCAGAACTAACTCGACCAGTGTTGGATCCGGTGGAAGACCCCTTCGAGGGCAGTCAGTGTTGGAAGCTAATGGTAGATGGTTCGTCTACTACTCAGGGAAGTGGGGCAAGCCTAGTTTGTCAGTCCCCTGAGGGAGATAAGTATGAGTATGCTGTACGTTTTAAATTTATGACGTCAAATAACTAAGCTGAATATGAAGCCTTACTGGCCGGAATCCATTTTTGCCGAGCAGCAGGAGCAAGGGTGTTGGAAGCAAAGTCAGATTCTCTTCTGGTAGTTAGCCAGGTTAATGGGGAGTATGAATGCAAGGAGGCCTCTATGGCTAAATATGTCCAGCTGGTAAAGGAAGAAATCAAGCAGCTAGATGGGTTCACCTTGGTACAAGTACCTAAGTCTGAGAATCATCAGGCTGATGCTTTGTCTAAACTAGCAAGTTCTGCTTTGGGCGACACCCCAAGAACTGTTTTCTGGGAAGTTCAAGAAAGGAAGAGTATTGATCAGGAAGAGGTGATGTTTTTAAGCCGAGGAAACAACTGGATGGAGCCTATACTTAACTACAAAAGGACTGGCCAATTACCAGAAGACCCGGCAAAAGCCAAATATGTCAAGGCTCGTGATAAATGGTTCGAAGTTCGGGACGAGACATTGTACAAGAAATCGTATGATCGTCCGTTGTTGAAATGTATTACCAGGGAAGATGGTCTTGAAGTATTGAAGGATTTACATGAGGGGGTTTGTGCTTCGCACATTGGCGGCCAAGCCTTGGCTGAAAGGGCACGCAGAACTGGCTATTTCTGGCCAACGTTGAATGCTGATGCCGTGGAGTATGCAAAAAAATGTGATAGCTGCCAAAAGCATGGTCATCTCTTTAAAAGGCCATCAAATTTTCTAACACCAATTCTGACTCCTTTGCCGTTCGCCAAGTGGGGCATGGACATCCTAGGCCCTTTTCCCATGGTGGCCGGACAGAAAAAATTTGTTATTGTGGCTGTGGACTATTTTTCCAAGTGGGTAGAGGCTGAAGCCGTTAGGAGTATAAAGACGAATGATGTAAAAAGGTTCATCTGGAAGAACGTCATAACACGATTTGGGATGCCCCAGTCGATTGTGTTCGACAATGGACCACAGTTTGAGACTCCTAAACTGAAAGACTTGCTATCAGAGAGGGAAATTAAGTCCCACTTTGCTTCTGTTGCACACCCACAAGCAAACGACCAGGTAGAAGCTTTCAATAAGATCATTTCGGAAGGTATAAAGAAGAAGTTAGAAAACGCCAAGGGCTTTTGGGTGGAAGAGCTTCAACTGGTCCTTTGGTCCATCAGAACCACAGCCAAGAATTCAACAGGGGAGACGCCCTTCATGCTGGTCTATGGAGCAAAAGCTGTCCTACCCATTGAGATTGAAGAACCCACCCTCCGCGTCATGTTATACTCAGAAGAGACCAACTGGGCGGCAATGCGGCTGGCATTGGAAAAATTGCCAGAAGTCCGAGGTAATGCTCTTCTGAGGATGGAATTGTACAAGCTACGCATGGCTAGGGAGTTCAACAAACGGGTAACCTGACGACCTCTCAAAATAGCGGATCTGGTTCTTCGTAAGATGGAGGCTGTTGGACGAGCAAAGGAACTGGGCAAGTTAACCCCGAACTGGGAAGGTCCGTATTTGGTGGTCGAAGAGGTTCGCAGCGGCACATTTAAGCTTCAAGACTTAGATGGACGTCCCATACCACGAACCTGGAATTCTGATAATCTGAAAAAATACTATGTCTAAGGCAGTTTGTAGTTTTTTACATTTTGCAAACGAAGTGCTACGGCACAGACACATCATTTAGAAATGTATTCTATGTACCTTAGCTTAGGCTAAGCAAACTTCACATTAATACATTCTAAATTCTGGTCTATAGTTTGAGTTGCTTCTTTATGCATGGCTTATTTGATTAGTCAGTAATTCGTCCTGCCATTTATTCCGCACAGGGCATCTAATTATCCATAGCCATCTTGGGGCATTTTTCCATGGATGGACGAAAGATGGACACTCGATAATAAACCGCGAAAGACCCTTGTAAAAGACAGATATTACTTCCCAAAGGAAGACGTCTGCAAGAATCATCTTAGTCCGATCAATGACATAACTGATGAACAAAGACTTCTTGATTAAAGGTTCACTTTAACAAGAAGCAATTAGTAAATCGTCTCAAACCAAGTTCACCACAACTTGAAAAATAGACGAACACTGCTTCCTAAAGGAAGTCGGCTAGAGAGACGTCTTCCCTTAGTAAAGGAAAGCTTCGTCATAATACCTATTATTACGCAAAGGTATTATTTCCTAAAGGAAACTGGCCTAAAATGAGACGTCTTAGTAAAGAAGGTCTCGTTACTTACAAAAAGGATGGACTATACTTCCTTCCTACGATGTCTTCGTCTAAGAATAGACCAAGAGGCATCCTAAGAAGGGGGGCATACAGTACCATGTCCAGCAAAGAAAGAAATAACCATTGGACGTCAAGAATCTTATTGATACAAACCAAGGTTAGTTTCAAAAGGAAAACGTCCAAGAAATAACCATTGGACGTCTTCAATTTTATTGATACAAACCAAGGTTAGTTCCAAAAGGAAAAGGTCCAAGAAATAACCATTGGACGTCTTCAATCTTATTGATACAAACCAAGGTTAGTTCCAAAAGGAAAACGTCCAAGAAATAACCGTTGTACGTCTTCAATCTTATTGATATAAATCAAGTAGTTCAATAAGAGAAACGTCCAAAGATTGATCCCTGGATGTTCCCTTGAACCTAACTTGGTATTCAACCAATAAGAGTCAAGAAGGAAAACGTCCAAATAATAGTCCTAAGACGAAGAGGCTTATACACCGGTCGTCTTCCTTCATGGGGGAACAATCGTCTAAAGAACAACCAGCGTCTAAATGTTGTCTAGGTCGCTTTCCTTTATGAAGCAATGTTGGTAAAGACCCTTTGTTAATCCAAGACGAGCGTCCTTGTTTCCAACAGGACGAACAACCTGATTACTTAGAAAAAATTTAATGGTGAAGTTTGGTCGTCAGCATAACTTGTCATCCGTCTAAAGTTTCATGCTATTTGGATTGGACAAGGATTAGTTAACAGATCCTTTGGTTGAATAAATTAATTACATGGCAAAATTGGCCTGCTTGATGATCTGCTTCAGTATACTATGTTTCTCGTCAAAAGAATCTAACGAAGATCGTCCTGGATTAATCCTCTATTTTTCTATAGACGAAGAGAGATCTTTAGACGAAGAGTGAGTATACTTAGAAATAATTGGTTGATCTTGGCATATCTTCTCAGAACATCTTTGTCCCAAACAGTGATTTAAGATGAAGATAGACCCAGACAAGTATTAGAATAAACATTGTTCAAGACAGTTGAATGAAGGATTCTCATTTGGGCTACTCATCCAAGTTGACGATACCAGAGTTCACAAAAGTACAATACTGAGTTTCCATTCTACTACAACAAAACCAAATGGCAAAAGAAACCTCCTAATGTGATTACAAAGCATAGGAATTTCAGCAAAATATCCATGAAGTACAAACAAGATACTAAGTCAAAATTACAGCAAGGAGAGCGTCCTGATCTGGTTGTGGGCCAAGACTTGATGACAGTTGCGTACTTCTTCAACTTGTCAAGCTGAGCCTGAATATCTTTCCTGCCCTCTTTGCTGAGTACTTGGTGCAAGTTTTCTTAGAATTGCACCAGTTCTTATAGAACCACCCCCTGACTTCTTCACTCAGATGAGTAGCCCAAATGAGAGAAGAAGGAAGCAGGAGGATGGTCGTTCTAGGCGTTGGGAGGAGGAATGGATGCATCCTCCTCCATGGCAGTGTCATCCTCAACTTCTTCGTCCTCCAACTCCTCGTCTTCGTCTGTTTCATCGAAGACAGGGGGATCTTCGCCACGCTTTTTGTCCTTGTGACACTCCCCTTGGAATTCAAGCCGGCGTTGAAAACGGCTCACTTGGTCAGGCTCAACCATCATTTCCATGGCTTTGATTCCCCACCCTTTGGCCGTTTCCAAACACTCAGAGAAGGTTTGGACGACGTCTTGGAAGTCCAGCTGAGCTTGATCCTTCAACTTACCCACTTCTATTGTGAGTTCAGAAATCTTAGCTTCAAGCTCAGCCGAGGTAGCAGCAGCAGTCTCCTTTTCCTTCTTCAGATCGTCCATGAGGACATCCCGAGCCAGGAGCCACTCCTTCTTTTCCTTCAGCAGAGAAGCGATCTTTTCTAAATGCAGCTTGTTGAGCGACTCAAACTCAGCCGACCGCGTCTCCAAGGCCTCCAGACTCTGCCTGTGATAGATGTTGCTCTCCTCGACAGTGACAATGGCCTGGTCTCCGGCCTTGGTCACCTTTTGGACACAGGCAAAGTTTTCCTTACGAAGGCCGCTTACATACCCTTCCAAGGCCATGCTCCGGGCGAACGCCTTAAAAAGAAATGAAATTCACCAAGTTAACAAGATTATTAAAAAGCTTAAATCCAAACAGAGAAGAGAATAAAGGTGGTACCTCGGCCAAGAGTTGAGACAAGTTACCCACATGTCCAGCCGTGGCCCCCCTTAGACTGTCAACGTACTCATGAGGGAAGGGTCATAGACTTCCTTCTTTATTTTCTTCCTCTCAAGCGAGGAATACTTGGCAAATGAGGGGACAGTCTCGTTAGGCTCAGAGGCCGACTCATCCACGGCTGGAGCTTTCCCCTTATCTGAAAAAGATGAAGCATCAGTTCGGCGAATATGGATGACCACGACAAGTTTGTTGGACGGACTCATCGATCGTCCACCAACCCGCAGGTCATATCTATGAGGAGCTTTTGAGTGCTCCGTCCACAGGTCCTCGCCGAACTTGCTCATATCTATTTTTCCTCTCCAAGCGGCTGGGATCCTTCTTCTTGCCGGTTCTGCATAAAGAAATATTTAGTCAAGTACAATATAGAAAACACTTCTACAGGCATTTGGGGCAAGACCAGGACAATACCTGGATCTTCGCCCTCTTTTAATCCAGCGGCAACCAAGAATCGCTCATTGTAAAACATTTCTTTGAAGGGAATCCAACCACTTGGTCCCTTCAGGGCTATCTTTTTTGGTTTAGGCCGCCCGGCTTCACCATGCCCGGAGTGAAGGTACTCCTTGGCTGTGAAGTGAGCCACCACGGCATCGTCGTATTTGTTTTCTAACTCAAGGAGAGGGGCACCCCGTCCAACATTGGTAACTGCCCGATTGTGATACTTATAGGGCTCAACTGTCTCTGCGTCAGGAGCTTCGACGAACAAAAACTCCGACTTCCAGTTGTGCATCTTGGTTGGTTTTCCAAACGCAGTCATATACCCGGTCCTATTACAGACACTATACCAGGTTCCCTCCATGGTCCTTAGGACTTGGCAGACATAGTGTATGTGGGTGAAAGCATTAAGGGACAGGAGCAGGCCATATAACTCACAGGTGGCAATAAAAGTTAGTATGTTCATCCAAGCATTGGGAGCCAGCTGATTATGACCTACGCTATAGTGTCGAAGAACTTCGTGAATGAAAGGATGGAAGGGAAACCTAAGTCCGGCATCTAAGGCCAGTCTATACACAGCTAACTGGTTGGGGGCGGCATGGAAAATTGTGTCCTCCTTTTTAGGTAGGACGAATTGAAAGTCTACCATGGGCATCTCTTTATTCAATCGACTTGCATTCGGCCCATATTTTTTCAACCAATCTACGTCCACACAAACAAAAGCCGGATCAGAAAGAGGGCCCTCAGCAGAGGTAGTAGAAGGTTCTGACCCTTCTTCTTCGTCCTCTTCTTCTTCTTCATCTGAGACCCTTCCAGACGGACCGACCTCATATTGTCCCTCCGAAGCCTCATAGTCAAATTCGTCTAGAGGGCTAACCTCCAAAGGCTGAATCTCCTCCACTCTATCACTCTCCTGTCTTTCAGGACCTCTCCCCGTTGACTCTTCCATTTCAGAACTGGATGAGGGGAGAATTAGTGAACGTCTTAGACGCGCCGTTTGCTTGACGCGCGCCAGATTACCCTGCAAAGGCAGAGACTGGGTCGTCGGAAACGGGTCGAACGTTCTTATCAAATTAAAGAAGTATCCGGCCGAGATACGCCCAACTCTAGAAACGGCGGACGATGAAAAAGAATCCGCCCTAGGGTTAGCATGTTCTATGGATTGGCCGGGGCTATTGGAAGAGGTAAATGACACCATTTTATTTCAAAAAAGAAAAAGAATCAAAGAATGAAAGAAGAAAAGTAAAAGGAGAAAGGGGAGATACCTGACTAAAGATCTGGACGGACTCTTCACCTTCTCTACAAGTCACGCCGGTCAGCAATGGTCAAGGTCAAAATTCCCCAAAGTCAACCTTCTCTGACAAATAAAGAAACCAGAACACTCCCTCACTCAGAGATTCTCTCTCTAAAAAATCCTCTCTCTAGAAAAATATGGAAAGTGAAGGTGAAAAAATGAAGTGGGGGAGGGGTATTTATAGAGAGGTAAAAATCCTCCCTCTCCCCCAACAGTCGCTATATACGTGTCAACACCCCATGGTGTACACGTCACTTCCTATTCTTCTGATTGGAGGAAAAGTCAGTTAAACTCCTAAACAGTGCAATGAAGATCTGCGGTTACTCTCAGTAAAAGGTTTTTTATCAGATAAGCCCCAGATTAAACCCCTTTTAGGGGCAAATGTTGTAACATATAACAAGCGGATACGTGGCCCAGTCAACGACTGCCACGTGGCCCAGTCAACGACTGCCACGTGGCCCAGTCAACGCTGCCACGTGGCCCAGTCAACGACTGCCACGTGGCCCAATGAGCTGATGACACGTGGCCCATCCCCTCCTTGACACTTGGCAGCGTGTTAAGGGTGAGTTAATGATGTCACCAAAGCTGCATGCAAGAGGCCCAATTATTCCTTAAAAGAAGGAATAATCAACCCAAGTTCCCTAAAGAGGAAGGATGTGATTGGATAAAAGGCTCAGGACAATCAGACCATGACAAGTGTCGCCCTCCCATTGCCTAACCAATCACATCCCTTCATTCTAGGGTGCTCTTTTCTATACATAGATACTATAAATAGTTCCTCATAATCAGGTAAAAGGGACACAACTACTCTCTCTTAAACTTACTCTGTCAAAATTCATACCCAGATTTTATCTATTGAATACTGACTTAAGCATCGGAGAGGGAATCAAACCCAAACCTCCGGTTTGGTTTTCCCCTTTTGCAGGTTCGGGAACGAAGCTTCGTCTCTGCACAAGCCTCCCAATATCATCAACCCTACACCTGTCCATCATCTGGACAAACACCGTATACAACAAGTTTACGTAAAACAAGCAGCCTCTAATGGCTAGTGGCTACTAGTTCGTTGGAAATTAAAAGTACTATTCGTCTTATGTAGCCTCTGTTTTGGAAGTTCAACACTTCATTTAATGTATGAAAGGGGCCTAACGACAAATAAGAAGCTAAAAATTGCAAATTCTTTTTACGTTTTATCTCCTCTTGAGGTGGGTCATATAATATACTAGTATACTACTCTATATTGAATTGGTTGATGAGGTAAATAATTGTAAGAGATCAAAATAATGGAGATTAAAATATGTGTTGTGAGGGAAAAAAAGGGAGGAAATTATTTGTCTTATCTCAAAATGAAAGTTTTACTGAAGAGAATAGTTACAATAACAAAAAATTGGCGAGTGAAGCAAGATTACGAAACAAAGGAAAATTAAGCTGTCGATGTTGTCACCACATATCTTGTCGATGTTGTCAGTGTAAGTCGAGGCACTTCTTCTTCTAATGCAGATGTGTATGGTGTTTAGCTCGTCAGTGATGTAGATAATTGAGGCGAACTTGGTGAGTACATCAACGAGCTGGTTTGATCTCATAGAAGGTAGGTGAATGAGACATTGTCGAAGTTGATGACGATTAGGTCGAGATGTGCTTAATATAGCGCGAGATGTGCATTAGTACCTTCCACTTACGAGATACATGAATTACGCGGAGTGAAACCTAATAGATCCCAAGAGAGTTCGTGTTGTTATTGGATTTCAAAGCACGAGGATGTAAGAAAAGACTCCCATCCTCGATTATGTCTTGTATGACGTGCTTAAGTACCCAACATCGCTCACTGTCATGACCCTTTTTGTGATGGTACTTATAATATATTCCAATTATGACCTCTATTATCCACATAAGGATTAGTGGGTCCTAATAGTTAGATGATTCCATGGCATGAAGCCTATTAAAATCCTAGTCATAAGTCACGCCCAAAGGAGTGAGGTTTTTGTCTTTTAGCCAATTTTTCCCGAGGTCGAAACTCGACGCCGTTCTCTTCATTTGTTTTAGAACTTTCAACTTTCTTACGGGTGTTGTTCTTGGAAGCATGGGGCTTTGAGGATTTCCTTTGTTTAAGGAGATCATCCTCAATTTGGATCCTGACATCACATACTCTTTTGGAGGATTCAAGGCACAAGTACTTGAGATGTTGGCATGTGTGAATCAGTTAGTTATTGATAACTTTTGTGCTAGGTTGGCATAGGATGGTATTTTGACCATACACCAACTAGCGAAGAAGGCGGTAAAGCCCTCCTTATATTCCATTTTCAATACCTCTAAATTTAAAGTCGCCTTATTCCATTCAAGAGTATTGGGCTCGTAATGCACCAGCCGCATCCCCCATATGGTGACCTTTGAGGGTTGAGCCTTCGAGGGAATAAATGGAAGTAAGACGGGGTTGATTCTAAAGACATAGGGAAGAACAATGTGCATAACTACATCCCTTTAGATACATGGACCAGTGAAAACTCCTGGGCGGCGAAGCCCTCCTTATTTTCCATCATCAATGCTTCCAACTTTAATATCGCCTTATTCCATTGCAAGAGTATTGTGCTCGGAAGGCACTAGCCGCATCCCCCCATGTGGCGACCTTTGATGATCGAGGGAATAAATCAAAGTAAGATTGGTTGATTCTAAAGACACGGGGGAAGAAAAATGTGTATAACGACAGATTAAGTCCCTTTAGGGCCATGTATGGACCCTTGAAAACTCCTTAAGTGGTGGACGAAATTATCAGTCGGCTTAAACTTGGAAATGCTACGCGAAATAAATTTCCCAGGGAGAAGGATCCCGGAATTGTTATATTATGCTTCAGCATTGAGGAACTTCTGATGAGTAGTATAGAGCATGACTTTCTCTAACTTCTAAAAGAAGATAAGATTAAGGTCTCCCTAAGGATTCGACCCGTACTTACAAGGCTCTGCTAGCAACAGACACCGTGCACTTGCGATATATATTTTAAAACAGATCAACATCATACGAATAAGTTATAAAAAGTTAGAAGATATTGAAAAAAATAAAAATTTGCTAATAATATTACTATTTAAGGTACAAAATCATCGTTACGTTGAATATAAATAGAATATACTTTGACACTTTGTGGTGATGTTTAATTTATAAATATTATACACCAACCCAAAACAACAAACCGTGTTTGGTCAAAAACACAAACCAACCCACTTTTTGAGCTTGTAAACCAACCAAATCACACCAAAACGGTTTAGGTTGCAATTTTGTGCGATCCGACCCATTATTATTATTATGGCTAATTACTGTCTTATTATTAATTCTTGTTATTATAATAGTATTATTAATCTAGTTCTTTGACATTATTGTTATCATATACTCCCTCGGTTTTTTAATATGTACACTAGTATTTAGGCCCCGATGATGTTCGGTATTTTTGTACATTGAATTTAATATTAGGTAAAAAATTTATCATTATGTAGTGTGAAAAATTATTCTAAAAAATCATCTCATTTACCATATAAAAAAGTACAACTTATTTGGCATTAGTTAACTCTTGGTTTCTATTGATACATCATTATTGATTTTGATAGGAGAAACACTAATAACATGTTGGAGTAGTTGGTTGAAACTACTTATTGCATACTCAAGGTCACGGGTTCGAGTCTTCACGTTGACATTTTTTTATTATATGAGAATGAAGTGGATAGAGTTTCAAAGAGGGATGGTGACACGTGGCGGATTGCAATTCTTGATTACGCTTTTTAATATATATATAGATTTGCTTTTACTCACGGACCAAGGAAAAAGTGAAAAAGTAAGAGAAGCACAACAAAAGTAAGGAAAAAGTGAAAAAGGTAGAAAGAAGGAAAGAAAAAGTAGGAGAGAAGTGTAATAATTAGGTGGACCAACCTTATAGTTACGGGAAAAGGTAGGAGTGTACCAATTTAAAAAACGCCCCAAAATAGAAAAATGTACATATTAAAAATAAACGGAGGGAGTAATCATCATCAGATATTAATACTATTATTACTAATAATTATAATCATTATCATTAACTACCATTATTATTAATTTATCATCATTACTATTTATTTTATTTATTTATTTATGATTATCATTTAATAACATCTAAAATACTATTTTAATTATTTATAATTATCTATAACGTTTAGTGATTAAATGTAGGAAGAAGACAAAAATAAAAGTAAAAAATGACAAGTATAGTGGGGACCATAAACCAAGAAGGGAAAATTTAGCAAATAAATTTGGACACCCGTTTATGGTAAAAACAACGGAAGTCCAAATTTATCAAAAAGTTTCATTATTCTAAATAAAACACGAATTTAAGTAAAACATGCAATAAAAGAAAAATAAACCCAAAAATTAAAAAGCGAGAAACTACATAGATTAGTGGGTGTTGAGTAAAAATGATGGAATTGGAGAGTGAATGACTAAAATTTGGGTTGGATGGATCTTGAACAAGTGGTGAGGAGAAATTGATGAAAATGGAGAAAGAATGACTTATATTTGGGTGAATATTAATGGATAGAATCCTTTGAAATGACAAGGAATTTATTCTATGTTAGAGTGAAGTTTGAAGATTTAGGTAAAGAAAAATAGTCTATGCTTCTGCTAATGCACCGATTATTTAGAATGACTATGAAGTTGAGCCTTTGACAAGTAATTAGTTATTATTAAAAAGTAAACTATGGTTAGCAAAAGCAAACATTAGGGGGTGAATGTTAAGCTTTTAAACGTTAGTAGGCAAACGTTAAAAAACTCCAAATGTTAGCAAACATATGCTTAACTCAAGAAAGAAAGGTACAATATTATAACTAGTATATTATTACCGTTCTAGAATAGCTACTAGAATACATTTAGATACATATTTATTAGAATTTTATTCTCTATTAGACGAATAATTTTCTATATTTCTTTCACGACATTTGATATCAATTATATTATCGTTCTTCTTTTATATTGATATCCCAGTTATATCATTGTACCTTTCTTTATTCATAGTTATTCTAAATATCCCTGCATTAGCACGGGCATAAACTAGTTGTAATTATAACAATTCAATTCAATTCAGTTAACTTCGTCTAATTCGCTTCACTTTAGTAGTTAAGACTTAAGAACAGCCCCGTGGTCTCGACTCTCAATCAAGTCTCGACCCCCCAACCAAACAAACAAACAAAAAAAACTCTCGTTCGCACTGCCGTATTCATAGGAGGGTTGCCTAATCAATATCGGATATATGCATATATCCATCGCCTCACTTTTTTGGCAGTACATTCCATGAAAATGGCAGTACATTTTATATGTATGGTAGTATATTCTAATATATATGGTAGTATATTTTTTAATGAATGATTATATGCCAAATATAAATTATATAGTTATATAGCTGTGAAAATATCGATTGTTATATACTACGTTTCTCAATAAATGTACTGCCATTTTCATGAAATGTACAACCATTCTCATGGAATGTACTGCCAAAAAAAGTGAGCCGATGGATATATGCATATATCCGATATTGATTAGGCATTCCTCGTATTCATAGTCTCCGACTCCAACAATCACTGCCGTTCTCCGGTTTCACTTCTCATCAATCATCATCACACAGTGGTGTACTAATCCCTGCTTTCACGGCTCTCATTACATCGAAAATTCTAGGTTTTCATTGCGAATTTCAGGTACTTTTAATTCCTTCATTCTTCTGCTCTCACTTCTCATCATCATTTTAATTTTAAAAACTGACATCTGATTACTAGACACTACATTTTCTAGTTTTCGAAAAATTAGAAACTCGAAACAAAAGACGAACGGGCCTTCAAACGAGATAGTATGATCGAACTATGAAGTAGGCAAAAGCTGGTGGAGAATTCCTTTATTGCTCGAATTACTGTGTGTAAGGCAATAACATTGGATCAAAGTTTTCATTTTGAAAGATGCCGGTTAGAGTTTCGGAGAGTTCTGCTCGTTCACAAATTTCAGGTTATTTCTCAATATTTGAACGATTTGTATCTTCGTAATTAAATCACTTATGATAGAGTATAAATCTATTCTTGGGCCTTCAACCATCAGCTTAAGCTTTTGGTTGAGTTGGTTCCTTGACAACTTACCGAATCCTTCTAAATTCGGGGTTACTTTGAATAGGTTCATGTTCCGGGCACACTTCGCCTCCACCTTGTACCCTACTTGGCGTTGGCCAGGTATTGTCGTCGCTCCTGTCATCATCAATGCTTAATTTTTACTGTATCTTATTGTAATTATTTGTCTGTTATGGATTATGTAATTCAATGTCAAGCTCTAGGGCATTGTATTCCTACATTGTATATTAGATGCTGTCATGTTGGTAAAGAAGATCCATATAAGAATGCTTGGATTGAAGATAATGCCGCTAAAGGGGTTGGGGATAAATTAGAAATTGAACAAGAGTTTAGGTGGTTGAAGAAGATAATGCAAGGGGACTGAGATGGAATGAGAACTATTACCATTAGTTTAGAGGTATTTCTTAAGGGTTGGTGAGTACCGATCACCCCAGAAAATGACGGTAATAATTACATTAGGCCTTCCTCGCACAATTGTTACATATATTCACATCTACCACTACATTCGTTTGCTAGTTTTTTTTCCCCTCCCATTATCCTTTCATACATTACTCCCAATCCAAGCATGCCTTAGGATGGTTGGCCATGCCAAGAAGGTCAAATCTAGTGTGTTTGTCAAATTTTGAGCTATTGTATAGCACTTATATATGTTTGCAGCCATTTCTGATATTTTGGCTGCTGTCTTGCTTGAAGGTCATGAATGTAGCTATATCTTTATTGGGGTGTAGATGAGAGTTAAGCTAATGCTACGAAGAAAAGAAAGAGCTAGTGTTCTGCCAGACTGCCACTATATAAGAAGTTCAAAATATTTTGGTCATGTTATGGCTGATTTATATGTTGGGTAGGGAGACTAGGCATGATGACTTTAGGCAATAAGTGATGCACGAGCATCCATGCTCCTTGCCGCTCGATTTGGGGAAACAAAACTTGATTTTCAATTTGAGGAATTCTTGGCTTTGTGTGGCTTATATGTTGCATCATATTTGTCAAGCTTGTGATGGCATAGTTTAGGCAAAAACTAAGTTTCCAAAAATGGATTTAACCTAAAGTTTTAGGATATGTTCGACCAAAGATTTTGCCATAAAAGTCAACTCTTCCTTTCCAGGATAGGAGTTGTTTATTTTGGGCATTCTTAATCTGTCTAGGGGACCAATAGGTAAAGCTATTGGCTAAGGCCCGTCTTCCTTTCTCGCTTTAATTCTATCCTATTAGTTAGTGAAAGTCTTTGGTACTTGGCCATGCTTCTTCAGATCATTGGGAACCATCACAAGTATGGCCGGTCTATATTTAAACGAGAATGCCATAAGTGCTTATGAATGCTTTAGATCGGGTATACACATAAGGATTTGGGAAGAATCGTGACTAGTATTAAGGGCAAACAAGAAATAGAAATGTCATGATTTGTTGTGCCCCTATCCACTTGTTGTTGTATTTGTGGCTGGTGTGTCATTTGAGTGTGCCATTTGTCACAAGCATGCCTGCATTCGTTGATCATGAACATTCCAAGCTTGACACAAGCTATCATGGAAAGTGTGTCATTTACTCCGACACTCCTTGTGGATTTTGGACCTTTGCTTACCACTTAAAATTATCAGCATTAAGGGCACGCTTGGGATGGAGGTAATGTATTAAGGGGGTAATAAAAGTCAAATATAGGAAAATTAAGGCATTTAGAGGGGATGATAAAAGGGGTAGAGTGGTGGTGAAGAGGATAGAGTAGTGTTGGTAGGAAGGAAATGAAAGAAAGAGGGGAACTATTACCCTCATTATGGGCCACCACCCCTAGGTAACTATTACCCTCATTTGAAGGGTCAGTTCCCCTCTTCTATTTTCTTCCTTCCATAACCACTCTATCCTCTTCATCACCAATCTATCATCACCTCTAAATTCCTTAGTTTTCCTGTGTTTAACTTTTATTACCCCTTTAATACATTACCTTCATCCCAAGCATGTCCGAATGGTAAGTAATGGGGCCTACATGGTTAGGCTTTATTCCTTACGTTATGCAATCCTCTTATTAATATGAGCATATTATAGCTTATAATTCAATAATGATTGAATGAAGCTTTGCTCCTAGAGTTGAGAATACTCCTCGTTTGGGAAACCTTTAGTCCTTTATTAGTGGATAGTTTTTGGCTACTTTTTAGAGGCGGAATGAAAAACATTTCTTGAAGAACCAATCACATTGGTTTTGGACACTACGGGATTTAACGTGTTTGCTTTCAAGAAAGAGCTCTTGAGTTGCATCACGTGACTTGATGAATACCCATGTTAATTAGCTTAGTTAGTTATCAGTTATTACTTTGTTTATTGTTGTAATTAGTACCCCATGGTTCCACCTATACTTTAGGTGGTAGTTCTTATATGGTGCAATTTGCTTCCATTTGTGTAGGGTTGTATTATTTAAGCTCAATTTAGGTAATTAAAGTCGTTTATAGTTTGATAATATTCACAAAGTCATGTGAGAGAGTGTGGTTAGGCGTAGAAGTGTACTGGAATGTTCATTTTGTACGCATCCTTTCGACTACAATGGTGGCGAATGCTCCATTATTGTGGCCTATGCTCAATTTATCATCGCCCACTAGCCGACAATTGGAAAGAAGGAGAGATGCAAGAATGGGTGGAGGTTTGAAGTTGTTTTTGGTTGAGGAGGAGGAAAATGGGGTGAATTGGGTGTAAGATTCGTAAGAGGAGTTTTGGTGGGTTGGGTGGTAAATGGATGAGGAAGAAGCAATATCTAAAGATCGTGGGCCCAATTGACGTAGTAATTCAACTGGATGCCTCTCTAAGCGTGTTGACAGTCTCCTTCGAAATAACCACAAATTAATACTCCATCACTTCCTAAGTGTGGTGATGAACGAAGTTAGAGGAATTAACGAAGTAATGACCCATTAAGTTCCTCTTGTCTGTGGGCTGTTTTCCAAGTCAAAGGAGGAGGCACATCTCCTTTTAAGAGCTACACATCCTAGTCTAATGTCTCCATCTAGAAGTTGAAGTGCCTTTTAATTCTAAGCATCCAACCTTTCGGGTTTACCCCAACAAAAAAGCACGGAGGTTTAATTCTTGAACCTCCAATTTTCCTAAACCCCTTGCTTGCGTTGGAGTTTCTAGCAAATTCACCTTCAAAGTTAGGCACATCACTTGATATGGGTTGTGGAGAGTTTGTGATCCGTCTTGCGCATAGGTTGGAGGGACAAAACAAAGCCCTCATCTCTACTTAGAACTGAACTTTCTAGTGATCAAATGCTACATTGAGATTGTGATGAAACAAGCTCGATCAACGAACGAAACCTAGCAAACTCTTTTAATTTCAAATAAGATTCTTTGCATCATGGAAAACATATTATATCTAATAATATTAAGAAGAGTAAGAGACTAGATCGAATAACTTAGGAGTTTAAGGATATATACAAATTAACTCCCACATTCAAGAGGTAGGCCACTCTTCCTAAAATTATTACAAAAAGGTTTTTGAGATAGTCTGGTTAAATTGAATGAGAAACATAAGCATGATGCACTAATTCTACATAGACTTAAGAGCAGCATTAGCAGTATGGACAATGTGAAACATAAGCAATTGCATCAAAATTCCCACAGGGAAAGCGAGATGAGTAAGTCTGGGTTTCTGTAACTTTTATCAGCAGCCTAACCTGTTGTACTAGGCTGGTGAACAACATTAGCAGTATAGAATCCTTAAACAAGTACCAATGGAGCTTTAGAACAGCATCAGCAGTAGGTTCCCTGAATAAACTCTACCACTCTGTTGAATCTTTTCGTCAAGTTGTCATTTGGCAGACAGCCAATTAGCTGCCACTAATGACCAAAAGAAGTGAGCATAATCATACAAAAGTTACCCAACTGCTACTGCATTTTCTACTTTTAAGGACAAATCCACTTAATGCCAGGAGACACTATCAGTTGTTATTTTTGCTTGTCACCTATTACTTTGCTCATATATTACCCGTTACACCACCTTTTTAAGAGTTACTTCTAACTCATGTACATAAATGGGAGGTTTCCTGTTCCTCTTACGCTGTGAGCTTTATTACTTCATAAGTTTTTTTCGTATCGTTAAAACCTTGAATGCCATTTTTAACTTGGCCAGCTACATATGAGGTTGCAACTTCTTGGTGACTTCTGAGGGCTGCAGCTGTATTGCTGTTCTATATGACATATTGATGCAGTTTCATGTATATTGTATTCTTAGTTTCTTACAATCTTTTCCTATATCAGGCTTTCTCTGGAACGCAAAATGTTTCTAGTGTTCAAAAAGACGAGGCCTGGAGAGTTAATGTACGTATACAAGGTTGCGACCTTGAGCATGGGTACTTATGTGGCACTATGGAAGCTCTTAATGTCCCAATGGCAGATACACCTGTAAGCTACTTCCCTGTGATGATGAACATGTGATTTTTTTTTACTTCCTCCGCTTTTTTTTACTTGCATCATTTCTTTTTAGGGAATTACTTTCTCTCTACCTCTCTCCAATCACATGGGTCCCATTTTTTCCTTCTCTCTATCTCTCTCCTCTCCTTAATTTTTGTGCACATGTTCAATGATGCAAGTATAAAAAAACGGAGGAAGTATATCTTAACATCAGAATGTTTATTAATTATTAATTATAGATGCTAGGAATTATTGATAAACTTTAGTAAGTAACGATATCGTACGATTACGAAATGGAGCTTTGCGCCAATGTTTGAAAATATGGGAGTTTCTAGCCCATCTGTTACAAGATGGTTTTCTACCTTCTAAGTAAGCTCCTTATATTTACCGACTTTTTAGGTAAAGTACAGATGTGTGTTGCCTTCCTTTGGGACAAAAATTCTGATCCTTCAACTTTTAACACATATCTCCTCAAATGAGATCAGAAGTCTAATCATGGTAAATGTTAAAATTGATTAGAAGTGTAATTGTGTTAAAACTCTAATGTTGATAGAAGTCTAGCATAGTTATAAATCTATCTGGTTTACAAGTTTCTATATCCTACTCGGGATATGTTTTTCTTGTTTTAAGCACACGAGGAGTCTTTAATTATAATCTTAGTACGATTAGGAGTAGATTAGCCGTGTGATTAGTAATTAATTTAAGATTAGATTTAAATTGTTGATTTTATCTTATTTTAGGCTTGTATTGTATATCGTTTAGAATCCTTATGCTTAGGTTGTAATTGCTATATAACTTTGGTTTCATTAATAAAAATTCTGATTTGGAGTATAACGTGAGTTATTTTGATGAGCCTTGACTATCGTTTGTTTACGTGTAGTTTATTATAAGAACCTTGACTTTTTGAAAACTATCCCTTGTGCCTCAAAATTGTTGACTGTTTTCTATGGAAAATGATTTTCCAGGCAAACCATTTTCCTTGGGCAAACTCAATTGTTGACTGTTTTCTTTAGTTTGGTTCCATATATGAAAAGTTGGAGGAAAAAAGAAGAATGGAAAAGAGATGGGAGAATAGATGGGAAAAGGAAATAGGAAGTTAAGGAATAAGGAGGAAATGCGTTTTACCTCCATTTAGGGAGGAAAACAATGTCCACTATGTGGACAACTATTCTTGATCATTATATAGAATATTTATTGCCCCTAGGAATCAAACAAAGGAAAATAAGAAAATCGGTTTTATGGGAAAATATTTTCCTCCCACTGAATGAAACCTGTGAGAAAAAAAAAGGCTGAGAAAATTTCTTTTAAGAAGGGTTAGGAGTATAAGAGGAATAACTCGTATAAGAGTTTCAGTATGATCGAGCCCAACTTATGTTGTATGTCAGCCTTAGAGGCTAAGTCCATGGCATGGTCCACTAAAAAGGGCGCAAGAAACCTCACCTCAGCCCTCACGTCCTCCTTAAGTCCATTTAAGAACGGGTCCTTAGCAATTTCAGCAGGCTATCCCCTCAGAGGAGCTAAAGTTGCTTGCTTTTAAATTAATATCCAATAGATTTATTTCTAATCTTATCTAATTTTCCACCAACTCCTTTCACAAATTTGTGATTTCTTTTGCTGCGGTCAACTTCAAACCACATGATTTTCTGATCTCTGCACTCTCTCCCATTTTGACTTTGTTGTATCTGAACATGATGCTTACTCTCTCGCCTCTGTTAAAATTCTAAATATTTTCCCATGTCAGTTTAGATGTAAGTTATGCCTGGGAGACCAAGGAACTTTTTCTATGCTACTACTATTTGGGATCACGATAGAAAATACTTGGAGGTTTTACCTTGTTAGTTAGTTTTGCAAAAGTTTTAATTGATTTGTAATTTAGTTCTTCGGTTAATGCTGTTGTGACTGATGAAAATAAAAATTGAAATCCAGAAAGCTGTCGGCAGTCATAGCTTCTTAGTGTCAAAGTGTGGAGCAAGTGAAAGTTTGTATATGTAACACTCCTAACAGAGATTCAAGAAGGAAAAGAGGAGAATCTAGAAGAGAAGAGATAAAATAGTTATCCACAATTATTAATGATTTATATTTGTAAATAAGATAATATTCCACATGCTCTTCAAGTTTCAGAAACTTGTGAGAAAACAAGCATCTTTTTCTTATGCTGTGATATAATTTATTGACCTATACTAGTTGTTTGTTTGGTGGATTTGCAGTCATATGGCTCACATACTTTCGGTGAAGTGTTTGCGGTCATATGACTCACATACCTTCTGTGAAGTGTTTGCAGTCAATCATTTTGTTCTTCATCTTGGTATCTTGTTTTGGTGTGAACGGTTAGTTTGATTTCCTTGATTGTACAACTTTTTGTTTGTAGCACGTTACTAACGTATGCTTCACTGATTAGCTTGGATTTTCAGTGATGCCTTTTGGTCACTTTTGACCTTTGAGCACATACAAGGTTATCCATTAATATATCTAAATTAGCTGTTGAATGAGCACTAGATGAGGACCTTCCTGCAAACTGAAATTTTAACATCGTGTGCTTTGTCTGCTTCACAATCTTTCCTGAATATGCTTAGGGTCTATCGCTGATTAAGGTTCTGTTTACAACATACAGGTGGTCACTTTTTGGGAAGGAGAAATAGTTGATACCAAGAATTATACGTTCTTCACTGGAAAATGGGAAGCAACGTGAGGTTCCGTCTCTTTACTTGAATTTTTTTTGGGTTTCCCCACTTTTTTTGGGTGGGGATGCCGTGTTTTGGGGGGGGGGGATAATCCCAATTTCAGGCCTCTTTACAATAACCCTATCTCTTCATGTATGATTATCTTGGAGGGTTTTCTAAAAGTATTCCAAAATTCGTTGCGGATAATATTCCATATTACTTAAAACTAATCAAGTCTTCGAAGACTTGGGATTATTTTTAGGAATGTTTCCCAATTTTGGGATTGTTTGGAGTTAAGCAAGGGTTGGAATTGTTAAAAATTGAACGGCATCATTCATGTTACTTTTACCCTTTTCTTCGGAGCTGTTGTATTTATGTAAATTGGCTGTACATATCATACATTCCTAGACCAAATTATCTTACTTCTTAATTCTGTTGTAGGCCTGAGGATGATATTAGACACTGGACAAAATTTCCTTCCTTTGCAGCTCTTCTGGTAATAAATTTTAAACTGTTCCTGTTACCAAGCACAATATGATCTGTACAATCTGATATGACCTTTTATTAGAATGAAGTGGAGGTGGATGGTGGCAAGTCACTGGACTTGAGTAATTATCCATACATATTCATGGTAAGCGGATGTGATGTCTTGCTGTATCAGAAATGAAGGAGTACTTTCTCGATTTAAACCATTTTCTTGTGCATATGATGTGCAGAGATGGAAAGAACAGTATTTTGTAAATGTCGGTACAGACTGTGGGTTAACAATAGCGGGCTTTTATTATGTTTGCTTCTCCTGTAGTGATGGCTCCATCAATGGATTTTATTATGATCCAAATAGCAGGTACACAATATTTTATCAATGGACATTCTTTAATTTTTTTTTTCGTGCATGGACTGTAAACGGCTGCTGATGAATGTGGTTTTGCAGCCCTTTTCAGAAGCTTGAGCTAAAATCCAGTAATGAAGGGAGGTCTGGTTTCAGCTTTTCATCATATGAATTGCAATGAGAAATACATGATTATTATCCATGATATTGAATGTTGGTCAAGCTGCCCCATCCAAAGATTTTCCAAATGCAAGTTGAATAGCATATGAACTACTTTGAGTGTTTGGTATGTAGAGGATTTGGGTATGGATAATTTCTATGAACGGGGCGGGGGGGGGGGGGGGGTACATTGAAGCTGTAAGTTCCCCTACATTTCTATTATTAAGTCAATTCAACTTGGACCATGGAGTTGGAATGTTTTGCGATTTTAGTTGGAAAGTTTATTGGTATGTTCGTGTGTCGCCTTACTCGAAAAGTCATACAAGTCTCCTCTGTTCTCTGTTAGGCTGTTAGCATGAGGAGGGTACTGTTGGAAATGAGTTACGTCCATACTCCTTAAACTGTTAACATATGTTGAAAGCCTCGGCTCTATGTTTCCAGGAGATGGCATCTGCTTCTACACCGTTATCTCTTTGAGTAAATCATGTGAAAGTATTATATGATCAGCATACTATGCATTTGGCTTAATCGTTTCAAAGAGGAGAGTTTTTAATCTGATGACACTAAATGGCAGAATTATGAAGCTACTATGCTTCAAACTTCAGGTGCATTGAATTTCTGGCGATTGCTATACCCAAAATCGGTATGCTCTTGTATCTTGTTCATAATTTCTGAAATTATTGGTTCTCAAGTTCTGGAAGTCCTCAGAGTCTCTCGTGGACTAACGGATCTTGGGATATACATTCCAATCTGGACATGCTTCTGTGGAAGAATGTTTGGTTCCGAAGAGGAGCATTTTTCCAACAAATAGCTTCCACACAAAATATCAATTAGTAGACGTTCCAAAAAGGAGCAGCTTTAGGTGCGTGGAATGTATGATAGGTCTCTTTCAATATACAATTTTTTTAGACATTTTAATCAATGAATATGAAATAAACATTAGTTCATCTTTAATGAAGATTAGCATTATAAGCAAGTTTTTTTTTTCTCTCTCT